>CM060305.1:79271234-79278734 GCA_030674185.1 Monoplex corrugatus
ACATTTAGAGACACTAAGAGCCAGATAGAGGAAAAGGGGCAGAGACAGGAAAGCAAGACTAAAACAAAACAAGTTCAACAAAGAAAGTTTGCATTGTTGTTAATCTTTCACGAGATCCACCAACACAGCCCTGACAATGTCTGTCAGACGTCCTGAGAGAGAGAGGAGAGAGAGAGGAGAGGAGAGAGAGAGAGAGAGAGAGAGAGAGAGAGAGAGAGAGAGAGAGAGAGAGAGAGAGAAGAGAGAGAGGAGAGAGAGAGAGAGAGAGAGAGAGAGAGAGAGAGAGAATGAGAGAGTAGGAAATGAGGATCTGGACCCCTTTCCTCATCGTCTAGCACTGCTCATGGGTTTATGTGCAGGCTTAAGGCATGTGCCATGATCACCATGTACATGCCACCTGTGACGTTAGTGCATATGGAATTCGTTCAGAGCGCGGAGACGTCTTGGAAAACTGAAACTGAAACTGAAACTTAGCACTGACACTGCCATGCATCCGTCGGCTATCATCATCATCAAGTACCCTGCCACATGGCGTTGGCGATCATGGCCCTCCATATGAATCTGTCTCTTGTTGCCGGAAGCACATCTTCCACCCTCTCTGTCCTCAGCCATTCTGCAAGTCCGTCAACTATTTGTTCCCTGGGTCTACCTGGTGTTTTCTTTCCCTCCAGCTTTCCTGTTGTGACCAGGTGCTCCAATTCCCCTTTCCTCATAAAATGGTCTGTACATGTTGCCTGTCTTTTCCTTATCATCCTTATGAATGATATTGTGTCTGCTTCCATCAAGACTGTCTCGTTTGTTTTCTTTGCTGTCCATGGAACTCTCAACATTTTTTCTTTGAAACCACATCTTGGCTGCCTCAGTTTTGTTCTGGCTTTGCTTGTTGACTGTCCACGCCTCACAACCGTATAACATTATCGGTTCTATAGAACATTCAAGAAATCTCTTCCTGATGTTAATTGATAGACATCTGTTGGCTATAGATAACAGGAACAAGTCCGTGAAGTTACAAGGACACAGCATAAAACACACATATCCTGATTGGCAGGAGCTGAGAAGGACAAGCAAATTCAAGGACGATGACAAGCTGATTATCTGCCCATTAAGTGGCGTCTTATACGTCGCAGCCATTTTCTGGCAGAGATATTACAAAAGTTTCATTTGCTCTCTGTATCAGTCTGTCTTTCTGTCTGTAGTTTGCGTATGCCTATGTGCGTGTGTGTATTCACACGTGTGTCCTTGTACAAAGACACGTGTGCATACACGCATTATTTTTTGGTCCTGTTTCCATGGCAGTCATGACGATGGTTTCGTTTCGGATTTACTGTCATGCATCAAGCTTATGGGATTCCTGAAATACTCATATGGGGATGAGCATAAAATAAAATAAAATAAAATAAAATAAAATGAAATAAAATAAAATAAAATAAAATAAAATAAAATAAAATAAATAAAATAAAATAAAATAAAATAAATAAAACAAGATAAAATAAAATAAGATAAAATAAAATAAAAAAGGTCAAATAAAACAGATTAAAATAAAATAAACAAAAATAAAATAAAATAAACTAAAATAAGAAAATAAAACATTAAAATAAAAAAAAAAAAAAATAAAAAATAAAATAAGATAAAATAAAACATTAAAATAAAATAAAATAAAAATAAAATAAAATAAGATAAAATAAAACATTAAAATAAAATAAAATAAAATAAGATAAAATAAGATAAAATAAAATAAAATAAGATAAAATATAATAAATAAAACAAAATAAAATAAAACATTAAAATAAAATGAAATAAAATCAAATGAAATAAAATAATGTAAGATAAAATGTGATAAAATAAAATAAAATGAAATAAAATAAAATATAATAAAATAGATAAAGTAAATAAAATAAAACGAAACAAAATAAAATGAAATCAAAGGAAAATAAAAGAAATTATTGTTCAATGTGACAAAAGTGCAGAAAATGAGAGATGAACGGAGATACAGGAGATAGGCGGCTAATAATCCATTTAAAAACTCAAAATAAAAACTTGTGGCAGACAAATATTCGACGATCAGAAGATCTGAAAGTGTAATTTGCTAAAACAACTTATTTTGATGACCCTTGTTGTAACTTCCACAACAGTTCCACTAAAGATATATAGATACGCAAGATCTGCAACACTGCATTGCAAGATCGAGTGTCCAATCGTTATGTTCACAAGAAGAGTGGTTTGCCAGTCAACACCATTTCTGCTCATCAAATGCCAGCTTCGTCAGACATGACACGTTGTCCGTCATATCATCGTCAACAAGTGCCCTGCCGCATGGCGTTGGCGATTATGGTCCGCCATACGAATCTCTCCCTACTCGCTGCAAGTACATCTTCCACCCTCTCTGTCCTAGGCCACCCTGCAAGTCCGTTCAATATTTTCTCCCCGGATCTATATTGTGTTCTCTTTCCCTCAAGCTTTCCTGTTGTGACCAGGTGCTCTAATTTCTCTTTCAATATAAAATGTCCTATAAATGTTGCTTGTCTTTTCCTAATATTCTTTAGTAATGATCTTCTTGTGTCTATCTCCTTCAAGACTGTCTCGTTTGTTTCCTTTGCTGTCCATGGAACTCTCGACATTTTTCTTGGGAAACCACATTTCAGTTGCCTCAATTTTGTTCTGACTTTGCGTTTTGACTGTCCACGTCTCACAACCGTATAACATTATCGGTTCTATACAACATTCAAAAACTCTCAAAAACTCTCTTCTTGATGTCAAGTGATAGGCATCTGTTAGTAAGAACGCTTTTCATCTTCTTGAATGCTGTTTTGGCCTGGTCGATTCTACTGGCTATTTCTGATGAGCATCTGCCGTCTGGGGAGATGGCCGTTCCCAGGTATTTTAACTTATCAACCTGTCTCAAAGTTGACGTTGTCCACATGGACGGTAATAGCATTCCATAGATGCTTCTTTTAGAGAACTGAAGAAGGATATCGTGTCCAAAGAAGACAACAAAAGCAGTGCACGAATAATCTGAAGGCCAGTGTCATCAGCAAATGCATATCAATTAACATCAGAAAGAGAGTCCTTGAATGTTATATAGAACCAATACTGTTGTACGGATGCGAGGCGTGGACAGTCAGCAAGCAAAGCCAGAGCAAGATTGAGGCAGCCGAGATGTGGTTTCTCAGAAGAATGTTAGAGTTCCATGGACAGCAAAGAAAACAAACGAGAAAGTCTTGATGGAGGCAGACACAAGTAGATCACTCATAAGGAAGATTAGGAAAAGACAAGCAACATTTACAGGCCATTTTATGAGGAAGGGGGATTTGGAGCACCTGGTCACAATGGGAAAGCTGAAGGGAAAGAGAGCACCAGGTAGACCCAGGGAGAGAATGCTGGACGGACTGGCAGAGTGGCTGGGGATCAGGAGGGTGGGGGAGATGCTGGGGGCAACGAGAGATAGAGATGGTTGGAAGTCCATGGTCGCCAACGCCATGCGGCAGGGCACCTGATGATGATGATGAGTGCCATCAGCCGTGGAATTAACACCGCGAATAGAAAACAAAGCCTGCGACAGAATAAGCTGGCGATAGCAGCGCACGCTGGGAACAATGCCATTTGAACACTGCAGAACAACTGCTATTCAAGAAACGTGGAACCGACGGAGGTGAGACCCAACCCGTAGCGTCCTTTCCCATGCAGTCCCCGTGGAAGAACACGTGTCTCCAGGATCGACTCCCTCGTGAAGACCCATAACAGGTAATAGAACACCATGATGTCCATTCATCTGTCAGATCGACGAGAATAGGGCCATCATTGCAAGTGTTACTTTTCCCGTATACAAATAATCTATGGGAGTGTCCTGAAAACGGTAATAGTAGCTATAGCGAACGAAAAAATAGAAAGACACAGACATAAAACTAACAAAAGATGGGATGGGCAGTGGGGGAGAGAGAGAGGAGAGAGAGAGAGAGAGAGAGGAGAGAGAGAGAGAGAGACAGACAGAGACAGAGAGAGACAGAGAGACAGACAGAGAGAGACAGAGAGAGAGAGAGAGACAGAGAGAGAAGAGAGAGAGAGAGAGAGAGAGACAGAGAGAGAACAGAAATCTAAA
Organism: Monoplex corrugatus; assembly: GCA_030674185.1. NCBI lineage: Eukaryota > Metazoa > Mollusca > Gastropoda > Littorinimorpha > Ranellidae > Monoplex > Monoplex corrugatus. The sequence continues at coordinate 79,275,331 of CM060305.1, forward strand.
GTAATCTCAGAAAACACCATTTACTGCACTACGTGACAGACCAACACTACTTTGTACAATATTATCTGACACAACTATGATACTTCGATTCACGTATTTAGCTGCAAGTTTGTTTTTTCTCTGTCTTTCTGTTTCTGTCTGTCTGTCTCTGTCTCCATGCCTCTGTCTCTTTCTCTGCCTTTCTATTTCTGTGTCTCTGGCTGTCTCTGTCTCCATGTCTCTGTCTGTCTGTCTGTTTATCTGTCTGTCTGTCTCTCTCTCTTTCTCTCTCTCTCTCTCTCTCTCTCTCTCTCTCTCTCTCTCTCTCTGTATCATGTGTTTCTATGCATGGATGACTGAGTAAATGAATGCGTGAAATTCCATGGACAGCTTGGGATGCAAAACCGTTTCCCACTAGGATAACCAGAATCGATGGTAACACTAGAAATACAAAGATCGCACCCACATCATAGGACAATTGTACATAGTGTGTACCAGGCAAACATCTGAGTTTCTTTTGTTCATTGTATCAGCGACATTTCCTGTTTGACACTCCCATTCCCGTTTTCTCAAACATTTCAGGTTTTTTTTTGTTCTGTTTTGCAGTGATTCGACCTATACAATCCATATGTTTTTTCTCAGTTTTTTTTGTGCCTAGTGCAAGTCTTCAGTCTGCATGTCGGTGTTTACCTAATCTCCAAGCACCCAATGGAGAAGGCAGACCGTGGCGGGACAGCACCGACTTGGCTGGGAGCTAGCCCAGCTTAGGCGGCAGTAGCTGTCCAGTGAGATCCGAAAATCTCTCCCATCATAGGAAGCAGCCCCTGACGCTATATTCTTCGACAATTGAACTGTAACTTATAACCGGTAGACTGCTGCAACTCATGTTGTTTCGACACCATGAGGCGAAGCTGGAGTGACCTCTCCAGGGTGCAAACCAGGGGGGGTGATATGGAGGACAAGCTGTTGCCCATGCAGCAGCCCACCCTCCTCCCCACACTACATAGGCGTCCTTCAGTCTCGGAAGACTATGGAGTTGCGCTCTGGGTGCCTATTCTGGTGCAGCGCCGGGTGTGGCTGGCCAGTCCGACGCGGGAATGACAGTCCCTGTGGCAGAGGGCACAGATGAAGTCTGACGCTGGTCTGTCTGCCTGGGCTGCAGCCTTTCTTCTCGTTCTCTTTTCCTCGTGCCGCTGAGCGAGTGTCTCTTCGAACTTGGAGAGACCTTTCTGCACAGTCTGTCTCCAGGCTGACCGTTCGAGGGCTGTTGCTTCCCAGTTGTCTTTGTCGATATTCAAGGCTTTTAGGTCCCTCTTGCACACGTCTTTGAATCGCAGCTGTGGTCTGCCTGTGGGACGTTTTCCCTGCACCAGTTCTCCGTAGAGGAGGTCTTTGGGGATCCGTCCGTCGTCCATGCGAACGGCATGGCCAAGCCAGCGCATGCGTCTCTGTTTCAGCAGCGTGTACATGCTGGTGCACCCAGCTCTTTCCAGGACAGTGTTGTTCGGGACCTTGTCCTGCCAGGTGATGTTTAGAATGCGTCGGAGGCTACGCATGTGAAAAGCATTGAGCTTTTGCTCTTCTCGGGCACACAAAGTCCAGGACTCGCTGCCATACAGGAGGGTGCTCACGACGCAGGCTCTGTAGATCTGGATTTTTGTGTGCTCAGTCAGCTTGCTGTTGTTCCATGCTTTCTTCGTCAGTCTGGTCATGGTGGTAGCTGCCTTGCCGATGCGCCTGTTGAGCTCTATGTCAAGTGAGAGGGTGTCTGAGATTGTTGAGCCCAGATAAACAAAGTCATGGACGACATCCAGTTCATGGTCATTGATGCTGATGGCTGGGGGAGAGTCAACATCCTGTCCCATGACCTGTGTTTTCTTCAAGCTTATGGTAAGCCCAAAGTTTTGGCAGGCATCGCTGAAGCGAGTCATGAGCTGCTGTAGGTCCTCAGCTGAGTGGGCGGTTACTGCCGCGTCGTCTGCAAAGATGAAGTCACGCAGGCACCTCAGCTGGACTTTGGTCTTGGCTCTTAGTCTGGAGAGGTTGAAGAGCTTGCCGTCTGTCCTGGTTCGGAGGTATATGCCTTCAGCTGCAGGACCGAATGCGTGTTTCAGCATCACAGCAAAAAAGATTCCAAACAGGGTGGGAGCCAGGACGCAACCCTGTTTCACTCCGCTCCGTATGTTGAAGGCAGCTGATGTTGAGCCGTCAAAGACGACGGTGCCTTTCATGTCTTCGTGGAAGGATCTGATGATGCTGAGAAGTTTGGGTGGACATCCAATTTGGGGAAGGATTTTGAAGAGGCCATCCCTACTGACCAGATCGAAGGCCTTTGTGAGGTCTATGAAGGCAACGAAGAGTGGCTGCCTTTGCTCCCTGCATTTCTCCTGAAGTTGTTTGAGGGAGAAGATCATGTCTATAGTGGATCTGTTGGCACGGAACCCGCACTGCGATTCAGGGTAGACTTGCTCTGCGAGTACCTGGAGCCTCTTCAGTACTACTCGTGCGAAGACTTTCCCAACGATACTGAGGAGGGATATGCCGCGATAATTATTGCAATCGCTTCTGTCACCTTTGTTTTTGTACAGTGTGACGACGTTAGCATCCCTCATGTCTTGTGGTACTTCGCCTTCACTCCAACAGAGGCAGAGGATTTCATGCAACTCGGTGATGAGTGTCTCTTTGCAGCACTTCAGTACTTCGGCGGGAATACCGTCTTTCCCTGGTGCCTTGCCAGAGGCAAGAGAGTCCAGGGCTTCGCTGAGCTCATCTATGGTTGGTTCTCTGTCAAGCTCTTCCAGCTCTGGTAGGCACTCTATGGCATTCAGGGCGTCTTCTGAGACTACAGTTTCCCTTGCATATAGCTCAGTGTAGTGTTCTACCCAGCGCTCCATCTGTTGTTCTCTGTCTTGAATCACCTCCCCTGTAGCTGATTTCAAAGGGGCAGTTTTCTTTTGCGTTGGGCCCAATGCCTGCTTGATGCCTTCATACATCGCCTTGATGTTGCCTGTGTCAGCCGCAATCTGAATCTGGGAGCAAAGCTGAAGCCAATAGCCATTGGCGCATTGTCTGGCACACTGCTGGACTTTGCTGCGAGCAGCGCGGAGAACCTGGAGGTTCTGCTCACTGGGATTGCTTTTGTATGCTGTCAAGGCGTTTCTCTTGGCCTCGATGACTGGTGTCATTTCTTCTGAGTGGGCTTCGAACCAATCAGCTGACTTGCTGGTCTTTTTGCCAAATGTAGACATGGCGGCATTGTAGACAGCATCTCTGAAGTGTTCCCATCGGTCTTGGGCGTTTGCAGTGGGTGGGCCAGGGAGAGAATCCTCCAACACACGCGCAAACTCCTCCACTTTTCTTTGATCGCGTGTTTTGCTGGTGTGAATGCGAGGTCGGCCCTCCTTTCTCGTACGGTGCAGTCTCTT
>CM060305.1:79308734-79313734 GCA_030674185.1 Monoplex corrugatus
TCAAGCCTACTTGAGATCTATGTTCCCTCATGTACCCTCCGCTCTGCCTCCGATCCTCTAACTTTTCGCTTTCCACGCACTAAGCTCAATACCTATGGTCCTCGAGCCTTCTCTGTTTCTGGTCCACTCTCCTGGAATAAACTTCCTCTCTCAGTCCGTCAGCAACCTACTTTTGTCTCCTTCAAGTCCGCTCTCAAATCTCACCTTTTCTCCTCTGCATAAAATCCTGACCTCACTCAACCCCCTCTGCAGCCTGTCTCCACTCGGAGGGGAATCACATTGTAATATATATTTGTATATAATATGCTCTCTATAATTTTCCATTGCTTTTATTCTTTCTCCCCATTTATAGCCATGCGTGTGTGTGTGTGTGTGTGTGTGTGTGTGTGTGTGTGTGTGTGTGTGTGTGTGTGCTTGCGTGTGTGTGCGTGCGTGCGTGTCTGTTTCAGCGCTTAGATTTGATTTTATCAAGGTTTTGCGCTATATAAATATTGTAATTATTATCATTATTATGTTAGTGTGAGTCTGTATATAGGTATGTATGTAACAGAATCATAGAACAAGCCAAAGAGCTGTATGGGACACATTGTAAATCTGAAATAAATAATCACAAAGACATGCATAGAATTTGGGAGAAACTAAAAATTATGAAAAATGGGATCAGTCTGCCGTCATTTCCGATAAAGCTAGCCAATAGTCCTTTCCCAAGCTCGTTGGAAAAGGCAGAAGCTTTTGCAGATTTATTTGCTGAAGTCTGCCATAATGACGGCCTTCCTGTTTCCAGTCAAAATCATAGGGAACGAGAAGAAAAGACAGAGGTTTATAACGACCCTGCCCCAGATAATACACACTACATGAACGCATCAATTACACTTCAAGAATTAAAAGATGCCATTAAGTCTATTCCAAACAAAAAAGCGTCAGTAGGATTAGATGCCATTTCTAATCAGATGCTGAAACATTTACCCGAAAATTTTGTAATTTTGCTATATACTATCTTTGAAAAATGTTGGAATAGTAGCAAAATGCCGGATACTTGGAAACGGACAATAGTGGTTCCTATCCCAAAAGCGGGTAAATGTAACAGTGATCTGAAAAATTATAGGCCAATTGCACTAACATCCCACGTCTGTAAACTGATGGAGAAAATTATTGTACACCGGTTGTTGCACTATTGTGAAAAGAATAACATTATACCTGTCAAAAAGGCAGGTCAACAGTGGAACTCTTAACTAAATTAACCACTGACATAAAGCGACAATTTGCAAGACGTAAATGTGTATTGGCCACATTTTTTGATATAACCAAAGCATACGACCAAGTGTGGCACTCCCGATTATTATTTAAATTAAAAAGCATAGGACTAACAGGTCGCATTTATAATTATGTGAAGTGTCTGTTGGAAAACCGAGTAATTCAAACCAGGATTGGAAACGTGTATTCAAAAAAACGAACCCTTCAAATGGGTATCCCACAGGGATCAGTTATAGCACCTCTCCTTTTTATGATACTAATGAATGATTTACCAAGTAGAATATCTAAAGATGTTACACTAGTGCAGTATGCTGATGATCTATGCATGTGGATGCCGGTAAACATGAAGAGGAAAACTACTTCTCGTAGTATCAACTATACACGCAAACTTTATCAATTAGAACTTGACAAAATAGCGCAATACATGGCAGAAAATGGGCTCCATTTATCTACGGAGAAGACAAAGATAATTTTATTTAATAGTGGGTCTAACCCGGACATAATACCCACCTTTAAACTAGGAGATACCGTTCTTCAGTATAACCAAACCATTAAATTCTTAGGTGTTTTCTTTACAGCAAAATTATCATGGAATCTTCATGTCGACTACTTACTCACAAAAGCCCAAAAGAGTCTAAATTTTTTGAAAATAGTGTGCAAACAACCATGGGACATAATCCATCAACACTTGTATATCTATGTAAATCTCTCATTAGATCTAAACTAACATGTGCCCAAGAAATATTCTTTAGTGCACCTAGACACTTACTACAAAAACTACAAAGTATAGAATGCAAAAGTTTTAAACTTGCGCTTGGTCTTCCGATGCATGCTTCCAACCTCCGTACATACGGTGAAATTGATACGTTGCCGCTTGATGAACAAAGGAAATCGTCTCTACCAAATTTCTGCTAAGAAATACCACCACTGAAAATGTTTTGAGACCTGATATAAATTTAAGATCAGACATTCATTTTCCAAAACGAGCTAAATCAATATCTTCACAAGCCACACTTGCAACGTATACATACGACATCATGAATGGCTCTGGGATTGATTTAGAAGCGGATACTATATCTATAAGACCTTCTTTTTCTCCAGTACCCAGTTGGGAACTCTTAAGAACAAACTTTGACATACACCACACTGATTTAAAGAAAGAAGATAATATCAACTTATTAGCGAGTCGAGTTAAATGTCATATTGAACACTTTTATCCCAATCATTTAAAAATCTACACAGATGGCTCATTAATTGAGAAAATAGCAGATTCTGCGTTTCTAATACCAGCTCTTAAAATAGAGAAATCTTTCCATATAGGACCCAACAAATCAATATTTACAGCTGAACTCTGCAATACTGATGGCTTTGAATTACTTAGTAAATTATCCTCGAAATATATCACAAATCCTTTTCTGCGTTGATTCTAAATCAGTGCTTCAAGCTCTTGAATTAATGAAATTAGACACTAGATCTGAAATGGTAATAGAAATTAGCCATTTAATTCATTACTTATCCCTAAGAGGAACTGATCTTACTTTTTGTTGGATACCATCTCATTGTTCGTTTCATCATAACGATGTGGTTGACAGGGCTGCCAAACGAGGAGCTAAGGGTTCACCAGAATCAAACAACATAAAGCTTTCTCCCTCTTTAAATGAATCTTGTAATTTAGTAGACGCCTATGTTTGGAAACTGTTTCAAGATAATCAGAAAAAGTACAATACTAATAGCATGGATTTTAAAATCAGTAAACAGTCTACTACAAACAGATATATACAGTCCCTTATGTATAGGTGGAAACTCGATGCATTCAAAACAAAGCACACCAGAAATATTGCCTGTCTTTGTGGACAGAAAATAACGACCAGTCATTTACTTTCTTGCATTAGTATAAAGCGATACATTCCGATACTTTCTACTCACACAATTTCCGAATATTTGAATCATCATTATTGACATGTGAATTTTTCGTCAGCCTATCTAAAAGTCCAATAGTTCAATATTTATAATTCGTTCATCTTCCTGTTCATAGTTACAGTTAGCTAGTTTATTGTAATATTTGTTGTAGTATGCTGCTTCATTTGTCATGTTTATGCTTCCCTCCGACATTTGCATTGTCCTTGCTTCTTACTTGTTTTTCACATGGTTTCAGCCCGAATATGTTTTTTGATGCTCGAGTGGGCTAAAAGTAATATGAATTTAAACTTGAACTTTTTTTTTATTTTCATTTTTATTTTGTTATTTTTTATTTATTTTATTTTATTATTATTATTATTTTTGTTTTTTTGTTTTGTTCATTTACTGTATTTATCTATTTTGTTTTATCTTTTATTTATCATTATTATCATTGTTATCAATTATTATGTTTTATTTATTTTATTGTTTTTTTTTGTTTTGTTTTTGTTTTTGTTTTTGTCTAAAATCATTTAAGTGAATAGACATTAAACCAATGACCACCACACACACACACACACACAGACACACAACGCACACACACACAGCGAAAAAACAAAAACATAAAACAAAAACAAAAATATCAACCAAAACAAAAACACAAAAACAAGAAGAAAACAAATAGAATACACACAAAACGATTGCTGGAAATTTGTTATAAGAGGTGGACTCAAACTCAACTTCAAAATGACTGTACCACTTTGCATCAAAGACAAGGGATGCCCTCGCATATGACAGAAGGATAAGTTCAAGGGCATGGAGGTAAATGACTATGCGGTTACACTAATGAAGACAAGACAGGGCGGCACAGAAACAGGAAGAGAGGGGCAGCGGGTAAGACTCAATCCACCAGGAAATAAACATGCAGGCATTAACGTGAAGGCAGATTGTAATCTTCATAATGATAATAACAATAATGGCGGTAACTCAGACAATAGAAATGAGAATGGTGATAATGTATTTGGTAGTAGTAGTAGTAGTAGTAGTAGTAGTAGTAGTAGTAGTAGTGGCAGCAGCAGCGGCAGTAGCAGCAGTAATAATTGTAGTTGCAGCAGCAGCACTTGCAGCAGTAATAGTAATAACAGCAGCAGCAGTAGCAGTAGTACCAGTAATGGCGATGATGATGATGATGATGATGATGAAAAAGAAGATGATCATAGTGCTACTGCTACTACTAACTACTACTACTACTACTACTACTACTACGACTACTACTATAACTGCTACTACTACTACTTTTACTGATGCTTCTGTTGCTGCTGTTCTGCTGCTGTTACTACCATTAGAACAACTAATGTTACTACTACTCATAATGAATTGATGATGATGACAATGACGACGATGACGACGACGACGACGACGACACGATGATGATGATGTGGATGATGATGACGACGACGAAGACGACGACGACGAAGACAACGACGATGATTACGATGACGACGACAATGATAACGATGATGATGATGATGATGACGACGACGATGACGATGCTGCTGCTGCTGCTGCTGCTGCTGTTGCTGATGATGATGGTGATGATGACGAAGACGACGACGACGATGACTATGATGACGATGATGACGAGGAACTGTAGTAACACAAGTAATAGGAAACAATGGAAATGAAACTTGGAATGATTTAGAACGAGATGGCCACTCCGAAACGATGAAATGAAAATAAGTTCAAAGAACCACACAAACAGAAGTACAAGGACCAATAGCACAGAATGAATAATAAAAAGACAATAGACTGAAATGAAACAGAAAAGCCAATAAAAGAAAGAAAAAAAA
>CM060305.1:79328734-79331234 GCA_030674185.1 Monoplex corrugatus
CTTCTTCTTTTCTTCTTCTTCTTTCTTCTTCTTCTTCTTCTTCTTCTTCGCTTCTTTCTTCTTCTTCTTCTTCTTCTTCTTCTTCTTCCTTTTCTTCTTCTTTTCTTCCTTTTTTTCTTCCTCTTCTTCATCTTCTTCTTCTTCTTCTTCTTCTTTCTTTCTTCTTCTTCTTCTTCTTCTTCTTCGCATTCTTCTTCTTCTTCGCATTATTCTTCTTCTTCTTCTTCTTCGCATTCTTCTTCTTCTTCTTCTTCATCTTTCGCATTCTTCGCATTCTTCGCATTCTTCTTCTTCTTCGCATTCTTCTTCTTCTTCGCATTCTTCTTCGCATTCTTCTTCGCATTCTTCGCATTCTTCTTCGCATTCTTCTTCTTCGCATTCTTCTTCGCATTCTTCTTGCATTCTTAGCATTCTTCTTCGCATTCTTCTTCGCATTCTTCTTCCATTCTTCTTCTTGTTCTTCTTTTCTTCTTCTTCTTCTTCTTCTTTTCTTGTTCTTCTTCTTCTTCTTCTTCTTGTCTTCTTTCTTCTTCTTCGTTCTTGTTCTTGTTCTTTTCTTCTTCTTTTTTTCTTCTTCTTCTTCTTTCTTCTTCTTCTTCTTCTTCTTCTTCTTCTTCTTCTTCTTCTTCTTCTTCTTCTTCTTCTTCTTCTTCTTCTTCTTCTTCTTCTTCTTCTTCTTCTTCTTCTTCTTCTTCTTCTTCGCATTCTTCTTCGCATTCTTCTTCGCATTCTTCTTCGCATTCCTCTTCTTCTTCTTCTTCTTCTTCTTTCGCATTCTTCGCATTCTTCTTCTTCGCATTCTTCTTCTTCTTCTTCTTCTTCTTCTTCTTCGCATTCTTCTTCTTCTTCGCATTCTTCTTCTTCTTCGCATTCTTCTTCTTCTTCGCATTCTTCTTCTTCTTCTTCGCATTCTTCTTCTTCTTCGCATTCTTCTTCTTCTTCTTCTTCTTTCTTCTTCTTCTTCTTCTTCTTCTTCTTCTTCTTCTTCTTCTTCTTCTTCTTCTCTTCTTCTTCTTCTTCTTCTTCTTCTTCTTCTTCTTCTTCTTCTTTCTTCTTCTTCTTCTTCTTCGCATTCTTCTTCTTCGCATTCTTCTTCGCATTCTTCTTCGCATTCTTCTTCGCATTCTTCTTCGCATTCTTGCATTCTTCTTCTTCTCATTCTTCTTCTCTTTTAATGTAAACGAATATTCTTCTTAACCTTAAGAAGGGTAGCAGAGGCATCACTTTTCTTTTCTGTGGTCCTCGTACATCTTAGGCAAACATGTAACTTCAGACTTAATGAGAGAAGGAGGGAGATTGGTAAAAGGAGGAGGTGAACAAAGTTACTTTCTAACACAAGGTCACGACTGCGATTCTTGCTTCTCTATCGAAATACTCAAGTCACGTGGTCATATGTCCACAAGTTTGATGATATTCAGTTCATACTAGACCATAGATTTATGTCTCCTATTGATTTTTTTTCCAAACCTAAAATGTACTAGTGACACTGGCCATTCCATTAACTTTAGCTGAGACTGTCTGGAACACATAATGCTAGTTTCTTTGCAAATCCAATAAAACGAGTTATCCTTTCCTGATTCGTCTTGTTCTAATCAATGGTTATGTTTGTAACAGACGGTGGTTTTCACATCAACGTATCGATTTATCTCCTATATGACTGCGTCAAAGAAATGTCTAGATCTCGCTTGGGCGCCATTTGGTTTGTCTCGCTCTCAGCTCTGTCTGCTTCTGTCTCTGTTTCTCTTTCTTTCTCCTTGTTTCTGTCTCTCCCATTCTGATTTTGTCTATGTTTCCTTCTTTGTCTCTGTCTGTCTCTCTTTTTCTCGGCCTCTGTTTTGTTTTTCTTCTGTCTCTCTCTGTTTTTTGTATTTTTGTTTTTTGTATTGTCTCTGTTTCTTTGTCTCTCTATCTCTCTGTCTTCCTCTGTCCCCTCTGTCTCTGTCTCCCTCTGTCTGTTCTGTCTGTCTGTCGGTCTCTTCTCTTTCTTCTCTGTCTCTGTCTCTGTCTCTTTCTCTGTCTCTGTCTCTGTCTGTCTGTGTGTCTGTGTGTCTGTGTGTGTGTTTTTCTCTCCCCCCCCCCCCCGTCTCTGTGTCTCTCTGCCGCTGTTCCTCTCTCTCACTTTATTGTTGTCTCTTTGTTTCTCCATTTTTATCTCTCTCTTTATCTGTCTGTTGGTCAGTCCATCTGTCTTTCTGCCTATGTCTGTCTGTCTCTGTCTATCTTCATTGGCTCCCGGTAAAGGCTAGGATTCAATATAAAGTTGCCTGTCTCTGCTTTCAGTGTATCTATCACGAGAACATGCCATCCTATCTTGCCAACCTCCTGCAGGGTTACAAACCTTCTCGAACGCTCCGCTCTTCTGACACCTCGCTTCTCTCTAGACACCTTTGGTAAAAAATCTTTCTGTCTTTTGCCCAAATGTATGGAACTCTCTACCACTGTCTCTCAGAAAAACTAAGTGTTTCTCAACCTTCAAACGGCACCTGAAAACCCACCTCTT
>CM060305.1:79338734-79343734 GCA_030674185.1 Monoplex corrugatus
CACACACACACACACACACACACACACACACACACACACAATACACAGACACACACATACACAGATACAAAGACACACACAGACACACACACACACACACACACAAACACACACACGAGTGTATGTGTATGTGTGTGCGTGCATGCATGCTTGCATGCGTGCGTGAGTGCGTGTGTATGTGTGTGTGTGTGTGAGTGTGTGTGTGTGTGTGCACACGCGCCCGTGCACAAACACACACCAACGCTAAAAAAAGGAGTCAGTCGAAAGAAGAGACATTTATTCATACGTGTAAACATACAGATCCATGTCTGCACACACACACACACACACACACACACACACACACACACACACACACACACAACACACACACACACACACACCACACACACACACACACACACACACACACACATACACGCACGCACACACACACACACATACATACACACACACACACACACACACACACACACGAATTCACACGCACAGAGATGCACACAGTACACACAAAAACATTCCTATGGTCTAAAAATGCAATCCATCTTGTTTTCGTAGGGAAGTACGCAGTAGAACAGATACTGAATGCGTTCAGGCGCGTCTGATAACAGATGTTGAACAAATCAACAACTTAGGATGTGTCAGGGGTTGGTGAGCAAGGGGAGAGGTGTGTGTTGGGGGTATGAGCCCAAAGCAACAAATCAAGTTTCCAACCAGGGAAAGGCAGACCTGGAAATAAGAGCAATGACCTATGAAATACGTAAGCAGGAAAAATAATGGTTCTAGGGTTTATTTGGGGACTGTTGGTGTTTTTTCAAACGCTTCTCTCAATTGTCTTGTTGTTGTGACTGTTCTTTCTTTCTTTCTTCTTTTCTTTCTTTCTTTCTTTCTTTTCTTTCGTTCGTTCGTTCGTTCGTTCGTTCGTTTTTTTCTTTCTGCTTTTGTTTTCTTCTTTCTCCTCCTCCTTTTCTTCTTCTTTTTCTTAAATGTAAATGTGCATTCTTGTTCAGAATGATACCAGAGGCAACACCTTTTTTGAGTGGCCTTCTTTTTCTTCTTCTTCTTCTTTTCTTCTTCTTCTTCTTCTTCTTCTTCTTCTTCTTCTTCTTCTTCTTCTTCTTCTTCTTCTTCTTCTTCTTCTTCTTCTTCTTCTTCTTTCTTCTTCTTCTTCTTCTTCTTCTTCTTCTTCTTTTCTTCTCTTCTTTTCTTCTTCTTCTTCTTCTCTTCTTCTTTCTTCTTCTTCTTCTTCTTCTTTCCTTCTTCTTCTTCTTCTTCTTCTTCTTCTTCTTCTTCTTCTTTCTTCTTCTTCTTCCTTCTTCTTTCTTCTTCTTTCTTCTTCTTCTTCGCATTTCTTCTTCTTCTTCTTCGCTTTCTTCTTCTTCTTTCGCATTCTTCTTCTTCTTCTTCTTTCGCTTCTTCTTCTTCTTCTTTTTCGCATTCTTCTTCTTTCTTCTTCTTCTTCTTCTTCTTCTTCTTCTCTTCTTCTTCTTCTTCTTCTTCTTCTTCTTCTTCTCTTCTTCTTCTTCTTCTTCTTCTTCTTCTTCTTCTTCTCTTCTTCTTCTTCTTCTTCTTCTTCTTCTTCTTCCTTCTTCTTCTTCTTCTTCTTCTTCTTCTTCTTCTCTTCTTCTTCTTCTTCTTCTTCTTCTTCTTCTTCTTCTCTTCTTCTTCTTCTTCTTCTTCTTCTTCTTCTTCTTCTTCTTCTTTCTTCTTCTTCTTTCTTCTTCGCTTCTTCTTCGCATTCTTCTTCTTCTTCTTTTCTTCTTCTTCTTCTTCCTTCTTCTTCTTCTTCCTTCTTCGCTTCTTCTTCTTCTTCTTCTTCTTCCTTCTTCTTCTTCTTCTTCTCTTCTTCTTCTTCTTCTTTTCTCTTTCTTCTTCTTCTTCTTCTTCTTGTTCTTCCTTCTTCTTTCTTCTTCTCTTCATTCTTCTTCGCATTCTTCTTCTTCTTCTTCGTTCTTCTTCGCATTCTTCTTCTTTCTTCGCATTCTTCGCATTCTTTCTTCTTCTTCGCATTCTTCTTCCACTTCTTCCATTCTTCTTCTTCGCATTTCTTCTTCTCTTCTTCTTCTCTTCGTTCTTCTTCTTCTTCTTCTTTCTTCTTGTTCTTCTTTTCTTCTTTTGTTTCTTTCTTTCTGTTCTTTGTTCTTGTTCTTTTCTTCTTCTTCTTTTTTCTTCTTTCTTTTCTTCTTCTTTTCTTCTTCTTCTTCTTCTTCTTCTTCTTCTTCTTCTTCTTCTTCTTCTTCTTCTTCTTCTTCTTCTTCTTCTTCTTCTTTCTTCTTCTTCTTCTTCTTCTTCTTCTTCTTCTCTTCTTCTTCTTCTTCTTCTTCTTCTCTTCGCATTCTTCTTCTTCTTCGCATTCTTCTTCTTCTTTTTCTTCTTCGCATTCTTCTTCTTCGCATTCTTCTTCTGCTTCTTCTTCTTCTTCGCATTCTTCTTCTTCGCATTCTTCTTCTTCGCATTCTTCTTCTTCTTCGCATTCTTCTTCGCATTCTTCGGATTCTTCTTCTCCTTCTCTTTTTCTTCTTGTTCTTCTTGTTCCTCTTGTTCTGCTTCTTCTTCTTCTTGTTCTTCTTGTTCTTGTTCTTGTTCTTGTTCTTCTTGTTCTTCTTCTTCTTTTTGTTCTTCTTCTTCTTTTTCTTCTTCTTCTTCTTCTTCTTCTTCTTCTTCTTCTTCTTCTTCTTCTCTTTTCTCCCCTTTTCTTTCTTCTCTCTTTTGTACTTCTTTTTCTTCTTGAATGGTGCGCATTGTGTGGCCATGTCCCAACAATTATCATCTCCTCACCCTTCCATTCAGTTTGTAAACAGGGTAAGTGGTGACTGGATCAGAATGGGTCGTGCAGCCTCCCCTCCCTTCCCCTCTCCCTGTGCTTCCATGTTTCCGTCGGGAAGTTGCGTCGTGAGTATGGGAAGTGATTGTCCACAGAGTGGTTGAGGCGGTGGTCGACTGGGTCCCATCCAGCACTCTGAACTTATGGTTTGGCCACATGCACGCGCGCGCAAACACACACACACACACACACACACACACACACACACACACACACACACACACACACACACACACACACACACACACACACACGCACAAGCATACACACGCACAAACGACCAAACAAGCAAAATCAAAAACAAGAGAACAGACACATAAAATGGAATGCATATGGACAAATGATTTTTACTTTCCTCTTTCTCTTCCTCTTTCTCTTTCTCTTTCTCAATTTCTCGTTTTTAGACTGCAACACATCTGGGCAGTGTCTGCAGAGATTGTCTATTTTCAGCACATTTCATCGATTCCAGGTTATTCTGGGCTCTCTCTGCAATCAGTGCGTTAGCCAACTGAAAGAAATTATCGGCCATGTAATCTGCAGGCAGCCTCTCGCTCCCCTCAGCAATCTAAACAGGCTGTGGCAGAGTGGTAGACCAGGAGGATCAGGTTTTGTCAACGATCCTGCTGGGATTGATGTTGATGTTGATTGTTGATGGTGATGTTGATGGAATCGATGATTACCGATCTGTAACGGTAAAAGGGTTAATTGTTGTTGAAGGCTATAACTGGTGTCTATCTGTATATGAAATATACATATTTTTTTGTTTATGTATGATGTATGTGTGTGTGAGTGTGTTTAAGTATGTATGTGTGTGTGTGTGTGTGTGTGGTGTGTGTGTGTGTGTGTGTGTGTGTGTGTGTGTGTGTGTGCGTGCGTGTGTGCGTGCGTGCGGGCGTGCGTGTGTGTGTGTGTGTGTGTGTGTCACTGTGTGTGTGTATGTGTGTGAGTACTTGTGTGCAGTGTATACAAATGTCACATGTCTTTTGCTAAGGTTGTCTTGCTTTGTCTCTGTTGCCTTGTATATGTCAAAGTATGTCACACTTTACTGCTGGCTTCCTTCTATGATGTAATTTCCCTTTCCATCAATACATCTTCATCTATGACATCAGGGATTTTACTCATTAGTCTTTAGGTGACGATATTTTGTGCACCGTCATGATTCTTGTCAGGTTATTCCATAATGTGTGCTATGATGGATCAGGTATGGATTCATGACATGTTCTCCACGTTTTTTCTTGTTCTTCTTCTTTTTGTGTTTCATGTTGTTTGTTCTATACTTCTCTTACTATTCCTCAGTGTCTTTCTTTCTCTATTCTGTTCCTTGCTATTTGTTCACTGTCTGTGTCTTTATGTGTCTCTGTCTGTCTGTCTGTCTTTTCGTCTGTTTGTCTATGTTTCTCTGTATGTCTGTGTGTCTGTGTCTGTTTCTCTCTCTCTCTCTCTCTGTGTCTCTGTGCCTCTGTGTCTCTGTGTCTTTGCCTCTGTGTCTCTGTCTCTGTCTCTGTCACTCTCTCTCTCTTTCTCTCTCTCTCTCTCTTTCTCTTTGTCTCTGTCTCTCTCTCTCCCCCTCCCCCTCTCTCTCACAAAATGAATCAGTGAATGTATGCATGTGTGTATGTATGCGCACGCGCACGCGCGTGTGTGTATGTGTGTGTGTGTGTGTGTATGTATGTGTGTGTGTGTATGTGTGAGTGTGTGTGTGTGTGTGTGTGTGTGTGTGTGTGTGTGTGTGTGTGTGTGTGTGTGTGTGTGTGTGAGTGTGTGTATGTGTTCTCAGTATAGATGCCTTTCAATTTTGGTCTGTCTCTGTCTGTCTGTGTGTTTGTCTGTTTTGTATGTCAGTCTCTATCTGTCTGTCTGTCTGTCTCTGTCTCTGTCTCTCTGTCTCTGTCTGTCTCTGTCTCTCTGTCTCACTGTCTCTTTCTGTGTCTCTCTCATTCTATCTGTCCATCTGTCTCTCTGTCTATCTGTCTGCCTGTTTGTCTGTCTGTTTGTCTGTCTGTCTATCTGTCTATCTTTCTCTCTCTCTCTCTCTCTCTCTCTCTCTCTCTCTCTCTCTCCCTCTTTCCCATCTTTCTATCACATTTACCTTCTCCTTCCCCTGTCTTTCAAAGTGTGTCACTCTTTATTGCTAGCTTCCTTCTTTGATATTATCTCCCTTTCCATAAATACACCT
>CM060305.1:79351234-79358734 GCA_030674185.1 Monoplex corrugatus
TATTTACTAAAGTGATTTTAGACACTTGTCTGTCTGTCTCTATCTCTGTCTCTGCCTGTCTGTCTGTCTGTGTCTCTGTCTGTCTGTCTCTGTCTCTGTCTGTCTGTCTCTGTCTCTGTCTCTCTCTCTCTTTCACACACACACACATACACACACGCATGCACGCCTGCACACACGGATGCACGCGTGCACATACACACACACACACACGCACGCACACACCCGCGCACGCACTCACGCACACACACACACACACACACACACACACACACACACACACACACACACACACACACACACACACACACACACACACACTCATGAATTCGTATTACCCTACAGCAAAAAAGAGCTAAATGTATCATGTGTTCTTCGGGGAGTTTGCACTGTAACAGAACCTAACTACTTTTATGTGTAGCTGATAGCAGATGTTTAACAAATCACCAACTGTCGAAGTGTAAAGGGAAAACGTGCTGCAACATATCAAGAAATTCTGCCAGGACAGGAATATCCTGCAAATGAGAGCAATGACCTATGAAATAGGAAAGTGGAGAGGAAATGTCTGTGTGTTCGTTTGTTCGTTATTTCTTTTAACGTCTAATTACATAAGTGCTTTTAGACGAATGTACATGTGTGTGTGTGTGTGTGTGGGGGGGGGGGGTTCTTTGTTTCTTTGTTCGTGGTTTTGTGTGTGTGTGTGTTTGTGGTTTTGTGTGTGTTTGTGTTTGCGTGTGTGTGTGTGTGTGTGTGTGTGTGTGTGTGTGTGTGTGTGTGTGTGTGTTGTGTGTGTGTGTGTGTTTGTGTTTGCGTGTGTGTGTGTGTGTGTGTTGTGTGTGTGTGTGTGTGTGTGTGTGTGTGTGTGTGTGTTTGTGTTTGCGTGTGTGTGTGTGTGTGTGTGTGTGTGTGTGTTTGCGTGTGTGTGTGTGTGTGTGTGTGTGTGTGTGTGTGTGTGTGTGTGTGTGTGTGTGTGTGTGGTGTGTGTGAACACGTGCGGTTGCGCGTGTGCGTGTTTTAAAGTTGTTGGATTAAAAACAAGCAAAGGAAAAATTGAGTAACCGCAATGTGTTTCTAAGAAGGTTGTTGGGAGTTCCATGGACTGCAAAAAGAAAACAACAACAACAACAACAAAAACGGGACAGTCTTGAAAGAGGCAGACAGAAGAAGATCATTAATAAAAAATTACAAAAACGAGCAAAATTTACAGGCCATTTTATGAGGAAAGAGAACTTGGAGCACCTGGTTACAACAGCAAAGTTGAAGGGAAAGAGAGCACGAGATAGACCCAGGGAGAAAATATTGGACGGATTTGCGGTGGCTGAGGGCGGAGCGGATGGGAGATGTACTTACAGGGACAAGGGATAGATTTGTATGGAGGGCCATGATCGCCATCGTCAATCGGCAGGGCACATGATGATGATGATGATGATGATGATGATATATTTATTGATTTATTTGTTTATTTGTCTACTTTTTTTATTTCTCTTTGCTTACTATCTGGTCCATTGTTGTCATAGTCATTTAATCATTCATCAAAGTTCAAATAGATATACAATTTGACAGTGTGGAATACATCTTTGGAACTTTGTTTTATTCTTCATGGCTGTATTGTTGGGATGAATGTGTCTGCAAAGAATAACTTGACTTTATCTCCAACAAAAGACAAGAGGACAATATGACTATATGCCATCATATCGAAAACTTGAATGGTGCTTTGTTTAAATTCAGAATCAATCGCATAACATTTAAGTTTAGTTGCATCATGGAGTCTCGTGGCACGTTACACATATGCATACAATTAGTCTCATATACTCTGAATTACTAATAGAAAATTGTATTCAGAAATATAATAAATGTGCACCCAAAGTATAAGTATGTCTATGTAACGCTATAATGGGCCCTGATCTTCTAATTTCTCTCTCCTGTCGTCCTTTTATTTTTGCTGACGACTTTTTCGTAATAAAAATGGATGTTGCACCATGTTTGCAAACAACGCAAACATATGTCATAAATGTACGCATTCATCCATTTATTTATTTATTTTTCATTTATTCACGCTTTTGAATGTTGCAGCAATTCCTGGGCAATTAATGACATTTTTGTTTCTTCCAAATTCCTTTTTGGTACACTGTCGACCAAACAAAACAAAACGAAGCAAACAAAAAACAAAAATGAACAGAACGAAACAAAACAAAAACAAATAGGGAACACACACGCAAGTGGATTACAACAATAGGAAACTCTATTTACAAGGTAGAACTTGAAATTTCTCACACATGCGAAGGAATTACACATTTGTCAGAGGACATACACATTATCGCTGTAGTCTGTCTGTTTTCATTGATTCTACGTTATTTCAGGCTCTCACAGCAATCGGTTTGTCAACCAGCTGAAGGACATTATCAGACTTGTAATCTACTGGCTTCTCCACTCCAGTAAGCAATGTGAGAGAACGTCCATGATGAGCAGAGTGGTCGACCATCCCGACCTGTCTTCTCTCGTTGTTGTTAGAGGGGATGACGTCGATGGAATCGATAATTAGCGATCTGTAAAGGTCAGACAGGTAATTGATGGAGATGGCAGAAAATCGTGTCTGGCTCTATGTGAAACAAGCATAACACGGGGGGGGGGGGGGGGGTTTGTGTGTAATGGTGGTATTGTTTTCATTGTGGAAACTGTGTTGATGTTGCTTATGTTGAAGGAAAAAAAAAAGAAGAACAAAGGCGTTTATGTTTGTGTATTTGTGTGTTGTGTGTGTGTATTTGTGTGTGTGTGTGTGTGTGTGTGTGTGTGTGTGTGTGTGTGTGTGTGTGTGTGTGTGTGTGTGTGT
This sequence comes from Monoplex corrugatus, assembly GCA_030674185.1. NCBI lineage: Eukaryota > Metazoa > Mollusca > Gastropoda > Littorinimorpha > Ranellidae > Monoplex > Monoplex corrugatus. The sequence goes on from CM060305.1 coordinate 79,354,062, forward strand.
GTGTGTGTGTGTGTGTATGTATGTATGTGTGTGTGGTGGTGGTGGTCTTTGATTTAATGTCTATTCACTAAAGTGATTTTAGACAATGTGTGTGTGTGTGTGTGTGTGTGTGTGTGTGTGTGTGTGTGTGTGTGTGTGTGTGTGTGTGTGTGTGTGTGTGTGAGTGAGTGACAAGAGCATACTGCTATGAACAGAGTGGTGAACACGCGTTAAATGTATATTAACTCATTACATACTTTCCACACAATTAGACCAAAAACAACAGTGCATCATTAAACAACAATTTATACACTATGTATCCATCATTTGTTGTTGTTGTTGTCGTTCTTACATCAGGCAATGATAACGTCGTGTATAGAGTACTTATTAACTTACTTGTAAATAGGTAGTGGGTAAGCCAAATGTGATCGTTGGAATCTTACCACACTTTTTAAACTGATGTCAACAACAGATAAATATAAGTGCCACGGAGAAAAAGAAAGAGAAATAGAGACAGACAGACAGATAGACAGACAAACAGACAGAGATAGAGAGACAGAGACAGAGAGACAGAGACAGAGAGACAGAGACAGACAGAGACAGAGACAGACAGAGAAACAGAGAGAAAGACAGACAGACAGAAAGACATATAGTGAGACCAACAGACAGAAACAGAGGGAGACACAGAGAGATACATAGAAAAAGATAATGGCAGACAGACAGACAGACAGACAGAACGAGTGAGAGAGACAGACATTCAGAGAGACGGACAGACTGTCTCTCTGTCTCTGTCTCTCTGTCTCTCTGTCTCCGTCTAATATCACTTATAGTGACAAGACGTTAAATCAAAGAACGAACGAACGAACGGACAGACAGACTCAGGCAAACAGACACACAGACAGAAAAAACGGACATACAGACAAACTCAAAATAAGTGCCACCACCTGACATACAGACTGACAGACAGAGAGATATACAGACACAAAGACAAACAAAGAGTTGCGACTATTTTTGAAAGGCGTGCTTGGCACGGCTACTGTTGGGTTTCCATTTAAATCAGCATGGGAAGGTGTAAACATCTTGGTAAATAGTTTACATCCGCGACAACAAACTTCTATTTCCGAACTCTGCCACAGTAATTGACATCAGAATTATCTTACATTTTAGGCTGCTGCTGTTTTGTTTTTTTAATTGAAATCACATTTAAAAAAAACTGACAGATTTAAATTTGTTTCATTCCATATCTTCGTGGGGATTTTGTTGTCGTTTTTTGTTTTGTTTGTTTGTTTGCTTGCTTGTGTGTGTGTGTGGGGGGGGGGGTTGTACGTGCGTGCGTGTGTGTGTGTGTGTGTGTGTGTGTGTGTGTGTGTGTATGCGTAAGTGTGTGTGTCTCTCTCTGTGAGTGTTTGTGTGTGCGTGCACGCGCGCATATTGTGTGCATTTTTTTATATTTTTGTTTGTGAGAAGAATGCTGAAATTGGATAATTGCCTCTTTCTTCCTATCAATTAGTCAGATTTTTTTTTCTGCGAATCTAGAAGATTAGTTGTACTTTGTAGTTTTGAATTATGAAAAGACACAAACATTACATATACGTAACAAACTAAATGAAAATGCTAACAACTAGATAAGTACAGGAACAAGAACAACAGCATATAATGACAGCTACAACTACACTCGAAAATACTAACATTACATGATCCATAGTTTAACTACTGTCTTCTGTGTATAGTGTCAGTAATTTTTCATAACTTGAGATGTTGCATAATTTACAACCACCAAACATCTTCATTTGGGCTAAAGTTATAAATCTTCAGGTGAAATATGTGTCAATAAATAGCTCAGGTTGTCAACATAACAAAACTACAAGACACACTGAAAACGTTTAAAGGAAAAAAAAAACACCCATGGGAACAAGAAATTGCATGAGAAGAAGATCAGAGAGGAAACACTAGATTGCATTGGGAAAAAGAGCAAAGAGGAAAAGAAGTAAGAACAGAAGATGTAAATAGAGAAGAAAGAACAGCAAGTGTAAAATAAGAATAGAGAACAGAAACACTGATAATGAGTGAAATGGAAGTAATTTTCACCCATAAAAAACCAGCCACCTGTATCCATCCCTCCCAACACCATCACTATCACCATCCCTTCATGTAAACTTTTCACACAGACACGCCTTACCCCTTGCCTCCTCCCACTGCTGTGGGGATGTTGCAATGAAGAAGGAATCAATTTAGCCAACGTGTAACCATAGTTCTGATATTAGGAACAAGGGTTCCTTGTAATGTGGTGAAAGGGGCGGTTTTCTATGTTTTGTGTCAGTTATTTTTCTTGTGATGTTGCATAATTCATAACTATCAAACATCATCATTCAGGCTAAAGTTATAAACCTTCTGATGAACTCTGTGACAATAAAAGGCTGACGTTTTCGACAAAACGAAACTACAACTCACACTGAAAGAATATGATAAAATAAAAAACACCCATGGAAACTGGAAATTGCATGACAAGAAGATCAGAGAGGAAATAATAGATTGCTTTGGAAAAAGAGTGAAGAGGACAAGGAACAAGTAGAGTAGATGGAAGTGGAGTAAAAAGAATAACAATAGAACAATAAGACGACAGAAGACAAATATTGAAAATGAATGAAATGGAAGCAATTTTAACCCATAAAAACCAACCACCTGTATCAATCTCTCCCAACACCATCACTATCACCATCCTTTCATGTGAACTTTTCACACAGACACGCCTTACCCTTTCCCTACTCCCACTCCTGTGGGGATGTTGGAGTGAAGAAGGAATCAATTTATCCAACGTGTAACCACGGTTCTGACATTAGGAACAAGAGTCCCTTGTAATGTGGTGAAAGGGGCGGTCTTGTATGTTTTGTGTCAGTTATTTTTCTTCTGATATTGCATAATTCATAACTATCAAACATCATCATTTAGGCTAAAGTTATAAACCTTCTGATGAAATAGTGACAATAAACGGCTGACGTTTTCGACATAACGAAACTACGAATCATACTGAAAGCGTTTAATGAAAATAAAAACACACACCCATGGAAACTAGAAATTGCATGAGAAGAAGATCAGAGAGGAAATAATAGATTGCATTGGAAAAAGAGCGAAGAGGACAAGGAAAAGTAGAGTAGATGGAAGTGGAGTAAAAAGAATAGCAATAGAACAATAAGATGACAGGACAGAAATATTGAAAATGAATGGAATGGAAGCAATTTTCACTCATAAAAACCAACCACCTGTATCAATCCCTCCCAACACCATCACTATCACCATCTCTTCATGTAAACTTTTCACACAGACACACCTTACCCCTTGTTTCCTCCCACTGCTGTGGGGATGTTGGAGTGAAGAAGGAATCAGTTTAGCCAACGTGTAACCACGGTTCTGACATTAGGAACAAGGGTTCCTTGTAATGTGGTGAAAGGGGCGGTTTTCTATGTTTTGTGTCAGTTATTTTTCTTGTGATGTTGCATGATTCATAACTATCAAACATCATCATTTAGGCCAAAGTTATAAACCTTCTGATGAAATATGTGACAATAAAAGGCTGACGTTTTCGATATAACCAAACTACAACTCACACTGAAAGCGTTTAATGAAAAAAAAAACACCCATGGAAACTGGAAATTGCATGACAAGAAGATCAAAGAGGAAATGATAGATTGCATTGGAAAAAGAGCGAAGAGGACAAGGAACAAGTAGAGTAGATGGAAGTGGAGTAAAAAGAATAACAATAGAACAATAAGACGACAGAAGAGAAATATTGAAAATGAATGGAATGGAAGCAATTTTAACCCATAAAAACCAACCACCTGTATCCATCGCTGCCAGCACCATCACTATCACCATCCTTTCATGTGAACTTTTCACACAGACACACCTTACCCCTTGCCTCCTCCCACTCCAGTGGGGATGTTGGAGTGAAGAAGGAATCAGTTTAGTCAACGTGCAACCACGGTTCTGACATTAGGAACAAGAGTCCCTTGTAATGTGGTGAAAGGCATGTGGTTCTGATATTACTCTTGACCTTGCATGTTTTCTGGTTGGAATTAGCCGATGTGCAGATGAGCTTGTGATTGTACGCGCGTGTGTTTGTGTTTGTGTGTGTGTGTGTGTGTGTGTGTGTGTGTGTGTGTGTGTGTGTGTGTGAGTGTGTGTGTGTGTGTGTGGTGTGTGTGTGTGTGTGTGTGTGTGTGTGTGCGTGCGCTTGTAACATGTATGTTCGTTTGTTTGTTTGTTTGTTTGTTTGTTTGTGTCTCACTTTCTATCTCTCTATCTATCTTCTTATGTATTCCTCCAATCTGGATGGCTTTGGGCAGAGATGTGTATGGGTGTACGTTCATATACCTATGCGTGTTCTTTCATTTGCATTTGCTTGTGTGCAAATGCATACTGGAGACAAGTAGAGGGATATGTCGGTTTGTCAATGAGGTTTCTTCCATTTGAGTGAAAGATATCACGCTTTGTGTGGTTTTGTTGTTATTGCTGGTGGTTGACATGTGCTTGCTCTAAGTGAGTCAGTTTCTATCTTTCATGTTTGTTGGTCAAATTGTACTGGTTGTAGTGATGGCGACGTCCATGATGGCCACAGAAATTATTACAAGTAGAAGGGCTGCATTCAGTTTATGTTCAAACGTATTACACGAAGCACCGTCTCCTTCTCTCTCTCT
>CM060305.1:79366234-79368734 GCA_030674185.1 Monoplex corrugatus
AAACAAAGAAGCTCAAAATGGTTTGTGAAGAAACGAAACACGTTTGTGAATGATACTTCCAAATGAATGGACATAGAATGATGAATGCATACAAACACGTTTTTTTTCAGATAGAAAAATTGATAGAAAGATTAACGTAAACTGGGAACTTTTTTTTTCATTCTTTCACGCCTTATTTCTCGGTGTGTGTCTGTGCATATCTCTGTCTAACTATATACGCATCTACGTATATGTGTACTGTATATCTACATAATTATCTATGTATTTATGAATCTATGTATGTTTTTCGGTATCTATGTATTTATCTATCTATCTATCTATATACGTATGTATGTATGTATGTATGTATACATCTATATGTCTGTCTGTCTGTCAATCTTTCTATCTACCCATCTATTTATGTATGTATGTATGTATTTATGTATGTATTTATGTATACATCTATATGTCTGTCTGTCAATCCATGTATCTACCTATCTATCTATCTATCTATCTATCTATCTATCTATCTATCTATCTATCTCTATCTATCTATCTACCTGTCTGTCTATCTATCTTTCTAACTATCTATCCATCCATCTATCTGTGTCAAATTCAGCACTGAATATAATCGAATGCTATTTGATACTTAAAAAAGGTATCAAAAGGAAAATCTGGGGGAAAACATGTGCCCTATTTCATAGTGGTTTCCTCTATTTTAGAAGCTACCTTTCACTACGTGCATCAACTGAGATGATTTTAAAAAACCCCAAGAATATTGTGTACATGTGAGAAAAGGAAAGACGATGCAATTCAGTTGACCTCAACCAGATGCGCCCAGGACAGTTTTCTATTACGCTTGATGTGCTTCTCTAGGTCAGGTCATTATGTATCTTATGAATGTCATAAATATATTACTCATATGATTCAGGTAATATCATCACTTATCACTCAATTCGTTTGTTTCTTTTTCTCATAAAGATTTGTTCTTGATTTCTGTTCAGTGTCCATCTTCAAATATACAGAACATTATTGAACTTAAGCACCATGTTTCTTAGATCCTAATGTAATTTCGTTATTTAGAAATGACCTATGTGTGTTCTTTTGCCAGTAAATGGCAGAGAGTAAATGAGGCTAAATGTTCAGCCTATATAGTCAGTATCACCCCCACCCCACCTTCTACTACCATCCATCAAAAGTGCAAAGCCAACTAGATCATCATCATCAGGTGCCCTGCCGCATGGCGTTGGCGATCATGAATTTCTATCTGTCTCTATCTCTCGTTGCCCCTAGCATCTCTCCCACCCCCCTCGTCCCCTCACTCTCTGCAAGTCCATCCAGCATTTTCTCCCTGGGTGTACCCGGTGCTTTTTTTCCCTCCAGCTTTCCCACTGTGACCAAGTGCTCCAAATCCCCTTTCCTCATAAAATGGCCTATAAATGTTGCCTATCTTTTCCTATTCTTCCTTATGAGTGATCTACTTGTGTCTGCCTCCATCAAGACTGTCTCATTTGTTTTCTTTGCTGTCCATGGAACTCTCAACATTCTTCTTAGAAACCACATCTCGGCTGCCTCAATCTTGTTCTGGCTTTGTTTGTTGACTGTCCACGCCTCACATCCGTACAACAGTATTGGTTCTACATAACATTCAAGAACTCTCTTCCTGATGTTAATTGATAGGCATTTGTTGGTAAGAATGCCTGTCATCTTCCCGAATGCTGTTTTGGCTTGGCCGATTTTGCCGGCTATTTCTGATGTGCATCTGCCCCTCTGATGAAATGATCGTTCCCAGGTATTTGAATTTATCAACCTGTGTCAAGGTTATGCCATTTGCTGTTATTTTGCATGAGGGAATTTCATGTTTTTTACTGATCACCATGACTTCAGTCTTCCTGCTGTTTAGTTCCATCCCCTTACCTTTGCTTTCTATTTCTATATTCACAAGGTTTTGTAGGTCCCTTTCACTTTCTGCAATTATCACGGTGTCATCTGCGTATCGAATGTTGTTTATCATTTTCCCGCCAACCTTTAATCCAGGGTCTTCTTCTAGGTTTCTCATGATGTTTTCGCTGTAAAGTGAAAACAGATCTGGTGACAAAACGCAACCCTGTTTGACTCCTCTTTTGATGTTATGGAAAGAGCTTACATTGTTTTCTATTCTCATTGCAGCTGTTTGTTCCCAGTACATATTTCTGATAATTCGTAGATCTTTACCATCAACATTGAGTCTCTCCAGTTGGTTGATCGATTAATCATGTCTTACCCGATCGAAAGCCTTGGTGTAGTCAACAAAGCATAAATACAAATCCTTATTCATCTCATTTGACCTCTCTATGATAGTTGGATAGATAGATAGATAGACAGATAGATAGATAGATAGAATAGACAGACAGACAGATAAATAGATAGATGAATAGATAGATAGATAGATAGATAAGATAGATAGATAGATAGATAGCAGATAGATGGATGGATAGGTAGATGATAGATAGATAGATAGGCAGGTAAGTAGATAGGCAGG
>CM060305.1:79386234-79393734 GCA_030674185.1 Monoplex corrugatus
CGTGACCATTCTGGATCTTCTCCATCACATAGCGCCTGTGACATCAGTGCATATGGAATTCATTTCGAGCGCGGAGACGTCATCTTGAGAAGCTGAAACTGCCAGATAATTGGTGGTTGAGAGCATATGAAATGCCTCAGTGCGATGACCCTTTTTCAAACAAACAAACAAACAAAAAAGGAAAATCAAGCCCCAATCTTCTACACTAAATATTCGTTATAATAGCTCGGTTCATTAAAGGGTCTGCATAATTAGCAGAAGATTGAATGTTCCGAATCCTGCTGGTGCTTTAGATCCCCTACATTCTCCCATAGCGACATCGTTCCATTTGGATCCATAAAATCTATCAATAAAAAGGCTGTATTTTATACATCAGTTGAAACAACTAACTTTTCTGAGCGTTATGGTGTTTAGTTTGATAATATAAGTTATAATATAAGTTAATACTTAACGAAGTGGCACGCTTTCTGGTAAATGTATTGTCAGTTTCGTGAAAAATCATAAATCTCATAATGAAAAAAAAGTGTTTAGGCCCCATGAATCACGTTGCTAAGGTGTCATACTAATAACGCATTGATTATGGGTTTGTCCCTCACGTGCCCCTCCCCCCCCCCCCTCCACTTTTCGTTATATTTTAATGTTAGCGGGTCGGCATACTCTTGAAATACAGCTATGCATTGAAGATCGGATATTGCAGGTTCAATCTCAGCTCGCAACATAAAACAAAACAAAACAAATGGCTCGTTCACTGCAAACCTGAATGCCCCAATTATCCTGGCAGTGAGACTTATTGATCACAGGACCTGTTACTCTAACCCACTCTGTCCTGCCCCGTCTATTTAAAGACCTTGCCAGCACATGTGCTTTTGTGCCGGCACAAGATATCAGTCAGATAACAGACGGCAGATTAGATGGAGCGCGTATGGGGTTGTCGTAGTCGATCAATTCCTTTTAAATAAATTCTGGCATCTAAACATAGAGCGTTTTTCTTCTTGTTGTTGTTGTTCTTCTTGTTTTCCTTCTTCTTGTTCTTCTTGTTCTTGTTCTCTCTGGTTCTTGCTCTTCTTATTCTTCATCTTCTTCTTTAGTTCTTGTTCTTTTTGATATTGTTCTTGTTCTTGTTAGTCTTGCTCTTTTTGCTCTTGTTCTTGTTTGTCTTGTTCTTTTCGTTCTTTTTGTTCTTATTCTTCTTTTGCTTCTTTTTCTTCTTTTTCTTCTTCTTCTTCTTCGCATTCTTTTTCTTTTCTCTCTTCTTCTTCTTCTTCTTCTTCTTCTTCTTCTTCTTCTTCTTCTCTTCTTCTTTCTTCTTCTTCTTCCTTCTTCTTCTTCTTCTTCTTCTTCTTCTTCTTCTTCTTCTCTTCTTCTTCTTCGCAGTCTTCTTCTTCGCATTTCTTCTTCTTCTTCGCAGTCTTCTTCTTCTTCTTCGCATCTTCTTCTTCTTCTTCTTCTTCGCATTCTTCTTCTTCTTCGCATTCTTCTTCGCATTCTTCTTCTTCTTCTTCGCATTCTTCTTCGCATTTTTCTTCTTCTTCTTCTTCATTCTTCTTCGCATTCTTCTTCTTCTTCGCATTCTTCTTCTTCGCATTCTTCTTCGCATTCTTCTTCGCATTCTTCTTCTTCTTCGCATTCTTTCTTCGCATTCTTCTTCGCATTCTTCTTCTTCTTCTTGCATTCTTCTTCTTCGCATTCTTCTTCTTCTTCGCATTCTTCTTCTTCTTCGCATTCTTCTTCTTCGCATTCTTCTTCGCTTCTTCTTCCATTCTTCTTCTTCTTCGCATTCTTCTTCTTCTTCGCATTCTTCGCATTCTTCTTCTTCTTCTTCTTCTTCTTCTTCGCATTCTTCTTCTTCTTCTTCTTCTTTCTTCTTCTTCTTCTTCTTCTTTTCTTCTTCTTCTTCTTCTTCTTCTTCTTCTTCTTCGCATTCTTCTTCGCATTCTTCTTCTTCTTCTCGTTCTTTTCTTCTTTTTCTTCTTTTCTTCTTTTCTTCTAGTTCTTTATTTCTTTCTTTCTCTTTTTCTTTCTTGCTTTCTTCGTTCCTTCTTCTTCATCTTCATCTTCTTCTTCTTCTTCTTCTTCTTCTTCTTCTTCTTCTTCTTCTTCTTCTTCTTCTTCCCTCTCAACTGGGCACTCAGGCAGACACAATTTCATGGATGAGCAAATTTTGTAACTTGCACAAGAAAGTTACCCAATGATTACGTGGCCAGCACATTTATATTGGCGACATGAGATTGGAAAGAAATCATGCTGGATTGCTTAACACTCTTGTTTTTTTGCTCATTTTTGTTCATTACATTACATGGACAGGTATATAAAAAGATACCACCCTGAGCGTAAGAAGTGATGAAATAATAGGAATGACAACTGAACAAAAATAAAACACACGCACGTGCTAATGTTTTGTACATTCGGACGAATGCACAATTTCTTTTTCTTGGTTTTCTTTTAATCTCGGTATTGGGATTGCGCTGTTTCATTATCTTGCTTCACACGCATACAGTTATTACAACTAAACATAGACACGCACAGACAGGCAGACAGACAGACAGACAGAAAAGGGAATGAAAAATCAAACAGACAAATCCAAGACAGTATCATGAAAGAAAGAGAAGGAGGAAGAATGAGAGAGGGGGAGAGAGAGAGAGAGAAAGAGAGAGAGAGAGAGAGAGAGAGAGAGAGAGAGAGGAGAGAGAGAGAAACAGGGAGAGACAGGGAGAGAAAGAGAGAGTCAGAGACAGAGATTTGATGCGTGATTAGAATATTGTCCAATCTGAATTGAAAAGAAAAGTGCACTTTCCTTATCCACTGGAGCTGCTCTGTTCTGTAGAGCGCAGTGAATAACTGAAAACTCCGATCTCCTTTTAAAATAACAAGAAAAGACAACATCTAATAACAGTCACAAATGCATATACAGAGTGAGAGAAAAAGAGGGAGAGGGGGGAGGGAGAGGGAGATAGAGAGAGATAACGATCAAGAACCTGTGAAAATGAAGAAAGAAGATAATGTTAATGATAATGATGACAATATTTTCTTAACAGTAGAAGTTTATAGCTCAACACCATTTTCAAACTTCCCATCACTGGTATACTCTTTGTATATGTGTGGTGTGCGGTGTGTATGGTTGTGCGCGCGCGCGTGTGTGTGTGTGTGTGGGGGGGGGGGTGGCGTGTGTGTGATATATATATATATATATATATAGAGAGAGAGAGAGAGAGAGAGAGAGTGAGAGAGAGAGAGAGAAAGAAAGAGAGAGACAGAGAGACAGAGAGAGACAAAGAGAGAGAGACATACAGAGACAGAGACAGACAGAGACAGAGAGACAGAGACAGAGATCACAGTCCAATCGTTCTGTTAACATGAAATCATTTTCCTTGAAAAGATGGCTGACAGAACAAAAACTATATGGAACAAAGCAACCAGAAATAGAACAAAAACATAAACGAAAAAACAACAACAACAACAACAACAAAACAAAAACAAACAAACAACAAAACAATAAACAAAACCAACACAAATTCAATGATCATGGCTACCATGAAACTATAAAACTGAAACTATACTTGTTCCGCTATTTGACAATGCTACCACATCCAGAGTGCAGATATACTGTATTATATCAACATTCATGGGTATCCTTACAGTTAAGTTCCAAAAATAGACGTTATTTGGTCACGCTAACAGCAGATCAAGTTTTGATCTCAGGTGTAGCTTGTATGAAACATTAGAAATTCGAGACCAGCAGACTTGATATGCAGTGGGCTACCACGAATCTGTGTCAGTCTGTTCGTCATGTCTGAAAATCTCTGCAATTACCAAAAGCCGTTTTGGAAGGTAATAATGCTGGTGTCTATGACCAGGAGAATCAATACAAAAAAATCAATAATGTTACGGTGGCTGCATGCACAGTTTGAAGTAAATGATAAATAGGAAAGGTAACAATGGTTGTGGTTGGAGTGATGACAGTGCGTGTGTGTATGTGTGTGTGTGTGTGTGTGTGTGTGTGTGTGTATGTGTGTGTGTATGTGTGTGTGTGTGTGTATGTGTGTGTGTAGTGTGGTGTGTGTATGTGTGTGTGCTGTGGTGTGTGTGTGTGTGTGTGTGATGTGGTGTGTGTGTGTGTGCATATGTGTGTGTGTGTGTTTATGGTGTATGTGTGTGTGTGTTTGTGGTGTATGCGTTGTGTGTGTGTGTGTGTGTGTGTGTAGTGGTGTGTGTGGTGTGTGTGTGTGTGTGTATGTGTGGTGTGTGTGGTGTGTGTGTGGTGTGTGTGTGTGTGTGTGTTTGTGTGGTGTGTGTGTATGTGTATGTGTGTGTGATGTGTGTGTGTCATATGTGTGCGTGTATGTGTGTGTGTATGTGCGTGTAGTGTGGTGTGTATATGTGTGTGTGTGTGTGTGTGTGTGTGTGTGTGTGTGTGGTGTGTGTGTGTGTGTGCTGTGGTGTGTGTGTGCTGTGGTGTGTGTGTGTGTGATGTGGTGTGTGTGTGTGTGTGTGTGTGTGTGGTGTGTGTGTGTGTGTGTGTGTGTGTGGCGGAGCGTAACATGACGCACAACGTGGTCTTCATGAATTAATCACGTCTCCATGTCCACGCAGAGGTGACGTGAACTGACGTCATTGTCATGGGCAGGACAAAGAGTCGTCTGTGAGTGTGTTGCACTGTGAAGACGTAAAGAATCGATCAACATTATGCACACAGAAACAAACAAAAGGGAGAACCAAACGCATCTTCATAATCATCATCATCATGTGCCCTGAAGCATGGCGTTGGCGATCATGGCCCTCCATATGTATCTATCCCTTATTGCCGCGAGCACATCTTCCACCCTCTCTGTCCTCAGCCATCTTTTAAGTCTGTCCAATATTTTCTCCCTGGGTCTACCTGGTGTTCTCTTTCCTTCCAGCTTTCATATTGTGACCATGTGCTCTAATTCCCCTTTCCTCATAAAATGGCTTATAAATCTTGTTTGTGTTTTCTTAATCTTCTTTATCAATGATCATGATCTTCTTGTGTCTGCCTCCATATACATGAATAACTAAATTAATCAGAACTACATCACCAACCACACTGATTTGTCACTTAATGAAAGACCTCGTTTGATTAATAACGAAATTGTCACTTATTGAAAGACCACGGTTGATTAACAAAACTAACAACCACCTTTAATGCAAAGGCAATTATGAGATGTCTACATATGACTCACTGCATTACACAATAAAACAATGATGTCAAAAGCCATCAGCTCAAATGCAGTAAGCATCACTATATTCCAAGGATGTATTGTGACTATTTTTGTATCATTTGTAATATTTCAGGAAAACCAAACAGGAAAAGTTGAAGACAAGGATATACTTAAATATGTTCGAAACCATGCACTTTCACCATCAGTTTCCAGCTGGCCACATTTGTTCTGTCCATTTTAAGGGGTAACAATGAAAATACTAAAAAAAAAAGGCGCAGCTTTGACTTTTGGCCCATTTGTACACCTGCTTTTGTCATCAAACAAGGCAGTAAAAGAGGTAAAACGACAGGATATAACCACCTAGAAACCACCAACAATTACCACTCCATTTCCGTTTGTGCCCCCTGACTCAGTCTGGTGCTGACTGTTCTGATTGCCACCAATTTCAGCTCGTTTCCAGGCCAGTCAGAATTAGGACAGGGTTTTAAGGGATTCTGTTTCTGTACTTTGAGGAGCTTGTGAGGTAAGCTGCCAGTCTGCAGGCTAAACAAAAAGCCAAGAGAAAACGATTGGTTATTCTAGGATCCGTGATCCTTTAACCCGTAAAAACTTTGACACACAGCTAACTTAAAAATAGGAAAGAATGATTGACGTAATACTGTTTATCTGTTTATACTTAATGCATCCATAGTGATTTAGACACAGAGAGACAGACAGACAAGAGAGACAGACTGATAACAGTAAAAAAGAGACTGATCTCAATTGATGACTCTCCCGCTCTCTGTCCACCCATACGTTGTCTTTATTTTAATATAACCCTCATCTTGGTCTTTCTATATATGTATGGTTATATGTCTGTTTGCCTGTCCGTGTGTTTGTCTGTCTGTCTGTCTACCTCTCTCTCTCTCTTTCTCTCTCTCTCTCACTCTGTGTGTGTGTGTGTGTGTGTGTGTGTGTGTGCGCGCGTGTGTGTGTGCGTGTATGTGTCTGTCTGTCTGTCTCTCTGTCTCTGTCTCTCTGTCTTTCTCTCTGTCTGTCTGTCTGTCTGTCTGTCTGTCTCTCTCTCTCTCTCTCTCTCTCTCTCTCTCTCACTCCAAAACTTGGTCAGTGTAAGGGGTAAAAACACACACACACAAACAAACAAAACTGAAAACAAAACCAAGCACACAAGCAACGGAAGACTAGTCAAATTACTGAACAGTAGCTTATCAAATGATCCAAACCATTACCTCTGCATTATTGACATGGCCCACAAAACACCTGAGCTAACGCGGTCACACACACTCACTCATACACACACACACACACACACACACACACACACACACACACACACACACACACACACACACATACACACACACACACAAACACACACACACAAACACACACTAACACACACACACACACACGTTTACACACACACACATACACACACACTTAAACACACACACACACACACACACACACACACACACACACACACACACACACCACACACACACACACACATTGATTAAAGGGAGAAAGAAAAGTTCTTGAAATCCAGGCCATCCTTGTGTCATCTATTCACCCGTGGACTCACGTAGAACCTCCCAAAAGTATTTGACATCCCTAAGTTCATACTTGATGAAAGACAATTGATCAAATCTGTTCAGTTATTTTTTGCACTTTCCGCCTTTGCATAAAGCCACTTGACATTGATGGATCTGTTATTGGTTGTATCACGACTATTATGGGGAAACAAACTGTTAGAGCTGTTTTGGGGCTTAACAGGCTGGACAAGCAACGTGCTATATTCTGTTGTTAATGCACGTGATAGATTACGTTATTTGCTATGAGTAAACCATGTGAACAATACTTGTCTTATTTGTACAAATTGATATAATTTCTGTTTCCACATTGTTTATTGATGCTGGATAGCCATTCAGCAAAGGTATGTGGTTTGTGAAACGGGTTCATAGGAGAAATGTTGACATGTGCTTAAATCTTACTGTTCATGTTTAAACTACCAATGTATAAAATATCATTGTGTATATTTTGTATACCATGTGGAGTTCATATTTCAACATTGTCTTTTCATATGTGTAATTTGAGTTGTTGTCATTTTTTCGTTGCCACAGTATGCGTAAGATGTCCATCTGTTCTGAAACAAAAGATTATGAAAAAAAAAAGTTTTCAAATTATGCCCAATGAATAAGAATGTTCAGTAAACTTTGCTGCTGTCCTAACAGGTTTTTTCATAACTCACTACGTGGACATGACTAAGTGTAGATGGAAAATTGTATCAGTTCAATAGAAAATTGTACATAGAAATCGTTCA
>CM060305.1:79403734-79406234 GCA_030674185.1 Monoplex corrugatus
CTATTTTCAACCAACAATTACTTATACAGTTAAAGAAAGTACGGGCATTATCATCATGACAAGACGGTGGAATTGGATTGAGTATATCATCCAAAGAGAGCAGGATAGTATCACCCTGAATGTCCTTCAACGAACACCAGAAGGAAGTCCTGAAAAGGAAGAATGAAGAACACTTGCAACGAACAACAGAAGACCTCGAAGCTTGAAATACACATGAAATTATCTGGAGAGGCTGGCCAGAATAGACTGGGGGGTGGGAGCATGTTTTGTTTCTACTCTACCTGGCTTCAAAGCAAACGTTATAGCTTAGCATTAGACATTTTCACCTGTGTTGACACAGTCGGAGTTCAAATGCACACAACTCCCTGGACTTTCGCCCAGCTGCCCTGATATAAAACATTGGAAGGAGAGGTTGATTTTCCAGGTCCCTCCCCTTGAAGGCCAATTAGTTGCCTTGCCTTTCTTTTAAGACTTGTTAAAAGATTGAGTGGTGTTGCACTGTGGCAACACGCCCTCAAAAGGAAAGCAGCCTCTCTTCTCTCTCTCTCTCTCTCTCTCTCTCTTTTCTCTGTCTGTCTGTCTGTCTCTCTGTCATAACTCTCTCTCTCTCTCTCTCTTTCTCTGTCTGTCTGTCTGTCTGTCTCTCTCTCTCTCTCTGTGTCATAACTCTCTCTCTCTCTCTCTCTGTCTGTCTGTCTGTCTTCTCTCTCTCTCTCTGTCATAACTCTCTCTCTCTCTCTCTGTCATAACTCTCTTTCTCTCTCTCTCTCCTTTTTTTAACTTGATACATTCATGCTTATCTGGCTTAACTGTGGGGACTTGAAGAGCCACAGCAGTTATCCACTTTCACAGATTTATTATATGATGATTTACCACGATGTCGTGACAACATATGGACTAGTGGCGTTCTGATAGTATTCGAGCTTGAGATACATGAGTTATTCCACAGTTCTTCTCTTCTTTTCCCTTAACCCCATGAAGTCACTGAGGCACCACACTAAAGAACTGTTCATCAAATCCCTCCAGTTATGTTGGCTGTTTGCCAGAAAGAGTATTGCTAAATGTTTCTTTTTTATATATTTCCCAATGTAGTCAGTCCATCGTGTTGTTTTTTTTCATTTTCTTTCTTTCTTCCTACTTCTCTTCTCCTTTGTCTCTCTTCCCCAACAGTTCCCTGGAGCAAGGGCATTGGATCTTGTTACACAACCATACCTAAGCAATTTTGTTTTTTGTTTGTTTTTTTTTTCATATCAGCAGATACTCAATTTGGTTCAGTGTACTGCTTCATGGTTTGACGCACATGTTCATAGGTGATTGATCAATATGATTAGTGTCTTGCAATAAGATTCATTTTTCATGTACATGCTTGGATGTGTCTTTCCAAATGCGCTATTACTGTTGTATAACAATAGGCCTGTGTCTTAGAACCCAGGTGTAAGCCAGGAGAGAACTCACAAGCACCTGTTGTATGAGAAATGTGCGTTTTCTTCAGATTCTCGTTCTGAAGAAAAACAAATGAAAAAATATTCAATGATTTCAATACATTTCCTGCTGATAACATTCTCTCTCTCTCTCTCTCTCTCATCTCTCTCTCTCTCTTTCTCTCTCTCTCTCAATCTCTCTCTCTCTCTCTATAGTTTTTTTTTTTTAAATAACATTTATTTATTCATATTCATGATCATATTCATATTCATTTCTTTTGTCACAGTGAAGTTGCCATGTGAAATTCGGGTGCTCTCCCTTTCGAGAGTGCATCGCCGCAGTGCATCACCACCCATTTTCTAACTATACTTTGGAAAGGCAGAAAAGTTAATAGATCTTCAAGGGGAGGAACCTGGGAAATCAACCTATCTCTCCAATGTTTTATACCAGGGCAACTGAGCAAAAGCCCTGTTCTACACGATTTTCGATTATCATAGGATCTTTAACATGAGCAGGCCAGAAGTCATACAGGTCCGGTTTCAGTTTTGTCCCCTTCCATAGGACTGACATTCAGTTCTACTTCGTGGTTAAACAGGAGAAAAGTTAAGGCCTCAAAGAGAATCAAACCCTGGAACACTGAGTATATTTGCTGGCAAGCAAACATCTGAATTGTCCTGCCACTCTTCTCCCGGGTAGTGTCACCGAAGTTTGTCTATTTCTGGATTGTTTCATTGATTCTGTCTTTACTTTGGGATCTCACAGCAGTGGGGTTGTCATCCAAGTGAAAGACATTACCAGTCATGTAATCTGCTGGCTGTCACAGGTCACTAAACAGTCTGAGGGCACGTTGGCAGGGTGATAACGGTAGACACAGTCTAGCCAGGTGATTTCTTGTCGTTGTTAGCGAGGAGACGGTGTTTGGTAAAAGCACTGATAACTTCTGGTCTCAGCGTAGTTAAAAGCTGAAAATGACAGGAAACTGAGTCTGGCTCTGTGTCAACTGCTGATTAGGTTTGTTTTGTGGATGAATTTGGTGTTGACAGGTTTGTTTATTTTTTGTTGTTTTTGTTTGAAAATG
>CM060305.1:79421234-79423734 GCA_030674185.1 Monoplex corrugatus
TTGGTCTTTTTGGCATTCAGTTTCAGTCATGCCTTGTTTCCTTTAGCATTTACTCGAAATAGAATTCTCTTCATACTTATGATGTCTCCTGCTAATAGGGCGGTGTCATCAGCATATCTTAGGTTGGTGATATTCCTTCCTCCTATTTTCATTCCATACCCTCTGTGTCTGCCTCTTTCATTACTTGCTCTGTGTATATAAATCAGAGAGGTGGGGCGGAGAGAATGCAACCTTGCCAGACTCCTTTACTGATGTTGAAGAAGTCACGATGCTCTCCATTCTCCGGTGTTTTATACAATAAATGTATATAACCTACATAACCAATGAATTGTAATTCTTTTTCTACATAATGTGGATATGGTGTTTTTGGTGTCTTGTGACCGTTCTATATTATTCCATCACATTATATATGACCTGCACATCGTTTCCATTTCAGAATACGATCAATGACGTATCTGTCTGTCTGTCTGTTTGTCTGTGTGTCTCTCTGTATCTCTCTCTCTCTCTCTCTCTCTCTCTCTCTCTCTCTCTCTTCTGTCTGTATGCGTGTGTGTATGTGTGTGTGTTTGTTTGTTTGGTTGTTTGTTTGTTTGTTTGTTATTGTGTGTGAGAGAGACAGAGAGAGAATGACAAAGAGAGACAGAGAGACAGACAGAGGGAGAGAGTCTGAGACAAAGACACAGAAGAGAGGGAGAGAGAAAGAGAGGGGGGGGGGGGGCACCTAAAGAAAAGCCAAAGAAAAAATAACGAGCTTAGAATAAGTAAATGTATTTATGATCCATCTTTCTCCGGTACATTCACAGAATGTTCAAGACTTTACAAATTGTAGACTAGAGGCCCAAAATAGCAGCGCTTTTTAGCTATTTCCACAAACAAGTAACTGACCCCACAAAACCCGTAAAAGCACAGGAAGAGTGTGTTTTAAACCAAACCCCAACCCTGACTCGTCTGGAAACGAGCTGCAATTGGTGGCAGTCATACCAGTCAGTGCTCCACTAAGTCAGGGGCCACAGACGGAAATTGAATGGTGATTGATGGAGGTTTCTACTTTGTGTTGTCCAGTCATATTAAATGGTTTTCTCTTTTGTTTGGGTGATGAATATGGTTAGCTTAGAGACCACAGTGTTTCAGATTTCTCTCTCTCCTCTCTCTCTCTCTCTCTCTCTCTCTCTCTCTCTCTCTCTCTCTCTCTCTTTCTCTCTCTCTCTCTCTCTCTCTCTCTCTCTCTCTCTCTCTCTAAAGTTTTTGAATCCGACATGGCCAAAAGACAAGATGTTGTATCTATTTTGTCGTCTGATGACGAAGTCATAATCAAATCAGTGGCACTATACATTGCGGAAGCACAAAAAATAAGACATAAACACTTACAAGCCCGACAATAGTGCTAGACAATATCATACTGGGATTAATTTAATCTCCTTTGACTGATATGGGCTATATCACGTTAACTCCAAAAGAAGCCGCTTTATTATAGACTGTTTTGTAATGAGCTGTTTTCATTTGCTTTATTTTGCTTTGTTTGCCGATAATTTAAGAGTAGCTAATAATATGAAAATAATGGTATATTTGTAGAATATGTTAGAAGTGGATATTGAAAGGGTATATAGACACTTAAGGGTCTACTATACATGTTAACAAAAAATTTAAAAAAACAAAAACAAACCAAAAACAAATAAATAAAAGGCATAGTGATGTCCCTTGTTAACAGAGTATTATGGGGCAGTTATGTGAAGATTATATTATTATCACTAAATGTAAGGTTTGGGTGGTCTAGCCCAGATGTTTCATCATATTACAGTTTTGATGTGTGTGTGTGCGTGCGCACGAGCGCGCGCCCGCGCGTGAGTGTATATGGGTGCGTGTGTGTGTGTGTGGGTGTGTGAAAAAGATTTTGGTTTGCCTAAACCTAGACAAATTATTGGCCTGAATGTAGGAACACTGTTCTGATATTTTTTTGTTTGTTTGCATTATGTAGTACTGATAAAATGGATGATTGTTCATTATATATGATTTGAATATGTTCGACTGTTCAAGGAATGGATGTTCGATATTTTTTTTTGGTTATGCGTGAAGAATTTGCGCACATACAAAGAGTGGATTATGTGTCGCACTACTGGAAAATTGTTATCCCCCTTGTCAAAAGACCTTTTCGGGTAATGACAATAAACAGTTTCAGTTTCAGTTTCAGTTTCTCTCTCTCTCTTTCTCTCCCCTTATTTATATACGTGTGTGTTTGTGTGTGAAGGAGACAGAGAAACAGAGACAGAGACAAACAGAGAGACACAGAGAGAGAGAAGACAGACAGACAAACAGACAGTCATACAAACACACAGACACAAACACAGACACAGACAGATTGTGAGGAAGGAGCGCCTACAAAAAGAAGTCCAAAGATAAAACAACGAGCTTGAGTAAAATTTGTATAATTCATCTTTCTCCTTTACATTCACAGAATGTTTAATGACTTCACAAACTGTAGACTACAGGCCCAAGATAACGA
>CM060305.1:79431234-79438734 GCA_030674185.1 Monoplex corrugatus
TTTTGGTATACGAATGAAAAAAACAACAGCAGCAACGACAACAATAACAAAAGCTAAAACAACAACAATAACAACAAAGAAAAATGTTCATTCTTCAATGTAATACCACAAAAGGTGGACACAAACAAACATTCTCTCCCCCCCCCCTCTCTCTCTCTCTCTATTTCACTTTATTTATTTCAACACTCTCTCTCTCTCTCTCTCTCTCTCTCTTCTCTTTCTTTTTCTTCATTTCATCTCTCTCTCTCTCAGTCTTTCTCTCTCTCTCTGTCTGTCTGTCTGTCTGTCTGTCTGTGTCTCTGTCTCTGTCTGTCTCTCTGTCTCTGTCTCTGTCTCTGTTTGTCTGTCTGTCTGTCTCTCTCTCTCTCCTCCCTCTGTATCCCCCTCTCTCTCTTCACTCTCTGTCTGTCTGCTTCTCTCTCTCTGTCTGTCTCTCTGTCTCTCTCTCTCTCTGTCTTTGTCTCTCTCTCTGTCTCTCTTCTCTGTCTCTCTGTGTCTCTCTGTGTCTCTTTGTGCCTCTCTGTCTCTGTCTCTCTGTCTGTCTGTCTGTCGGTAGGTCTGTCGGTCTGTCGGTCAGTCTGTCTGTCTGTCTGTCTGTCTCTCTCTCTCTCTCTCTCTCTCTCTCTCTCTTAATGACCTTGTCTGTAGTCCCTCAGAGATGTGGGAAACTGCCATCATCCTTCTTCATTTTAACCCCCATAATTGGTGTGGTCTTTGGATGACTGATGGGCTAGAATAGCATACACAATCCTTCTTCTCTGTCTCTACATTGTGGTTCAATAAAGGTTGGGTCTAGCACCTACAGTTGTTGATGTATTCTTTATGGGGAAGACTGGTGAGTCTGTTATGTGAATGTATATGATTGCTTCAGATTCTTGGTATACCTAATCTTATCTGATGTCTGAGATCATGTTTGGTATATAAACACACGCACGCACACACACACACACACACACACACACACACACACACACACACACACACACACACATACACACACACACACACACACACACACATACACACACACACACACACATACACACACACACACACACACACACTCACATACACACACACACATATCTATACATGTAAATATAAATATATATATATATGTTATATGTTTATCTGTTTATCTATCTATCTATCAATACATCTATCTATTTACCTGTCTATCTATCTATCTATCTATCATCTATCTATCATCTATCTATCTATCTATCCTTCTATCTATCCTTCTGTCCATTTACTATTTATCTATCTTATCTATGTGTCTTTCTAGCTATCTACCTATCTATCTGTCTATCTCTTTATATATATATATATATATATATATATATATATATGTTTGTGTGGAGAGAGAGAGAGAGAGAGAGAGAGAGAGATGTACATATATATATATATATATATATATATATATATATATATATATATATACGTGTATATACGTATATTTATACACATGTATATATAAGTATACATACATACATATATCTGTCTGTCTATCTATCTATCCGCATGTGTGTGTGTGTGTGTGCGCGCGCGTGTGTGTGTGTGTGTGTGTGAGTGTGTGTGTGTGTGTGTTTGTGTGTGTGTGTGTGTGTGTGTGCGTGCGTGTGCGCGTGTACGTGCGTGTGTGCGTAAGTGAGTGAGTGTGTCTGTTTTTGTTTTGAGTAGCTACAATAGGGATAAAACGACAAATATGGATCTCTAGTTCCACCTTTATTCATATATTAGTAAAATGATAAAAAAAAACCATTTCTATGCTATCACTATTACATTCCTGTTTGAAATACAAATAGATATGAATGGACCTGTATTGCGAAACATGTTCTGCTGCTAATATCATTTACAGACACCCCTGTTTTCCCGTTTCCAAAGAAAAAAAGCACAACAAACACACACACACACACACACACACACACACACACACACACACACACACACACACACACACACACACACACAACACACACACACACACTTCACACACACACACACACCTACACACACACATACACACACGCACGCGCGACACACACATACACATACACACACACACACACACATACACACACACGCACGCACACACACACACACACACACACACACATAACAGAGAGAGAGTGAGGGATGAAAGAGAGAGAGAGAGTCATTGACAGAGAGTCAGAGAGAGACATAGAGTCACACAGAGAGCCAGCCAGCCAGCCAGCCAGCCAGCCAGCCAGCCAGACAGACAGACAGACAGACAGACAAGAGACAGACAGACAGGAAGACACTCACACACACAGAAACTGAAACACAGACACAATGTTCAACTCCATTTCGAAAGGACCAGGGATGACTTTTAACGAAAACAGCAAGAACAGAGGCAGCGTCCTCATTATGTTTCCTGCATCGGACACAGTTTGCTCAAGGCAAATGATATGATGTATCACGCTCATTAATTGCAAAACGTGGCAGGTAACCCTTTCAACGGCATTTAGGACTAAAATAACCAGTCCTTTGTTTCCTTACAATAAACACAGTGGCATTGCCAATAAGGGATCCATCAGCGTCATGAGGGTCACCAGAAGAAAGAAGGAAAGTGGAAACATTAGCCCAACCTTTGTTATTGATGTTTTTTTTATTCAGTATGAAAATTATGCCGCCCTGGTCCTTAGACTGTTGTACCGTGCGTCAGTCCCTAGGATTACAAACGGCAGGCAAATATAAATTTGATTTCGCAACATGGTAATGAGTTAACTTTCTCTCTCAGTCTCTCTCTGTCTGTCCCTGTCACTCTGTCTCTCTGTCTCTGTTTGTATCTCTGTCTGTCTCTCTGTCTGTCTGTCTGTCTCTCTCTCTCTGTCTGTTTTTCCGTCAGAATGGGCAAAGTCCATAATAATCCCAATTCATAAAAAAGGAGATGTGAATAATCCAGATAATTATAGAGGAGTCGCTCTAACAAGTATAGTGAGTAAAGTTTAAAGATATATTTTGAATAAGAGATTAACAAAGTGGGCAGAAAAAGAAGAGAAAATAGTTGAAGAACAAGCTGGATTTAGAGCAAAATACAGTACAATTGATCATATTTTCACACTTTACTCCCTTGTGCAGAAGCATTTACTTTTAAATAAGAAACTTTATGTTGCATTTGTGGATTTTAGGAAGGCATTCGATTCTGTGAATCGTAATAATTTTTGGAATATATTACGTAAAAGTGGTGTGAATGGAAAATTATATATGGCCCTAAGAGGAGTTTATAACTCAGTGTTTGCATGCGTGCGTGAGAAGTGTGTATATTCAGATTATTTTGAATGCCCTAAAGGAGTGAAACAGGGGTGTCAATTGAGTCCTCAATTGTTTTCATTTTTCATTAATGAATTAGCAGTGGAACTGTCAAGAAAAGGCAGGCATGGCATTCAAATTATCCCTGGGGTTATTGAGATATTCCTATTGCTGTTTGCAGACGATGTTATTCTTCTCTCTGGTACAGTCAAAGGCTTACAAAACCAGTTAAATGTCTTAAAGGAAGAATCGGATCGACTAGCTTTAACAGTTAACATGGATAAAACTAATATTATGATTTTCAGGAAGGGTGGACATTTATCAAAACACGAAAAATGGTTCTATGGAATTAACGAGGTTAAAGTTGTTAATTCTTATAAATACTTAGGAATAATATTTTCGACAAAATTAAGTTTAAATTATGCATGGGAAGAATCTTGTAATAAAGGGAAAAAAGGTGTTATTGAAATTCTAAAATCCTTACGGAAGCTCAATTCTATTGATTGTAATTTATATTGGAAAATGTTTGATACACAGATAGAACCTTTACTTACATATGCAGCTGAAGTATGGGGTCTTACTGTAAATCCACATATGGAAAAAGTGCATACATATGCTATAAAACGTTTTTTGGCTGTACCAATTCACTCTTCTAATACTGTTTTATATGGAGAAACTGGAAGATATCCTTTATACATTAGAACCTTTGTGAAGAGTATTAAATACTGGTTGAAATTGTTAAGGCTTCCACAATCTCGGTTATGTAAACAGGCATATGAAATGATGGTTACTCAAATGGAAATAGGAAAACAGAACTGGGCCTATCAGGTAAAAAAGGCTTTATCAGAACTTGGGTTTGGAATCGTGTGGTTGTCCCAGGGAGTAGGAAATGAGTGTCAGTTTATTAATGAATTTAAAGACACGCTTATTTGTTCGTTTAAACAAAATTGGCACTCAGATATGGAAAACAAAGAAAAATATAATTGGTTCTTCTCATTTAAAGATGTTTTTCAAACCGAAAAATATCTCAGTGTTGTTACGGATAAATGGCAAAGAACTAATTACGCAAGATTTAGATTAAGAACACTTGGTTTCAATGCAAATAAAAATTGGTTTCAACCTGGGACGTCCACAGTATATCCTTGCCCCTTATGTGGAAACAATGTCGATAATGAAAAACACTTTTTATTCCAATGCCAAATTTTTGACACAATACGTGGAAAATGCAAAGTTTTTGAATCCGACATGGCCAAAAGACAAGATGTTGTATCTATTTTGTCATCTGATGACGAAGTCATAATCAAATCAGTGGCACTATACATTGCGGAAGCACAAAAAATAAGACATAAACACTTACAAGCCCGACAATAGTGCTAGACAATATCATACTGGGATTAATTTAATCTCTTTTGACTGATGTGGGCTATATCACGTTAACTCCAAAAGAAGCCGCTTTATTATAGACTCTGTTTTGTAAAGAGCTGTTTTCATTTGCTTTATTTTGCTTTGTTTGCCGATAATTTAAGAGTAGCTAATAATATGAAAATAATGGTATATTTGTAGAATATGTTAGAAGTGGATATTGAAAGGGTATATAGACACTTAAGGGTCTACTATACATGTTAACAAAAACAAAAAACAAACAAACCAAAAAACAAATAAATAAAAGGCATAGTGATGTCCCTTGTTAACAGAGTATTTTGGGGCAGTTATGTGAAGATTATATTATTATCACTAAATGTAAGGTTTGGGTGGTCTAGCCCAGATGTTTCATCATATTACAGTTTTGATGTGTGTGTGTGTGCGCACGAGCGCACGCCCGCGTGTGAGTGTATATGGATGCGTGTGAGTGTGTGTGGGTGTGGGTGTGTGAAAAAGATTTTGGTTTGTCTAAACCTAGACAAATTATTGGCCTGAATGTGGGAACACTGTTCTGATATTTTTTGTTGTTGTTTTCTTTGCATTATGTAGTAGTGGTAAAATGGATGATTGTTCATTATATATGATTTGAATATGTTCGACTGTTCAAGGAATGGATGTTCGATATTTTTTTTGATTATGTGTGAAGAATTTGCGCACATACAAAGAGTGGATTATGTGTCGCACTACTGGAAAATTGTTATCCCCCTTGTCAAAAGACCTTTTCGGGTAATGACAATAAACAGTTTCAGTTTCAGTTTCTCTCTCTGTCTGTCTGTCTTTCTGTCTCTGTCTGTCTGTCTGTCTGTCTGTTTGTTTGTCTGTCTGTCTGTCTGTCTGTCTCTCTCTCTCTCTCATTTCTCTCTCTCTCTCACACACACACACACACATACACACTATCACACACACACACACACACACCCTGGTCCTTAGTCTGTTGTATCGTGCGTCAGTCCCTAAGATTACAAACAGCAGGAAAGTAAGTTTGATTTCGCAACATGGTAATGAGTTAACTTTCTCTCTCAGTCTCTCTCTGTCTGCCCCTGTCGCTTTGTCTGTCTGTCTCTGTATCTCTGTATCTCTTTGTCTCTCTGTCACTCTCTCTGTCTCTTTCTGTCTCTCTCTGTCTCTCTGTCTTTCTGTCTCTCTGTCAATCTGTCTATCTCTCTCTCTCTTTTTTTTTCTCTCTGTCTCTCTCTCTGTCTCTCTCTGTCTCTCTCTGTCTCTCTCTCTCTCTCTCTTTCTCTCTCTCTACCTTCTCTCATTTTTGTTGTTGTTATTCTTGTTACTTGAGCAGAGAGAAAACAACAATAACAACTACTGCAACGAAACGAACACTATCACACACACACACACACACACACACACACACACACACACACACACACACACACACACACACACACACACACACACACACACACACATACACTCACACACACACACACGCACACGCACACACATGAGCACGCGCGCAGACACACAAACATACCGTTTATATGTACAACACACACACAGCACACACACACACACACACACACACACACACACATGCGCACGCACTCACACACGCACACACACACACACACACATACACACACACACACACACACATACACACATACAACCACGCACACGTACCAGCATTATATTGTAATTATCTCTTCTTCTTTGTAAATTTTTCCATAATACTTAAATATTTAAATGTTAAAAACACCCTTTGATTCAATTCAAAAGACGATCAGGTAGCTTATCTTATTATATCCACAAAGTACAACAAGTGTGTTTCTTCAACTCAGATCACGTTTTGCTTGGCCCAGTAAGGAACTTTGATACATGGCGATCAAATTAACGAGATACCAACAGAAATTAAAAAGATGAAGAAGAACAAGAGAAGGAGATAACGGGGGAACACAAAGAATAAGAAGAATCAGAAGAGGAAGAAGAAGACGATAACGATGACGACGATGATGATGACGATGTTAATGATAAAACAGGGGGAGAAACCTTAACGAAAAGAATACAACTCAGTTGAAACAATAGTAAGAGCACTGAAAGCATGACAGTAAATTGGTGACATGTTAACAACACTGGACAATGTTTACATATCACTCATACTATACTTTGCTTTATGTTTAAACTTCGTCTTTTTTTTCTTTTTTTTTTTTTTTTCTCTCTTCTTTTATTTCAGCTTCATCCTTTACATAGTCAATGCACACACAAGCACGCATATATATGCTTATGGGCCAGAGGACAGAACAAACACAAAATAATGAATGAAATGAAAGCACTCCTTTTCCCTTGAAAATCAATCAGCTCCAACGGAACCACCTACACTATCACCATCCGTATACTATCAATCGAACTCTCTACACACGACCACCTTCTCTCCTCAATTGTCTCCTTTTCTCCTCCTGCTCCCAACACAGCCCACCCACACCATCTCCTTATACGACACAGGAGAGCTGGAGGCAGAATGAATGGAGGTGCTGGAGTGAAGACGTCCCCAAATTAGCCACGTCTAGCCACTGTCCTAACACAAACAACAGGGGTCCTTTGTGAAGCGGCAGAATCCGAGTGATGTTCTCACCTCAGATCCTACCCCTCGGCATTTTTATAGATTGTAAAGTGTGCCAGTATTGAAATGCCATTACTTTTTTGTTTGGTTGGTTGGTTGGTTGTTTTGTTTGCTTTGTTTGTTTAATTATTTGTTTGCTTTTGTTAAGTATGGTAGATCAAAATTAGTCACATAAAACTATCAACATCTCTCTCTCCTCTCTCTCTTCTCTCTTCTCTCTCTCTCTCCTC
>CM060305.1:79446234-79476234 GCA_030674185.1 Monoplex corrugatus
TTTTGTTTTTTTGTTTTGTTGTTGTTGTTTTTAGGTGGGCGTGCATTCTGGGTGTTTTCATGTTTTCGCAAGCCAGCCACTGACATGACTTACCTGATCTTTAACGTGTATATGTGATAGCCTGCCTTTGTACAGACGAAGGGGGTTTAGGCACTGGCCGATCTGCACACATACTGATCCGGGAGATTGGGAAAAATATCTCTACCTGTATTCAGCAGGCTGTGGTGTCGATGGGGATGGAACCCTGGACCTCACGATTTGGAGGTCCGAGACTTACCAACTTGACTACCGCACCCGTGTGCCCTGTTACTGATGTCTGCATAACTGAACCATATTTCAGCGTCATGTATTGATATAGGAGTATTGAACGAGTGATTATAGTCGCAGCATCACATTTAGTGTGAGTTCTGGTCCTTTCCTAGTTATCACACTAGTATAAGAAAAAAATTGACTAGGTAGGACCTCAGGACCTAGCCAGCTCATGGGTATATCTGCAGGATTAAGGGTTGTGCTATGATCATTCTGGATTTTCTCCATGATATGGCTGGCACCTATTAGTGCATATGGAATTCTTTCCGAACGCGGAGACGTCATTTTTGAAAAACTGAAACTACTAGGGCGAGTCAAAAAGTAATGCCTTTTTGTTTATGTCAGACGAAGTTTTTGATGAAATTACCTGAAATGTTGCTCAGTTACAAATGATTATAACTGTTACGAACTCAAATATTTTGTTTGGTATGTTTCCAGTTCATAGACTCGTGAGGAAAATTGTAAATGTCTGCCCCCTTAGAGCTGCGTCAAAAACAAAGAGCAGTGATTGAATTCCTTGTTGCTGAGGAGGAAACCCCTGTGAACATTCACAGACGATTACAGAATGTGTATAAGGTGAATACTTTAGATTATAGCAATGTTCACAGGTGGGTCTGTCGTCTGAATGATGAAAAGGTGGGAACTGCGAGCATAGCCGATGAACCCCGTTCTGGCCGTCCGTCCACTTCTGTGAATCCTGCCACTAAAGTAAAAGCAGATGCTTTGATTACAGAAGACAGGTGCATAACCCTTGAGGAGTTGGCAGAAAACCATGAAGTGAGCCATGGAAGTGCTAATAACATTGTTGAATCACTTGGGTTTTCAAAAGTGTGTGCCCGTTGGGTACCGAGAGAGCTGACTACCGAACGCAAGACTGACAGGGTCAAAGCCTGCACTTAATTTCTTGAACAATGTCAAAGAGACAACACCTTCTTTGGAAGGGTCGTTACCGGTGACGAAACATGGATTTACCATTATGAACCGGAATCAAAGAGGCAGTCAAAGGAATAATATACAATATAATATAATAATATTTTATATAGCGCAAAATCTTGATAAAATCAAATCTAAGCGCTAAAACAGACACACACGCACGCACGCACACACACGCACGCACGCACGCACGCACGCACGCGCACACACACACACACACATACACACACACACACACACACACACACACACACACACACACACACACACACGCACACGCACACGCACACGGCTATAAATGGGGAGAAAGAATAAAAGCAATGGAAAATTATAGAGAGCATATTATATACAATTATATATTACAATGTGATTCCCCTCCGAGTGGAGACAGGCTGCAGAGGGGATTGAGTGAGGTCAGGATTTTATGCAGAGGAGAAAAGATGAGTTTTGAGAGCGGACTTGAAGGAGACATAAGTAGGTTGCTGACGGACTGAGAGAGGAAGTTTGTTCCAGGAAAGTGGACCAGAAAAAGAGAAGGCTCGTGGACCATAGGTATTGAGCTTAGTGTGTGGAAAGCGAAA
Organism: Monoplex corrugatus; assembly: GCA_030674185.1. Lineage (NCBI taxonomy): Eukaryota > Metazoa > Mollusca > Gastropoda > Littorinimorpha > Ranellidae > Monoplex > Monoplex corrugatus. The sequence goes on from CM060305.1 coordinate 79,448,058, forward strand.
AGTCAGAGGATCGGAGGCAGAGCGGAGGGTACGTGAGGGAAGATAGATCTCAAGTAGGCTTGACAGGTAATCGGGGGCTGCGTTATTGAGGCTTTTGTAGCACATGGTGTCTAGTTTGTACTGTATGCGCTTTGATACAGGGAGCCAGTGAAGTTGTGCCAGGAGAGGAGATATGTGGTCAGCTTTTTTCTTTTTGAGTACAAGGCGTGCAGCATTGTTTTGAATGCGCTGCAGGATGTGAATGGTGGAGGCAGGAAGACCAGACAGGAGTGAATTGCAATAGTCAATGCGAGACATTATGAAGGAGAGAACGAGTTTTGCAGTTGTTTCGACAGAGAGATAATTCCTGATCAGGCTTATACGATAGAAGTGATAGTAGCAAGATCTGGCAGTTTGAAAAACAAAGTTGTTCATGGAGAGGGTAGAGTCAATGCAGACACCAAGGTTTTTAGCTGAATCAGAAATTGGGACTGATGTGTTACATAATGGGAGAGAAAGAGGAGGCAGCTGAGAAATTTTGTGACGGGTGCCAATGAGGATAGCTTTTGTCTTGTCATCATTTAGCTGAAGTTTGTTGTATGTCATCCAATTTTTAATGTCCGAGTAACACTCAGTGGTGCGAGTCAAGAGGCGCTGTATATTGTCTGGTGTGTCACTGTCTAGAAGTTGGGTGTCATCAGCATAGAAGTGGTGTTTTATAGAGTGGGAGTTGATGATGGTGGACAGGGGGGAGGTGTAAAGAGTGAAAAGAACAGGGCCAAGGACAGATCCTTGTGGAACACCACAGGTCAGGTATGCAGGTTGAGAGTAAGTGCCATTAATGAGAACAGTTTGTTTTCTGTTTGATAGATATGAAGTGAACCAGGAGAGAGCATTGTCAGAGATGCCAAAAGTATGATGAAGTCTAGAAAGGAGAATACCATGGTCAATGGTATCGAAGGCTGCAGAAAGATCAAGGAGTGTGAGGAGAGAGACTTTGCCAGTATCAGTTGCAAGGAGGAGATTGTTGAGAATGTGTAGCAGGGCAGTTTCAGTGCTATGGCACTGGCGGTAGGCTGACTGGAAAGGATTGAGGAGATTGTTGGCAGACAGGTGAGAGTTCAGCTGGTTGAGGACAACTTTTTCGATGAGTTTTGACAAGAAAGAGAGATTAGAGATAGGCCGGTCATTTTTCAGTTCATTTGGGTCTAAATTGTATTTCTTGAGGACAGGGTGAACAATAGCAGACTTGAAAGAATCTGGGACAGTTCCAGTTTGAAGAGAAGTGTTGATGATGTCAGTGATGAATGGGAGGAGAGTAGGGAGACAGTCAGAGTAGAGAGAACCTGGAAGAGGATCCAGTTCGCAGGTTTTGAACGACATGGATCTGATTGTGTTGAGAATTTCTTCTTGTGAGACTGGGGTAAAAGTAGTAAGAGGTGTGCCAGAGAAGGAAGGGTCAGGTGGGCATGGTTGACAGGGTGTGCTGTCGAGCCTGTCACGAAGAGTTTGTATTTTGGTGGTGAAATACTTGGAGAATACAGATGGGAGTTCTTCATTTGTGTGTTTTGTTGGGAGAGGTAAATCTTTTCGTGTGCCAAGATGATTCATGGTTGTAAAGAGTTCTCTTGAAGAAGAGGCATTCAGGATTTTGGTTTGGAAAAAGCTTGTTTTTGCAGATGCAATGAGGGTGGATACTTTTGTTTTAGAGGCTTGGAAAAGTTGCCTATGTACAGTGAGTTTGGATTTGCGCCAGCGGCGCTCTTCTCTGCGGCGGGCGCGTTTTGCGCAGGCAATGTCATGAGTGAGCCAGGGGGTAGGGGGGCGGTCAGGTAAAAGACGGGTTGTGGCTGGAGCATGAGTGTCCAGAAGATGGTGGAGAGTAGTATAGAATTCATCGGCAAGGTTATGTGACTTTTCAGAAAGGAGGCTGGAGGCATCAGATGAAAATGTGGAGAGGTCAATAGATTTGAGATTGCGTCGAGTCACTGTGCGCGTGGTACGGGAAGGAGGAGAAATGTCAAGAGAACAGAGAATTGCAGAGTGGTCAGATGGAAGGGCTGAAGTTAGACGGGTAGAAAGAACTAGGCAGTTGTCAGTAGCTGAATTGTGGTGATCACGAGAAATGATCCAGTCAAGAATGTGACCTTTTTGATGGGTTGGTTCAGAAATATGTTGTGTCATATTGTGATTGGACAGAGAGTTGATGATATGTCTTGTGTCATAACGGTGAGTGTTGTCGTAGTGGACATTGATGTCACCTAGAATGATGAGATTTCCAGGTAAGAGGCAGTAGTAATCAAGAAGTTGATCAAAGTCAGAGAGAAACATGGATGTGGTGAGCTTGTTGGCAGAGCTAGGTGGAAGTCGATAGACACAGGAGAAGGTGATGGGGTGAGGGGTGGATTGGAAGGATACTTCAACTTGCTCGAAAGAAGGATGGGAGAAAGGCAGAGACTGCGAGAAAGATAGGCGGGAATGGAGTGAGTCGTTGTAGAGGATGGCGATACCACCACCTCGGGATGAGCGATGGAAAGAAGCAAGCCTGTAACCACTCGGAGTGAGACTCGCATGTATAGGTTCATAACCAAGGGGGTTAAGCCATGTTTCTGTGATAAAAACAATGTCAACATGCTCATCTGCAATAAAGTCAGCAATGACATCGGCTATGCCATCTGCACATGTTGACTGAGCGTTAAAAAGGCATAGTTTTAGTTTATCACATGGCGGTGGCCGAGACGGAGGCGAAGGCAGCACCGACGGGACAGAGGATGAAGGCGACACCAGCGGGGCAGAAGACGAAGGCAGCAACGACGGGACAGAAGACGAAGGCGGCACACGCAGGACAGAAGACGAAGGCGGCACCAGTGGGACGGAAGACAAAGGCAGCACCAGCGGGACAGAAGACGAGGGCAGCGCCGGCGGGACAGAAGACGAAAGCGGCACCGACGGGACAGAAGGCGAAGGCGGCACCGGCAGGACAGAAGACGAAGGCGAAGACGGCAGAGGAGGAGACGAAGTTTGCAGCGGCAAGGTCGAGTGCAGGGGCAGTGGAGGAGACGAAGAAGCAGAAGACGAAAAGTGGTGTCTGACTGGCACAGCAGGAGGCAGGTTGTGCCAAAGTCGGTGGAGACGTCCACCACGACAGGATCGCGCAGTGCGGGGCTTAGGACACAGCCCCAGTGTTCGTATGCGCTGGTAGACGTCTCCACCGAGGTAGCACTTGCTGTGTTTAAAAAGTGTCAGTCCAATTTGTTTTATAAAAGACGGGTCCATAATTGTGAGCCAGTCAGGAGAGGAAGATACTTACAGGTTGGTGTGTGGGTTGGTCAGTTCACAACACTTAAAACCAGAGAACACAAAGGTTTGGGAAAGCTGTAGCGTTGGGCGAACACAGTAGGCTAAAATGTAAACAAATTTAACAGATAAAATGTCCGACTTGAGCGGCTGAATTAAAATGATGAAAAGTAGGTATAAAAACTTTAAAATCAGATTATCTGGTAAAATATTCAAAATTTAAAAAAAAATATTTACATCACCGTGTGTCGGGATTTAAAAGCAACAAACTGATACAAAATTCAATGCATAAAATCAAATAGAACCACGATAAAATCACTGTAAAACACCACACACACTTTTGCTGCCTGCTGGCGTGACATCCTGCTTCACCAAAACCGAAAAAGTTCAAGACGGAAAAGTCAGCTGGAAAAATCATGGCGACTGTCTTTTGGGATGCTCATTGTGTCATTCTGGTTGATTTCTTGCCAAGAGGAGAAACAATAAACTCTGAGGCATACTTTAAGACCCTGATGAGGCTCAAAGCAAGAATCCGACGAGTGAGACCCAACTTGCAAATCGATAATGTCCTCCTTCTGCATGACAATGCTCGACCACACACAAGCATCAGGACAAGGGAGACAATCGCCTCAATCGGGTGGACAACTTTACCGCATCCTCCATACTCACCAGACTAAGCGCCTTCAGACTATCATCTCTTCGGCTCCATGAAAGAGGGGTTGAGAGACAAACTATGCCAGTGACGAGGAAGTGAAAACTGCAATGAAGAAGTGGCTCCAAGCACTGCCAACAGAACTTTACGAGGCAGGAATACATGCCATCATTAGAAGGTGGAATTTTGCTATTGAGAGAAACAGTGACTATGTTGAGAAGTAGGTATGTAATCTCCAGAGGACCAGCTTCATTTTGATGTATGATACATGTTCCTGTGTCGGTAATAGATCCAGTACTAAAGAAAAAGGCATTACGTTTTGACTCACCCTCGTAGATATCAAAACCGTGGCTGGTGTGGTTGTTGTAGTTGTCGTTGTTGTTGTTGTTGCTGCTGCTGCTGTTGTTGCTGTTATTGCTGCTGTTGCTGCTGTTGTTGTTGTTCCTGTTGTTGTTGTTGCTGCTGCTCCTGCTCTTGTTGTTGTTGTTGTTGTTGTTGTCGTCGTCGTTCACATGCGTCTGCTTGTCTGTCTGTCTGTCAGTGGATGTTTTAATCATCACACATAGGCAGTGTCATTTTTGCCTGTATTCTTAGTTTGTTCGTTTGATTTCGTTTATATTTTGTCCCGTACTCTTTGTAGACGCAAATCGAATTATTATAAAGTTATGCTGATGATGACGATGGGGCTGAAAACCATGATACATGGAGTGCCATCTAGGATGGTGACTGCGTGACAGGTCTGCGCTCTACGACTAGAATCATGATATATATTGGCGCCGACCTGTCCTAGAAGATACTGTCACCTGTGGTATTGATCAGAAGATTTGATCAACACCCGCAACAACGTTTCCGTAATGTGGATGAGACTTAAAACAGTGTTATCCCAGTCTTTCCAATTAAACCCTTAACATACTTACTTCAAAACAGGAACCGGATGGGATCGCCAAAATCCCACAGGAATTATTGGAATAATCTCATGAGGGATTCACCGCGCTCGGTCAACTCCATATGCGCTCCACCCAAAATCTGTTAGCGATTATCTGAGAAATTTCCCGAGCCTGCACAAAACCCTATGCGCTGGCAAGGTCTTGAAACGGGGAAAGAAACCCTCAATGAGTTTGATGGGGATCCGAACTCAAATCCTTTCAGTCGGAAGTCTTTTTCGTTAACCGCTTCACCATGGCCATTGGTTTGTAGTTGCAGGAGCGAACAAAGGGCAAAGGATAATAAGAGAGAGAAATGGCCCTGGAACACTTCTGACCGTTAAAATGCTTGCCAGAAGGTACCACCAACCTCGTACGAAATGGCTGAAGAGGACGATTACATGCCAGTAAATTGAACCATTTTCAGGACCATCAGTGGGACCATATGGTTATCAAATTACTGACAAAATGGTCCTATTATCTGCAGTAGAAGTACTGAATGGGTTTAGGCATTCTGTCGGTGACTCAGCGTAGTACATGTAGACACTTAAAGCTTTATCAAAGCCTACTGTATACACACGCACAGACACACACGCACAGACACACAGACACACACCACACACACACACACACACACATACACGCACACGCACACGCACACACACACACACACACACACACACACACACACACACACACACACACACACACGTACGCACGCACATACAAAAACATTTCAATGCGCGTAGTGGCAAATACACACATATAGATACACACACATGTGGACAAATGCACACACACGCACATGCACACGTGCACACACGCACACACACACACGCACACACGCACACACATACACACACGCGCGCACAAACACACACACACACACACACACACACACACACACACACACAATATTATACAAAAATGTATGCTTGACAATACGACAGAATCTCTGCAGGCATATGTACGTTACGATGAGCAAATATTAAAATTCTTGCCGTGTGGCAGCTAAATGGTAAAGATCTTAACATATTAACCTTCAGTGACGCTCATGCATACAACGTATGTTCATATACAGACATAGTCAGGTCAGTGTGAGTCGCTTTGCTACACACGCCAACAGCTGGTATCTATCGGTGCAGTGCCCTTGACCCCTGACCTGACCTCTCGACTTCGCCAACTTGGCATTGGTTACTCGTTACCACGCAGGCGCTCACGTCGTGGCGGCAGACGTAAACAACACAACATTACCGTGATCGTATCTAACAGAAGAAATGATCAAAAACAACGAAGTTCTACCGTCTACCATAACACTGCCAACCTCACTCGCATCAACACTGGCTCTCCTGTAAATTGCTTCTCCCGCCGATCTGCTTCATTTCGTCTGTCTGTCTTCAACGCCCAAGCGCTTGGGACTGGCACAGAAAAACGCTCTGCTCTGTCCTACTTCATCCACGACAACAACGTCGATGTCTTTGCTGTGGTGGAAACTTGGTTTCGTGCTGAAGGTGACGAGGCTAAGTGCCGTGACATCGCTCCCCCTGGCCACCACACCCTCTCCTTCCCCCGCCAGTCCCGTGGTGGTGGCATTGCTTTTGTTGTTGCTGATCCACTCTCCCCTTTCCTCTCCACCAAATCCTCCTTCCCTTTCACCCACACTTCTTTCGAACTGGCACAACTTACCCTCACCTTCCCCCACCACACTTTCCACCTTCTGTGTTTGTATCGTCCTCCTCCAAACTCTAAGAACCGTCTCACTGACTCCAACTTCATTGACGAATTCCCGGATCTGCTGTCCTACTGTAACTCCCTCCATGGTTCCTACATCATCGCTGGTGACTTTAACATTCATTTTGATCGCCCCTCCGAACCCACCACCTCCAAAGTCATCGATTTCCTGTACTGCTACGGCCTGGTTCAGTGCGTCCACGCTCCCACTCACATTCGTGGGCACACATTGGATAATATAATCCACAGGACTGACCAGACCATGGTGAGTTCCATCATCATCGACCACACCCTCCCATCTGACCATGTCTGCCTTGTTGCTGATCTTCATTTTTCCCGCCCTCCACCCCGCAAAACGTACATTCAAGCCAGACACCTTTCTGCAGTGGACATGACTGTCTTTGAGGCTGACCTTCAGTCTCTCTTATCTGCTTCCCCGCCAACCACACCTGATGACCTCAACTCCCTTCTCCTTGGGCTCCTGGATCGGTTCGCTCCTGCCTGTGGCCGCCTTGTTTCCAAGAGGCCACCATCACCTTGGTTCTCCTCCATTGGGCCTCAGCTGCAAGCGGCCAAGTGTGAAAGGCGCAGAGCCGAGAGACAGTGGCTCAAGTCTAGTCTGACTGTTCATAAGCAAATTTTTCAAACCGCCAACAAAATTGTTAATAGCCTCGTAGATGCCTCTAAATCAGCCTATTACAATGCTAAAATTCTTGCCTGTTCCACTTCCAAACAACTGTATAATATAACTAATACTCTTCTTGGCAAAACTGGCTCTTCTCCTCTTCCATCTCACCTGCCACCTTCTGATCTTCCACAGGCTTTCTCTGACTATTTTTTCAACAAGATTGCTAACCTCAGGCTTTCTCTCGATTCCACGACGAACACTCATGCTACATTTCCTGAACCCCCTTTCTCTGGAATTCCCCTTACTTTCTTCCAACCCGTTTCTGAGGACTTTGTTAAGAAAATCATCATGAAATCTGGCATTAAAACCTGTGAACTCGACCCATTGCCAGCTTCTTTTCTCACCCATTGTCTCGATACTCTTCTCCCTCACATCACCAATATCATTAACCATTCCCTCTCAACTGGCTCCTTTCCTTCTTCTTTCAAGTCAGCAATTGTAAGACCTCTTCTAAAAAAGACGACTCTTGACCCTGAGAATTTGAAAAACTATAGACCTGTGTCAAATCTTCCTTTTCTTTCCAAGGTCTTAGAGAAAGTTGTTCTTGACCAGCTGTTAAACCACCTTCATTCCAATAACCTTGTCTATTCCCTTCAGTCTGCTTACCGTTCTGGACATAGTACCGAAACTGCTCTTCTCAAAATCTGCAACGACTTACTGACTACTCTCGACTCTAACAACGTATCACTTTTGACTCTCTTGGACCTATCTGCTGCCTTTGACACTATTGACCACTCTATCCTTCTCTCCCGTCTACATCACTCTTTTGGGCTCCATGATACTGTCTTGAACTGGTTTCATTCTTACATCACCAATCGTCTGCAAGTAGTTTCTGTCAATGGTCTTTCTTCTAATCCTTCCTGTCTGACTTACGGAGTGCCACAAGGATCTGTTCTGGGCCCCCTACTTTTCATTCTCTACACCTACCCTGTCTCCTCTATTGTCCAAGAACACCTGCTTCAGCATCATTCTTTCTCGGATGACAATCAGCTGTATGTCTCTGGGCCTCTCCCTGACCTTCCCATCATGATCCAGAAAACCCAATCTTGTGTAGCTGACCTGAAGGATTGGATGACTGAAAACAAACTGAAATTAAATGAAGAGAAATCCGAATTGATCTTGATCACCCCACCCAAACTCCAAAATCACCCCTCTCTTCCAACCTCTGTCACACTTGTTGACTCATCTATCCCTCTCTCCCATAACCTTGGTGTAACTCTTGATCAAACCCTGTCCTTCCACCAGCATGTGAGCAACGTCTGTCGGACTTGTTTTCTTGAACTCCGCCGAATTGCTTCTATCCGTCACCTCCTCTCAGAAGACACGACAAAGGCTCTTGTCTGTGCATTTGTTCTATCCCGTCTCGATTACTGTAATGCTCTTTTTTCTGGTTCCCCCTCTCATCTCATTAACAAACTTCAGAAAGTTCAAAATCATGCTGCCCGTCTCATCTTCCGCTCTTCAAAATTTAACCATGTTACGCCATTGCTCTGTTCTCTCCACTGGCTCCCTGTTCAGCAAAGAATATCCTACAAGATTGCTTGCCTCTGCTTCAAATCTATTGAGTCTTCCTGTCCTGAGTATCTCACCCATCTGTTACATCTCTACACGCCATCTCGAGCTTTGCGGTCCTCATCTGATACCCGTCTCTATAGTATCCCCATAGTCCGCACTAAAAGGTTTGGGCAGCGTTCTTTTTCCTATCAAGCTCCAACCATCTGGAATCAGTTACCTCGCTCTCTTAGATACTCACCCTCTCTGTCCACATTCAAACGCTCCCTCAAAACTCACCTGTTTCCCAAAACTGGTAATCTCTGCCCCCTTCCCCCCATGTAATGTAATGGTGACATTATAGTGTCTTAGTGTCAATGTGTCATTGTATTTGCATGTCATGCTGTGTGTGTGTTTGTGTGGGTGCTTCTGTGGGCGTGTGTGTGTGTGCTTGTGATTCTGGTTATATGTTTTGCCATTGTAAACGCTTAGGGCATTAATTTGATTAGGCGTACTAAATGTTCATAATAATAATAATAATAATAGTGGGTATGCTGATGATGTACACAATAAATGTCTTATACCGTAAGACGATTAGAGGGCCATGATTGCCAACGCCATGCGGCAGGCAGGGCACATAATTATTATGACCGTAAGAAAATCATGGGCAAACTTTTATCATGATCGTATTACATATCATTATCATTATCATCAGGTGCCCTGCCACATGGCGTTGGCGACCATGGACTTCCAACCATCTCTATCTCTCGTTACCCCTAGCATCTCCCTCACCCTCCTCATCCCCAGCCACTCCGCAAGTCCGTCCAGCATTATCTCTCTGGGTCTACCTGGTGCTCTCTTTCCCTCCAGCTTTCCCGTTGTGACCAGGTGCTCCAAATCCCCTTTCCTCATAAAATGGCCTATAAATGTTGCCTGTCTTTTCCTAATCTTATGAGTGATCTACTTGTGTCTGCCTCCATCAAGACCGTCTCGTTAGTTTTCTTTGATGTCCATGGAACTCTCAACATTCTTCTGAGAAACCACATCTCGGCTGCCTCAATCTTGCTCTGGGTTTGCTTGTTGATTGTCCACGCCTGGCATCCGTACAATAGCATTGGTTCGTATTACATAAGTAGTAAGAAACTCTGCGGACAGCAGAAGGTCCTCAGAAGAGAAACCCCCGTCAATCAAGTGTTTCGGCCCTTAATTCCTAACACTCTAAGGGGTCCGGGCCGCATCCAAGTCATGACTCCTAAATGCTCCTCTGCTGGCACTTTTTTTTTTTTTTTTACAGAAATGTGTCCTCTACCTGGAATCGAACCCGCGCATCCTAGGTAGTCAGGTTTCTCAAGACAAAGACACCCTTGTGACGAGTATCTTAGCCACTTGGCTATCAGTCATCTGCAGGATACAGGTGAATTTAAAGCCATATGAAGTGCAGTTTGCATATTTTAATCAAGGTATAAATTACTAACCTACATATGATGCTCGTTGTCAAGTTTACTTCTGTGTGGCTTAGTTATCATGCGACAGATAGTACAACAGGTATGTAAAACACACACATATATATATATATATATATATATATATATATATATATATATATATATATATATACATATATATAGCACGCTGAGGTGGAGGGATGAAGATTTGGTATTCAACGTTAAGATTAGGGTGGAGGAGGGAGGGATGGGACAAATATCTCGTGTGGTTAAAAAGAAAAAAAAGGATTAATCTGTGAACAGTTTTCATTCAAAAATGTTTGATGTGTGTGTTCATTCCTAAATAAACAGTCCCCTGAAGAAGGCCACAAGCCGAAGTATTGGGCTGAACATTCTAGTTTGTTGTCTTGTTTTTTGGGTTATCTGCAATATATACAATATATATATATATATATATATATATATATATATATAATATATATAATATTATGTATATATGTATGTGTGTGTCTGTGTCTGTGTATGTGTCTGTGTGTATGTATGTGTGTGTCTGTGTGTGTAGATAGATAGATAGATAGATAGATAGATAGAGAGAGAGAGAGAGATAGATAGATAGACAGACAGACAGACAGATACATACATACATACATACATACATACATACATACATACATTCATACATACGTACATACGTACATACATACATACATACAAACACACATACATACATACATACATACATACATACATACATATACATACATACATACATACATACATACATATAAAAAAAACATAAAATAACAGATATGTACAATATCATATCCTCAGCATCATACTTACACATGCAGTTCCATATGAAATTTACATCATACATGAGGTATGCTTGCAGATATTTTTTTTAATCCATGTACAGAAAGGAAAGTTTGTATCCCAGCAATAGAAAACTTCTTCAAGCCATGTTAGTTCAAGCTGCTTATGGACCAACCGACCATTAAGGCCATATCAGGGTAAATAAACGCGTTGAAAAATAATTCCATGTTTATCCTTTTGACTCCCGATTTCTGTCCATGAGCATCCTGCCTTGACAATCATGCAAGCAAAGCAAAACCTTAACCCTTTCATTCTCTCACACTATCCACCAGCTTCATGCAGGAAGCTGGTGGATAGGGTGACGGAGTCAAAGGGTTTAGATTTTGCAGTTGGTGGATATGGTACGAGAATCGAAGGGTTAAACGAAACCCATTTAAATTAAAAGAAGATCAAAAACGGTGAGGATATATAAGAGAGAAGTATCATTAGATCTTGGTACAACAATTTGAACGCAGATTCCTTAAGAAGGAGAATGCTGAAATCTCCAAAGATATTTGGGGCCCATAAACGTGCATTAAATGTTCAGTATAGGTTAACACATTTCAAGATCATGTTTTCTTCATCAGTAACTGACGACACAGATATTCTAGCATACAGCTTGGTGTATAATTCATGTTGTCACTAAATGCATGTTCTGATTAACAGTCGTCCAATCAGAAAAAAAATTGTAACTACTTGTTTACCTGCAGTCATGCACGTACGCAAGGACAAACTATTTATGCAAATATGTACACATACAAACGCACGCACAACACACACACACACACACACACACACACACACATACACACACACACACACACATACACACAAACACACATACACCGCACACAAACGCACACGCGCGCGCACACACACACACACACACACACACACACACACACACACACACACACGGACACACGCATACAACATACACACACACACAAATTCACACTCACACACACACACAAATTCACACACACACACACACACGCACACGAACATGAACACACTCACACACACACACACACACACACACACACACACACACACACACACACACGCACACACACATGCACACACACGCACACATACACATATATATTTATGTGTATGTATACATATATTATATACATGTATATTATACATAATATATATATATATATATATATAGATGTATAGATATACATAGATATATACACACATACACACATACAAATATACACACACATACAAACATACACACACACACACACAAACAAACATACACACACACATATATATATATATATAAATATATATATATATATATATAGATATATATATATACAAGCATACACACATACAAACACAAAACAAACAAGCAACAAGACTAAGACACGTGCATGCACACACATACACGCATGGGGGCAGAAATGTTGACAGACTCGTCAAACTAAACGCCAAAGTATTTGTTTTGAACCTTTCCATCATCAAAGCCACTGGGAATACCGAATGGTGATGATAGAAGAGAACGAAACCATTGTTTAAGTTCACTCTGTGAAGTAAGTTTCAGAACAAACTGGAGACAGGTGAGACGCATGATTGTGTGTGTGTGTGTGTGTGTGTGTGTGTGTGTGTGTGTGTGTGTGTGTGTGTGTGTTGTGTGTGTGTGTGTATGTGTGTGTGTGTGTTTGTGCTTGTGTGTGTTTGTGTGTGTGTGTGTTTGTGTGTGTGTATGTGTGCGTGTGTTTGTGTGTGTTTGTGTGTGTGTGTGTGTGCGTGCCTGCTTGCACGCGTGCATGTTTGTGTGCATTCGCGTTTTGGGGTTTGTGTGTATGTGTGTTTGTGTAGGTGTGTATTTGTGTGTGTGAGTGTGTATGTGTGCGTGTGTGCGTGCGTGTGTGTGTGTGTGTGTGTGTGTGTGTGTGGTGTGTGTGTATGTGTGTGTGTGTTTGCTTGAGTCTCTCTCTGTCTCTCTTTCTGTCTGTCTGTCTCTGTCTATCTCTGTCTCTGTCTCTCTCTCACTCTCTCTCTCTCTCTCTTTCTCCTTCTCTCTCTCTCACCCCTTCTTTCTCTCTCTCCTTCTCTCTCTCCCCTCTCTCTCTCTCTCTCTCTCTCTCTCTCTCTCTCTCTCTCTCTCTCTCTCTCTCTCTGGTCAAAATGTTCAATGCTAGAAAAAGAAAAAGAACAAACTTTCAATAACAGAACATGAACAAACAAACAAAGAGACGAACAATTGAACATACAAAGACAACCAGCAACAAACATTGTACGAAAAAAAAAACATCAATTAAAAAGGGAGATAGTCAAAATAGCCTGACCATATTGTGTTGTTTTCGGTACTGACGCAGGTCCAAGTGACGTCTGATCTGTTAGGTGTTGCATGCCTTCATCTTCTGCCCTCGGACAGTGTTGTACTAGATGTGGATATATACGTAGTTCTGCTTGTTCTTCTTGCTTTTCTAGTTCTTCTTGTTTTCCTTGTTTTTCTTCGTTTTATTCTCTTGTTCAATTTCTTCTTGTTCTTGTTCTTATTCTTCCTCTTGTTCTTCTTGTTCTTCTTCCTTCTTCTTCTTCTTAATTTTCTTCTTGTTCTTGATTTTCTTCTTCTTCTTCTTCTTGTTCGTTTTGTTCTTTTTTGTTCTTTTGTTGTTGTTCTTGTTGTTGTTGTTGTTGTTCTTGTTCTTGTTCTTGCTCGTGTTCTTCTTCTTCTTCTTCTTCTTTTCTTTCTTCTTCTTCTTCTTCTTCTTCTTCTCTTCTTCTTCTTCTTCTTCTTCTTCTTCTTCTTCTTCTTCTTCTTCTTCTTCTTCTTCTTCTTCTTCTTCTTCTTCTTCTTCTTCTTCTTCTTCTTCTTCTTCTTCTTCTTCTTCTTCTTCTTCTTCTTCTCTTCTTCTCCTCCTGTCTTTGTCTCTCTCTCTCTCTCTCTCTCTCTCTCTCTCTCTCTCTCTCTCTCTCTCTCTTTCTCCCCTCTGTCTCTCACAATGTCATGTTCTTATTTAAATATTTACTGTTTTTGCATCAGAAGGAAAACACAAATGACTACTCTCTACGTTTGGTTCGTCATTACGTTGGCTTTCTGTGTCACCCTTGTGACCGCAACTCCGACAAAATCGACGAACAACCAAAGGAGGACACAACGAAGAAGTGAGTGTTCATATGTGTGCCTGCATGCAAGTGTGTGTGTGCATAAGTACGTGTGTGTGTGTGGTGTGTGTGTGTGTGTTGTGTGTGTGTGTGGGTGGGTGGGTGGGTGGGTGGGTGTGTTTGTGTGTGACTCTGTGAGTGTGGGGGGGGGGGGCGTGCAAGCGTGCGTGCGTGTGTATGTGTGTGTGTATTGTGTGCATGTGTGTGTATGCGAATGTGTGTGTGTGTGTGTGTATGCGTGCGCGTGTGTGTGCGTGTGTGCCTGTGTGAGGTTCATGCGTGTATATCTGTCAATGTATAAGATTTAAACAGTTCATTAAATGATAGCATTGTTTTCAATTCCAGAGATAGGGAAGAGAAATAGAGAGAGAAAGAGAGAGAAAGAAACAGAGACAGACAGAGACAGAGACACAGAGACATATAGAGAGATGGAAGGAGAGGGTGGGAGGGAGAAAGAGAAAGAAATCAAATGAATTTTTTTGTCCCTAACATTATCAACGCATGTGCCTTTGCTAATCTATCTATATATATAAAGTGAGAGAGAGAGGGAGAGAGAGGGACAGACAGACAGAGGCAGAGACAGAAACAGAGACAGATAGACAGACAGAGACAGACAGAGAGAGACAGAGACAGGGAGAGACAGACAGAGACAAAGAGAGAGAGACAGACAGACAGATAAACAGACAGAGAGAGACTATGACAGAGAGAAAGAGACAGACAGACAGACAGACAGAGAAACAGACAGAGTGACCAAGAAACAGAGATACAGAAAAACACAGACAGACACAGACAGATAGACAGACAGGCAGACACAGTCAGAGACCGAGAAACCGACAGTAAAACCGTTCGACAGATAGAGAGACAGACAGGTACAAAGAGAGATAACTGTTTCAATCAGATTGTGCTTGCAGGGTTCGAGTGCCTTTTGGCGGGAAAAACGTATCAACATGGGACAATATTCTATCACCCGGATTATCGCCCTTGCGTTCTGTTCCGGTGTCATTTGGGCCAAGTAAAAGAGCTGCCGGGTCAGACTTCTTCATATGAGGGTGCGTGTGTGCGTGTTTGTGTGTGTGTGTTGTGTGTGTGTGTGTGTGTGTGTGTGTGTGTGTGTGTGTGTGTGTTTGTGTGTGTGTGTGTGCGCGCGTGCACGCGCGCATGTGTGCGTGTGTCATGTGATTATCTGCCTGTATGCCTGCCTATCTGTCTCTGTATCACCTGTTCATCGGTCAGCTACTTTGTGATCACTTGACCAGCGGTCAGCCATCCTACAGCCATCTGTCTATTCTACAGCCATCTGTCCATTCTATAGCTATCTGTCAATTCTACCGCTATCTGTCTATTCTACATCCACATGTATATTCTACAGCCATCTGTCTATTCTACAGCCATCCTACAGCCATCTGTCTATTCTACAGCCATCCTAGAGCCATCAGTCTATTCTACAGCTATCCTACAGTCATCTGTCTATTCTACAGTCATCCTACAGTCATCTGTTTATTCTACAGCCATCCTCATCCATCAGTCTATTCTACAGCCATCCTACAGTCATCTGTCTATTCTACAGCCATCCTACATCCATCTGTCTATTCTACAGCCATCCTACAGTCATCTGTCTATTCTACAGCCATCCTACATCATCTGTCTATTCTACAGCCATCCTACATCCATCTGTCTATTCTACAGCCATCCATCTACATCCATCTGTCTATTCTACAGCCATCTTCTACATCCATCTGTCTATTCTACAGCCATCCTGCATCCATCTGTCTATTCTACAGCCATCCTACATCCATCTGTTTATTCTACAGCCATCCTACATCCATCTGTCTATTCTACAGCCATCCTACAGTCATCTGTCTATTCTAAGCATCCTACAAAGTTATCTACCATCTGTCTATTCTACAGCCATCCTACAGTCATCTGTCTATTCTACAGCCATCCTACATCATCTGTCTATTCTACAGCCATCCTACAGTCATCTGTTTATTCTACTAGCCATCCTACAGTCATCTGTCTATTCTAAGCCATCCTACAGTCCATCTGTCTATTCTACAGCCATCCTACAGTCATCTGTCTATTCTACAGCCATCCTACAGCCATCTGTCTATTCTACAGCATCCTACAGTCATTGTCTATTCTACAGCATCCTACAGTCATCTGTCTATTCTACAGCCATCCTACATCATCTGTCTATTCTACAGCCATCCTACATCATCTGTCTATTCTACAGCCATCGCTATACAGTCATCTGTCTATTCTACAGCCATCCTACAGTCCATCTGTCTATTCTACAGCCCATCTACAGCCATCTGTCTATTCTACAGCCATCCTACAGCATCTGTCTATTCTACAGCCATCTGTCTATTCTACAGCCATCCTACAGTCATCTGTCTATTCTACAGCTATCCTACATCATCAGCCATTCTCTAGTCCTACAGTCATCTGTTATTCTACAGCCATCCTACAGTCATCTGTCTATTCTACAGCCATCCTACAGCATTGTTACTAGTTCCTACAGCATCTGTCTATTCTACAGCATCCTACAGTCATCTGTCTATTCTACAGCCATCTGTCTATTCTACAGCCATCTGTCTATTCACAGCCATCTACATCTATCTCTCTATCTACAGCCATCTGTCTATTCTACAGCCATCGCTATTCTACATCATCTGTCTATCTACAGACATCTTCTATTCTACAGCCATCCTAAGTCATCTGTTATTCTGCAGCCACTTCTATCTACGCATCTTTAGTCTATTTACAGCCATCTGTCTATTCTACAGCATCTAAGTCATCTTTATTCTACAGCCATTTACAGTCATCTGCTATTTTACAGCCACCTACACATCCTATTCTACAGCACTGTCTATTCTACAGCCATTCTACAGCCATTTTTATTCTACAGCCATCCACAGTCATCTGTCTATTCTACAGCCATCCTACAGCATTGTTTATTCTAAGCCATCCTACAGTCATCTGTCTATTCTACAGCCATCCTACATCATCGTCTATTCTACAGCATCCTACAGTCATCTGTCTATTCTACAGCCATCTTCTATCTCTATCATCGCATTCTACAGTCATCTGTCTATTCTACAGCCTTCCTACAGCCATCTGTCTATTCTACAGCCATCCTAAGTCATCTGTTTATTCTACAGCCATCTGTCTATTCTACAGCCATCCTACAGTCATCTGTCTATTCTACAGCCATCCTACACGTCATCTGTCTATTCTACAGCCATCCTACATCATCGTCTATTCTACAGCCATCCACAGTCATCTGTCTATTCTACAGCCATCCTACAGTCATCTGTCTATTCTACAGCCATCCTACAGTCATCTGTCTATTCTACAGCATCCTACAGTCATCTGTCTATTCTACAGCCATCCTACAGTCATCTGTCTATTCTATCACCATCTGTCTATCTACAGCCATCTACAGTCATCTGTCTATTCTCAGCCATCCTACATCCATCTGTCTATTCTACAGCTCCACATCATCTGATCTACCCATCCTACAGCATCTGTCTATTCTACAGCCATCCTACAGTCCATCTGTCTATTCTACAGCATCCAATCTCTGTCTATCTACAGCCATCCTATCCATGTCTATCTACAGCCATCCTACATCCATCTGTCTATTCTACAGCCATCTGCATCCATCGTCTATTCTACAGCCATCCTACATCATCTGTCTATTCTACAGCCATCCTACAGTCATCTGTCTATTCTACAGCCATCCTACATCATCTGTCTATTCTACAGCCATCCTACATCCATCTGTCTATCTACAGCCATCCTACACATCTGTCTATTCTACAGCCATCCTACAGTCATCTGTCTATTCTACAGCCATCCTACAGTCATCTGTCTATTCTACAGCCATCCTACACCATCTGTCTATTCTACAGCCATCCTACAGCATCGTCTTCTACGCATCGTCTATTCTACAGCCATCCTACGTCATCTGTCTATTCTACAGCCATCTGTCTATTCTACAGCCATCCTACAGTCATCTGTCTATTCTACAGCCATCCTACAGTCATCGTCTATTCTACAGCCATCCTATCACACATCCTATCCTGTCTATTCTACAGCCATCCTACATCCATCTGTCTATTCTACAGCCATCCTACATCCATCTGTCTTTCTACAGCCATCCTACATCCATCTGTCTATTCTACAGCCATCCTGCATCCATCTGTCTATTCTACAGCCATCCTACATCCATCTGTCTATTCCACAGCCATCCTACATCCATCTGTCTATTCTACAGCATCCTACATCCATCTGTCTATTCTACAGCCATCCTCATCCATCTGTCTTTTCTACAGCCATCCTCATCCATCTGTCTATTCTACAGCCATCCTACATCCATCTGTCTTTCTACAGCCATCCTACATCCATCTGTCTATTCACAGCCATCCTACATCCATCTGTCTATTCTACAGCCATCCTACATTATCTGTCTATTCTACAGCCATCCTACAGTCATCTGTCTATTCTACAGCCATCCTACATCCATCTGTCTATTCTATAGCCATCCTACAGTCATCTGTCTATTCTACAGCCATCCTACAGTCATCTGTTTATTCTACAGCCATCTGTCTATTCTACAGCCATCCTACAGTCATCTGTCTATTCTACAGCCATCCTACAGCCATTTGTCTATTCTACAGCCATCCTACAGCCATTTGTCTATTCTACAGCCATCCTACAGTCATCTGTCTATTCTACAGCCATCCTGCATTCATCTGTCTATTCTACAGCCATCCTACATCCATCTGTCTATTCTACAGCCATGCTACAGCCATTTGTCTATTCTACAGCCATCCTACAGTCATCTGTCTATTCTACAGCCATCCTACAGTCATCTGTCTATTCTACAGCCATCCTACAGCTATTTGTCTATTCTACAGCCATCTGTCTATTCTACAGCCATCCTACAGTCATCTGTCTATTCTACAGTCATCCTACAGCCATGTCTATTCTACAGCCATCTGTGTATTCTACAGCCATCCTACAGTCATCTGTCTATTCTACAGCCATCCTACAGCCATTTGTCTATCTACAGCCATCTGTCTATTCTACAGCATCCTACAGTCATCTGTCTATTCTACAGCCATCTGTCTATTCTACAGCCATCTGTCTATTCTCAGCTATCCTACAGTCATCTGTCTATCCTACAGCCATCTGTCTATTCTACAGCTATCCTACATGCATCTGTCTATTCTACAGCCATCTGTCTATTCTACAGCTATCCTACAGTCATCTGTCTATTCTGCAGCCAACCTAACCCATTTGTCTATTTTACAGCCATCTGCTATTCTACAGACATCTAGTCTCTTTCTATTCTACAGCCATTCTACATCCATATGTCTATTTACAGCCACTCTACATCCATCTGCACGACCTTCTATTCTACAGCCATCCTACAGCCATTTCTCTATTCTACAGCCATCCTACAGTCATCTGTCTATTCTACAGCCATCCTACAGCCATTGTCTATTCTACAGCCATCCTACAGTCATCTGTCTATTATACAGCCATCCTACAATCATCTGTCTATTCTACAGCCATCCTACAGTCATCTGTCTATTCTACAGCCATCCTACATCCATCTGTCTATTCTACAGCCATCCTACATCCATCTGTCTATTCTACAGCCATCCTACAGCCATTGTCTATTCTACAGCCATCCTACAGTCATCTGTCTATTCTACAGCCATCCTACAGCCATTTGTCTATTCTACAGCCATCCTACAGTCATCTGTCTATTAACAGCCATCCTACAGTCATCTGTCTATTCTACAGCCATCCTACATCCATCTGTCTATTATACAGCCATCCTACAGTCATCTGTCTATTATACAGCCATCCTACAGCCATTGTCTATTCTACAGCCATCCTACAGTCATCTGTCTATTAACAGCCATCCTACAGTCATCTGTCTATTTACAGCCATCCTACATCCATCTGTCTATGCTACAGCCATCTCTATGCTACAGCCATCTACAGTCATCTGTCTATTCTGCAGCCATTCTACATCCATATGTCTATTCTACAGCCACTCACATCCATTCTACGCGACCTGTCTATTCTACAGCCATCCTACGTCCATCTGTCTATTCTACATCCATCTGTCTACTCTACAGCCATCCTACATCCGTATGTCTACTCTACAGCCATCCTACATCCATCTGCTATTCTACAGCCATCTGACATCCATCGGTCTACTCTACAGCCATCCTACATCATCGTCTACTCTACAGCCATCCTACATCCATATGTCTACTCTACAGCCATCCTACATCCATCTGTCTATTCTACTGCCTTCCTACATCCATATGTCTACTCTACAGCCATCCTGCATCCATCAGTCTATTCTACAGCCATCCTGCATCCATCTGTCTTTTCTACAGCCATCCTACATCCATCTGTCTATTCTACAGCCATCCTACATCCATCTGTCTTTTCTACAGCCATCCTACATCCATCTGTCTATTCTACAGCCATCCTGTATCCATCTGTCTATTCTACAGCCATCCTACATCCATCTGTCTATTCTACAGCCATCCTGCATCCATCTGTCTTTTCTACAGCCATCCTATATCCATCTGTCTATTCTACAGCCATCCTACATCCATCTGTCTATTCTACAGCCATCCTACATCCATCTGTCTATTCTACAGCCATCCTACATCCATCTGTCTATTCTACAGCCATCCTGCATCCATCTGTCTTTTCTACAGCCATCCTACATCCATCTGTCTATTCTACAGCCATCCTACATCCATCTGTCTATTCTACAGCCATCCTACATCCATCTGTCTATTCTACAGCCATCCTGCATCCATCTGTCTTTTCTACAGCCATCCTACATCCATCTGTCTATTCTACAGCCATCCTACATCCATCTGTCTATTCTACAGCCATCCTGTATCCATCTGTCTTTTCTACAGCCATCCTACATCCATCTTTCTATTCTACAGCCATCCTACATTCATCTGTCTATTCTACAGCCATCCTGCATCCATCTGTCTTTTCTACAGCCATCCTACATCCATCTTTCTATTCTACAGCCATCCTGCATCCATCTGTCTATTCTACAGCCATCCTACATCCATCTTTCTATTCTACAGCCATCCTACATTCATCTGTCTATTCTACAGCCATCTGTCTATTCTACAGCCATCCTACATCCATCTGTCTTTTCTACAGCCATCCTACATCCATCTGTCTATTCTACAGCCATCCTACATCCATCTGTCTATTCTACAGCCATCCTACATTAATCTGTCTATTCTACAGCCATCCTACATCCATCTGTCTATTCTACAGCCATCCTACATCCATCTGTCTATTCTACAGCCATCCTACATCCATCTGTCTTTTCTACAGCCATCCTACATCCATCTGTCTATTCTACAGCCATCCTACATCCATCTGTCTATTCTACAGCCATCCTACATCCATCTGTCTATTCTACAGCCATCCTGCATCCATCTGTCTATTCTACAGCCATCCTACATCCATCTGTCTTTTCTACAGCCATCCTACATCCATCTGTCTATTCTACAACCACCATACGTCGATGTCTATTCTACAGCCATCCTACATCCATCTGTCTATTCTGCAACCACCCTACGGCGATATCTATTCTACAGCCATCCTACATCCATCTGTCTATTCTACAACCATCCTACATCGATGTCTATTCTACTGCCATCCTACATCCATCTGTCTTTTCAGTATTCATCCTACATCCATCTGTCTTTTCAGTATTCATCCTACATCCATCGGTCTTTTCAGTATTCATCCTACATCCATCTGTCTATTCTACAGCCATCTTGCATTCATCTGTCTATTCTACATCCATCTGTCTATTCAGTAGCCATCTTACATCCATCTGTCTATTCTACATGCATCTGCCTAATCTACAGCCATCTTACATCCATCTGTCTTTTCTACATCCATCTTACATACATCTGTCTATTCTACAGCCATCCTACATCCATCTGTCTATTCCACAGCCATCCTACATCCATCTGTCTATTCTACAGCCATCCTACATCCATCTGTCTATTCTACAGCCAGCATATATCCATCTGTCTATTATTCAGTAGCCATCCTACATCCATTTGTCTATTCAGTAGCCATTCTACATCCATTTGTCTATTCTGTATCCTTCCTACATCCATCTGCCTGTTCTACAGCCACTCTACAGTCGTCTGTTTATTCTACAGCCACCTTACTCTCATATGTCTATTCTGTCTGAACAGCCTGTTACTACAGAGGTGTCTGTGTACTCCTGGGGAGAACCACGCGTGACCTGTGTCAAAAATATCGCTGCACGAAATTTGTCAGAGGAAGCAGTGTCAGCTACATCATGGAACCAATGAAAGTTGACAGTGAGTTCCTGGATTTGATCTTCTTCCACTGAACACCACATCTGCAACATTTACCAGTTTGAGTACAATTTACAGCGAAACAAATGTATACAAACGAAGCAGCACTCACACTCCTACTTGACGCAAACGCATATCAGAAAAAAAAAAAAAAAAAAAAATTCCAAAATTGCATTGGGGGGGGGGGGGGGGGGGGGGGGAGATAGAAGACTGTACAGTTTTATTTTCAGAAATAATAAAGTTGACTTGAGTTGATCTAGAAGCCTTTTTTTTTTAATTCTTTATTGAATCGGCCAGACGAAGGTAAAAACTTCATTTGGAGAATTACCAGATGATGACAAACAAACAAACAAACAAAAAAAAAAAACAACAAAAAAGAACACACACACACACACACACACACACACACACACACACACACACACACACACACACACACACACACACACACATTCATTCATTCACACACACACACATTCATTCACACACACATACACACAAACATACACACACAAAGCTCTCTCTCTCACACACACACACACCACACACACACACACACACACACACACATCATCTCACACACACACACATCATTCAATCATACACACACACATACACACACAAAGTTCTCTCTCTCACACACACACACACACACACACACACACACAACACACCACACACCACACACACACACACACACACACACACACACACACACACACGCACGGATCACCACATCCCCGCTGCACACACACAACACACACACACACCACACACACACTCACAACACAACACACCAACACACACACACACACCTCACATAACACACACATGCACACACACACACACACACACACCACACACACACTCACACACACACACGCAACAAACACACCTCACACAACACACACACACACACCATACACACACACACACAAACACGCAAACACGCACAACACACACACACACGCAAACACACAATACACACACACACATACAAACACTCTCTCACAAACACAAGCACACACATACACACACACACAAAAAACCTCACAACACACAACACACACACACACACACACACACACACACCACACACACAGACACGCACGCACGCATATACAAACACACACCTCACACAACACACTCACACACACACACAGACACACACCTCACAACACACACACACACACACACACACACACACACACACACCACACACGCACACACACACACACACACACACACACACACCACACACACACACGTGCGCGCAAACACACACACACACACACACAAAGCTCTCTCTCACACACACACATGCCCACACACACCACACACACGCACACACATGCACACGCACGCACATACACACACACACACACACCTCACACAACACACACACACATGCACACATACACACACACACACACCACACACACACACCTCACACTACACACACACACACATACACACACATACACACACAGAGACACTCATACACACAAAACACACACAGAGACACAAACATACACAAACACACACACACACAAACATACACAAACACACACACACAAACATACACAAACACACACACACACACACACACACACACACACACACACACACACACACACACACACACACACACACACACACACAGTGCTTAAATCTTGTTTGATGGTACAAGTGTGCAGGGCAGGCAGGGAGTGTGTGGAAGAGGACAAGGTGATTGAATACAAGCACTGTCTGCTATACAAATGTACGAAAAACCTTTTTGGAAACCTTCGTTTGCTCGTCGTGGGTGTGGACAGTAAGTACATAGATGCTGATCACGCGGGCTAGTTGGCAGAACCATGAACTCAAGATCTGATATCTTGAGTTCAATCACAGCCTGCAACATTAAAAACTGACCTGTTCGCTGCCCATCTTAATGTTTTCATCATTATAGCGGTGTCAAGTTATTGTTCCATAGGTCCCTCTTCCCCCTTTCCCCATTTCAAAACCTTGCCAGCATATAGGGTTTTGAGCAGGCTTCGGAAATCTGTCAGATAATCGCTGACAGATTTGGGTGGAGCGCATATGGAGTTTTCCGAGTGTAGTGAATCCCTCTTGAACACACTCATCATCATCATCAGGTGTCTTGCCGCATGGCGTTGGCGATTATGGACTTCCATCTGTCTCTATCACTTGTTGCCTCAAGCATCTCTTCCACTCTCTCTGTCCCCAGCCACTCTGCAAGTCCGTCTAGTATCTCCTCCCTGAGTCTACCCGGTCCTCTCTTTCCCTCCAGCTTTCCCGTTGTGACCGGGTGTTCCAATCCCCTTTCCTCATAAAATGGCTATACATGTTGCCTGTCTTTTCCTAATCTTCCTTATGAATGATCTACCTGTGTTTGCCTCCATCAAAACTGTCTCGTTTTTTTTCTTTGCTGTCCATGGAACTCTCAACATTCTTCTTAGAAACCACATCTCGGCTGCCTCAATCTTATTCTGTCATCGTCATCATCATCAGGTACCCTGCCGCATGGCGTTGGACTTCCAACCATCTCTATCTCTCGTTGCCCCCAGCATCCCCCCACCCTCCTTATCCCCAGCCACTCTGCAAGTCCGTTCAGCATTCTCTCCCTGGGTCTACCTGGTGCTCTCTTTCCCTCCAGCTTTCCCGTTGTGACCAGGTGCTCCAAATCCCCCTTCCTCATAAAATGGCCTATAAATGCCTCTTGCCTATAAATGCCTCTTGTCTTTTCCTAATCTTCTTTATGAGTGATCTACTTGTGTCTGCCTCCATCAAGACTGTCTCGTTTGTTTTCTTTGATGTCCTTGGAACTCTCAACATTCTTCTGAGAAACCACATCTCGGCTGCCTCGATCCTGCTCTGGCTTTGCTTGCTGACTGTCCACGCCTAGCATCCGTACAACAGTATTGGTTCTATATAACATTCAAGGACTCTCTTCCTGATGTTGTTGGTAAGAATGATTGTCATCTTCTTGAATGCTGTTTTGGTTTGGCCGATTCTGCCAGCTATTTCCGATGTCCATTTGCCGTCTGATGAAATGACCGTTCCCAGATATTTGAACTTATTAACCTGTGTCAAGGATGAACCATTTGCTATTATTTTGCATGAGGGGATTTCATGTTTTTTACTGATCACCATGACTTCAGTCTTCCTGCTGTTTAGTTCCAACCCCGTACCTTTGCTTTCTATTTCTAGTATATTCACAAGGTTTTGTAGGTCCCGTTCATTTTCTGCAATTAGCACGGTGTCATCTGCGAACCGAATTTTGTTTATCATTTTCCCTCCAACCTTTAATCCAGGGTCTTCTTCTTGGTTTCTCATGATGTTTTCGCTATATAGTGAAAAGAGATCTCGTGACAAAACACAACCCTGTCTGACTCCTCTTTTCATGTTTTGGAAAGAGCTTATATTATTTTCTATTCTCATTGCAGCTGTTTGTTCCCAGTACATATTCCTGATTATTCGTAGATCTTTTCCATCAACATTGAGTCTCTCCAGTTGGTTGATCAATTCTTCATGTCGTACCCGATCGAAAGCCTAGGTATAGTCAACAAAGCATAAATACAAATCCTTATTCATCTCAACTGACCTCTCTATGATAGTTCTTAGGATGTATATGGCATTAATAGTTCCTTTCTCTTCCACAAATCCACACTCTTCTTCTGCTATTTCTCTTTTGATTCTATTCCTTGTCCTCATCATGATTATTCTTAACAGGATTTTTGTTACATGACTCCTCAAACTGATTGTGCGATGGAGTTCGCATTCTATAGCCCCTGTCTTCTTTGGAAGTGCAATGAAAATTGATGTTGACATATCTTTGGGGATTTTTCCAGTGTCATAAATTTAATAATAATAATAATAATAATTACAATATTTATATAGCGCAAAATCTTGATAAAATCAAATCTAAGCGCTGAAACACACACACACGCACGCACGCACACACACGCACGCACGCACGCACACACACGCACCCACGCACACACACACACACACACACACACACACACACACACACACACACACACACACACACACACGGCTATAAATGGGGAGAAAGAATAAAAACAATGGAAAATTATAGAGAGCATATCATCCTAAATTTCATATAGGAGGACTGTTATTTTTTCTATGCCAAATTCCTCCAGGGCTTCAATCATCTCTGTAATAATGTTGTCTGGTCCTGGGGCTTTTCCTTGTTTCATCTTTTTCAGTGCTGCTCTAACTTCATCTTTCATTATGGGTAGTCCTTCAAAGTTCTTTTTTATAATGTGTTCTTCGTTTCTGTCATCCTCAAAAAGGTCTTAAATGTACTCTCCCCATCTGTCCAGTATTTTGTCTTTTTCCATGATAAGCGTGCCATCTTTCGATTTTAAGCAACCAGTTGATATGCATGCATTTTTCCTGTGGACAATTTCTTCAATTCGTCTGTACATGCTCTGAGGATCCATTTTGTGTCATTTGTCTATCTCTTTGCATTTTGTGTTCAGCCAAGCTTCCTTAGCTTCATTGCACCTATACCTGATTTCTTTTTTCATCTTCCTGTATATCTCATCGTTTCTCTTTGCCCTCCTTCTTTCCTCCATCAAGCCCAAAATTTCATTAGTCATCCAGCTCTTTTTTGCTTTTCTATCTGCCTTAGGGATTTCTTCACAAGCTTCATTTCCTTGGTACACAAAATGAAAGGGGAGGGAAGCTTGTAGAATAGGCACAGATGAATGAGTTCATAATAGGAAACACCTGGTTTGAGCAGCCTAACAGAAGAAAACGGACTTGGATGAGTCCAGGAGATAATACCAGAAATCAGATTGACTACATCCTGATCAACAAAAGATTTAGAAATTCTTTACTGTCAGCAAAAACTCTATCGGGCGCAGACTGCAACAGTGACCACAATCCTGTAGTGGGAAGGTTTAGGCTGAAATTGAGGAAAAGGAAACAGACCAAAAGCAACATCAAACTAAACCTTGGACTCTTATTAAAGACAGATGAAATAACACGTCAAAAATTTAATGTACATGTTCAAAACAAATTCAGTGCTCTGGAAGACGTTGGTGACAGTGAGGAACAATGGACAAAGTTGAGAAGTTCGATAAATGAAGCTTGTGAAGAAATCTTGTTCTGGCTACTAACAAACTACTAATATATGTTGATATTGGTATCCCTTGTGTTTGTGTATATGAAAGCTGGAGGGAAAGAGAACACCAGGTAGACCCAGGGAGAAAATATTGGACAGACTTGCAGGGTGGCTGAAGACAGAGATGGTGGGAGATGTACTAGCAGCGACAAGGGACAGATTCGTGTGGAGGGCCATGATCGCCAACGCCATGCGGCATGGCACATGATAATGATGATGATGGTGATGTGTTTGTGTATTTTGTTTGCACTAAACGTCGGTTCAGAAAACTGTTACCTTTTCTCACGAAATGAAGGTTCGTTTCGTTCATGGGTTGGTTTGTTCTTTCGAAAGAGCTCTGGGTGAATGAGTGTGGACAATTACCTCAGTTCAATCCCAGCCCGCAGCATTGAAAAATGGCATATTCGCTGCCCATCTTAAT
>CM060305.1:79481234-79491234 GCA_030674185.1 Monoplex corrugatus
TCTGTCATTTTCAAAAAGGTTGTTAATGTACTCTCCCCATCTATCTAATATTTTGTCTTCCATGATAAGCGTGCCATCTTTCGATTTTAAGCAACCAGTTGATGAGCATGTATTTTACATGTGGACAATTTTTTCAATTCGTTTGTTGTACATACCCTGAGGATCCGTTTTCTGACGGTCTTCTGTTTCTTTGCATTTTGTATTCAGCCAAGTTTCCTTAGCTTTATTGCACCTATTCCTGATTTCTTTGTTTCTCTTCCTGTATACCTCCTTTCTCTTTGCCTTCCTCTGTTCCTCCATCAAGCCTAGAATTCCTTTTGTCATCTAGTTCTTTTTTGCTTTTCTATCTGCCTTAGGGATTTCTTCACAATCTTCGATTATCTAATGTCTCAACTTTGTCCACAGTTTCTCACTGTCACCAACGTCTTCCAGAGCACTGAATTTGTTTTGAACATGTACGTAAAAGTTTGTACGTATCACTTCGTCTGTCTTTGAGAGTCCAAGATTTAGTTTGATGTTGTTTTAGGTCTGTTTCCTTTTCCTTACTTTCAGCCTAAATCTTCCAACTACAGGACTGTGGTCGCTGTTGCAGTCTGCGCCTGGTAGTGTTTCTGCTGTATATGAAAAAATTATAAATCTTTTATTGATCAGGATGTAATCAATCTGAATTTTGTTATTATCTCCTGGACTCATCCAAGTCCATTTTCTTCTATTAGGCTGCTCAAATCAGGTGTTTCCTGCTATGAACTCATTTATCTGAGCCCATTCTACAAGTTTCCCTCCCCTTTCATTCTGTGTACCAAGGCCATGAGGTCCAACTATATCCTCCACCCTATCATGTCCCACTTTAGCATTAAAATTTCCCATTGTTATTGAAACTTCTTATGATTTACGCTGGGCATTGGCCATCTCTAGAAGTTCGTAGAAGTTGTCAATTTCGTCCTAAGTACTTGTGGATGTTGGTGCATAAACCTGAATGATGTTGATATCAAATGGCCTGCCATCCAGTTTAACTAGCAAAACTCTGTCAGGCACAGCCCGGTATCCCCTAACTGCTTTTGATTTGTCCTGTCAATTATGATTCCCTGTCAATTATGAGTAACTGTATTTATGAATCATTAAACAAAATGACATTTTCTCTTATTTCATCCTATCAGTTTTAAATCTTCTAAACTTTCATTTAGTGTAGTCTTGTGTGATTACTTACAGATCTTTTCACCCCTATAGAATTTTTACACAAGCAATTCTATTAAAAAAAATTAATTATATAAAAAAAAAGAAACGAAGAAAAGAAACCTTTGGAGTGCACGTGCCACACACACACACACACACACACACACACACACACACACACACACACACACACACACACCACACACAACACACACACACACACACACAGAGGTGTATATATATATATATATATATATGTGTGTGTGTGTGTGTGTGTATATATATACATATATATAAACACACACATACACACACACACACACACACACACACACACACACACACACACACACACACACACACACACACACACACACACATTCATTCTAGAAGACAGTCAACAAGATCATTGACTGATTTATTTCTTTGTTTCGGTCCTTGCTCTTCCTCAGGGTAAAATGACAATAGAAAGTTATGATCTCATCTACACTGGAGAATTCATCTCACTTCCTTTAAAACATCGCATAAAATCACGTGAGCGGGAATGCACACACAAACACATAGCCGGGAATCATTATTATTACCATGAATTTTTAACTACTTTATTTAGAATTCATTACAAGAGAAATGTCAAGCCAATACCAGTGATATCAGTTCCATTACAGGATATCACACACACACACACACACACACACACACACACACACACACACACACACACACACTTACACGCACACACACACACACACACACACTCACACACACACACACACACACACACACACACATATATATATAATATATATATTATATATATGCCCAGTGATGCTTGAGCCAGACACACACACACACACACACACACACACACCACACACACACACACACGTACATTTCACGTGAGAAATGCATGTCACAAGGATTTTCCGTTGGTTTCTTTTGAAATGAGCTCAAGATATTTCTGTTCATCTTTTTTGTTAGTTCAGTTCTTATTCACCGATCGTTCAGCGACCAATGCAGTTGGGTGTGTGTGCGGCCCAGTTTTTATTCCTTTTCTTGTAGCTGATGTAGCTTATCTGTACAACCCCTATTCCACAAATAGCGTAAGTCTATTTTGGATTTATTTCTTTAGTCTAGATTTAGATCAAGTCTAGTTTAGATTATTTCTTTCCTTCTTATTAGGCATTATCATTTCTAAATCATTATTACATTTTGATTTAGCTGGTTAGTTTATTGTTTACAGTGAATAAAACTTACTTTTGAGTCAACTTGACAATGGACTTTATTGTGATTTGTAAATTACTGAAGCACATAAGTTATGGTATAGTTATTGAGTAATGTTTCTTGGTGTGTTTCAGGGTTTATTTCTGTCCCATTTATGCCTTTTACAATAAAGAAACAGGGAACGAACCCAGCAGGACTGACTGAAATTCGGTAAGAGTGTGGTCCTGTCACACACACACACACACACACACACACACACACACACACACACACACACACACACACACACACACATATATATATATATATATATTAATATATATGCATAGAGTATAAACAAGGCAACTGATTACTGGATCCGAATAGGACATGCAACACATGCATAAACCCCTCTTTGCCTGGTGATAGCTGTCATAGGCCAACAAAATCTGACAAGACTTAAGGATCTTAATGTGCATATTTACATGTGACGTTTTACGTATGTTTACACTGAACGGGAGTTTAAACATTAACAGGTCTGCACCACATGAAACGTTGATCACAGAACAATCTCCACCCTTTACCCACCAGGCGGGAGGTACCCTGACATGCTCGAACCCCAAACTTTCCGGTTGGAAGACAGACTTCTTACCCACCACGAGTATAGTGATAATTATGATGAAAACAACAATGCTGCTGCTGACAATGATATATGTCTGTGTTTTCATGACTGCCCTCCAGATTGTGGCCTTATGCTTCAACACAAACGTTAAAAGCCTTTTAGGCTGTCAGTTTATTCATTTCATGCGTATAATTATCCCTTGATTAACAACAGCAGAGTGATCGTAATATCACGAATTATCTTATAATCAAGCACCCGAAAAGAGTGTAGGAAGAAATTATGCTCGTAAAGGAAAAGGTGGCCTCTACCATTTTGGACCTAACAGCAGTTTTCTTCACTCTTCTATGCAGTATACGCTAGTGTACGGTAATGACCACGTCACGCTGCGACACCAGTACTTATTGGTAGGGGCGAAATGTCACGAGCTTTCTATGGATAATTTAGGGATAGCGTTAGGCAGAGCGAGGGGAGTGGGGGCTACTGGACAAAATTAGGGTTACTACGTGCTGGTTTAAAGGTGATGTGAAAATTGGACGATGGTGATGAAAAATTGGGCATTAACCTTAACTTGAAAAGGGGAGAATAGAGTCCCTATGAGTTACAACATAACTGTGTAGAATAAAAGATGGGGCAGACCCGGTACAGTTTGTTAGTCTGAAGCTGGTTTGAGTTTGGTGAAGGCTGACTGGTACTGTAGTTTGCTGTCTAAGCCTGTAAGTAGAACCGATTTTTTTCAAAATCCAAAACTAGTGCGACTGCCCACGTTCAAGCTAACAGGAACCAGAAAAACGCGAGAAAAGAATCAGAACGCGTATTTAATACAAGACAAGACAGGCGCAAATTTTCGGCCAAATCGCGATTTCGTTTCGTTTAGTCCTCTTCTCCCACTGGACGAAGCAGAGGGAAGTTTCAGTCTTTTTGTCCTAATTTTGTATTTGGTGTTTGTTTGTGATCTTACATTTACGTATGACAAAGGCCAGTTGGCCGAAAATTTGCACATATCTTGTCTTGTTGTACAGTATTAAACACGCGTTCTGATTCTATTTTCGTGTTTTTCTGGTTCCCTTTTTATTCAGTTGTCGGTTGTATATAGGCCTACCTACTTGCTTTGAATTACATCATTGCTTTGAAAAGGTTTCAGTACATGATGCCTAGACATGTGTTGTAGTGTGTGTGTGTGTGTGTGTGTGTGTGTGTGTGTGTGTGTGTGTGTGCGCGCGTGTGTGTGTGTGTGTGTGTGTGTGGTGATAAGAGAGATAGAGAGAGATGGTTCTGTATGCATTACTCTCTGTGTCTTCTACTAAGTGTGAAGCACTATGAGTCTGAATGGGTTTGGAGAATACCGCTACAGAGGAATGATTTAGCATGATAGCTACAGGCCTATTGGGATTTCCCTCGTGGGGATGCCGGGGGCTCTTTCAGTATAAACAGTATCCCCACCTTCTGGAAATTCTGTGCTTGAAATTTCCTCTGTTCTGTCACTCTTTGTTTCTGCCTTGTTCCTTTGCTTTCTGTCATTTCTTCCTGTCGTTTTCTGTCTTAATGGTCCAGTCACCTGTACGAGTATGTGCTCGATAAAGTCTTACGTAATTTTTTTCTTAGGATTGATAACTGGGTACATGTATTAAGTGTATTTTTGGCCCAAGGGAGGTGAGATATGCGGCAGCAATTTTTGGTAATTGTCATGCTTTTGTGTACACATGTTCACGCACTCAAACACATGCAAAAAGCATTCGTCCGTCACGCAACAGCACGCACTCCTTCCAACCAATGGCACTAAACAAACTACGATATATTTTCTTTTCTACATTTATTATTACAAACTTTCACACATCACTCATACAACATACACAACCACGCACCTTCATACTCTTTCTATCCTCCTTCGTTTTCTCCTCCCTCTTCGTCTCCTATTCCTCGTCCCCTGCTTTTCTTTCCTTTCTTTCTTCTTCCTCGTCTCTTTCTTCCTCGTCTCCTTTTTTCCTCGTCTCCCTCTTCGTCTCCTTCTTCTTCGTCTCCTTTTTCCTCGTCTCCTTCTTCCTCGTCTCCTTTTTCCTCGTCTCCTTCTTCCTCGTCTCCTTCTTCCTCGTCTCCTTCTTCCTCGTCTCCTTTTTCCCCGTCTTCTTCTTCGTGTCCTTATTCCTCGTCTCCTTCGTTTCCTCCTCCTTCTTCGTCTCCTATTCCTCGTTTCCTTCTTATTCTCCTTCTTCACCTTCTCCTTACTCTTCTCATTCTTCTTCTTCTCCTTAATCCTTTTCCGCCTTTTGTTTTATTTTTCTTCTTTTTTTCTGTTCCTCCTTTTAATTCATTTTCTTTCTCTTCTTCTTCTTCTCCTTTTCCACCTTCTTCTTCTCCTTCCTCTTCTCCTTCTTCTTCTCCTTTTTCTGTTTTTCTTTCTTTCTTCTCTTTTTTTTTTGTTTCGACTTCTTTTCCTTTACTATTTCTTTTTCAATTTCTTCTTGTTCTTTTTCTTCTCCTTTCCCTTTCTTTAGGCGGATTCTTTGGAGACTGACTCGCAAAACCTATTCCACTTTCAACTTGGGTGGGCTGTTTTCCGAAAACTCAATCCTACCACACATGCACACACAAAATTTCCTTCCGCACGCAACATAAATACTCACGCATACATCACTCCACGCACACGACACAAAAAATCATGAGCACGCACCACCTTGCGCACATGACAGTAATTTATGCCTGTTTTTTTGTGATTTGGTTTCCTTGGGTATGCTTACATTTGTTGTCAGGTTTATTTATTTGAAAATCCTGTGCGATAAACTGGACGGAGTGGTCAGCGCCAGGGGTGTGTCCTTGGATTGTGAGCGCGTGTACATTGATATGTGTGCTTAGTTTTGGTTTCTTTTCTTTTTTCCTGTTGAAGTTTTGTATGTTTTGAAGCGGTTATAACCCTGATATGGCTCTACGCAGTCGGATGGGCTTTAAACAACAATAACCTCTTGGGGTATAGGCCGTCAACTAGACAACTAAATTAATCTTATGTCGATTTTTCTGTGTGTGTGTGGTGCGTGCGTGCGTGCGTGCGTGCGTGCGTGTTGTGTGTGTTGTGTGTGTGTGTGTGTGTGTGTGTGTGTGTGTGTGTTGTGTGTGTGTGTGTGTGTGTGTGTGTGTGATATCCTATAATGGAACTGGTATCACTGGTATAGACTTGACATTTCTCTTCTAATGAACTATAAATAAAGTTTGTTAACAAAGAATGGTAATGATAATGATTTCCTGATTAAGTCTCAAGAAGAAAAGCTATATATGGGCTTGAAAATATAAGAAATTGTTAGTATGTTCCGATTGTGTAATGAGTTGACTTGTGGTGGCGGTGTGAAAACTGCCAATGTGAGGTAATGTCAACAAATCAATCCAAGAGGGATGGTATGGTATGGTATGGTACGGTACGGTACGGTACGGTACAGTACAGTACAGTAGGCCTCCCTCGGTCATGGCTGACCATGGACAAAGTACATCCGTTCTAATGTCTAGATGGGCTGTCTGCTTGGTCCAAGCAGCGTCGCCTGTGACTGTAGAGACCAATGCGGGAGAGGCAGTCTCTGTCGCAGCGGTCGCATGTGTATGCTGATGCTGGTCTGTTGGCTGTCATCCCTTTCTGTGAACTCGCTTTTCTGCTGCAGCAGCTGACAGTTTGTCCTCACCAATCCGCAGCTGTTTTGAGAGTGGTTCTCCAGCTGTTGCAGTCGTCTGCGAGGTCCTCCCAGGACTCAGTGTTGATCTCAAGCGACTTCATGTTATATATATATATATATATATATATATATATATATATATATATATAATATATATATATACACGAGTGTGTATGTGTGTGTGTGTGTGTGTGTGTGTGTGTGTGTGTGTGTGTGTGTTGTGTGTGTGTGTGTGCGCGCGCATGTTTATATTTAACCATTTTTGCGTCAGAAAGGGACGCACCATGACCACCGTCTGCTTCATCGTGTTGGCCTCTTGCGTCATCCTTGTGACGTCAGTACCGGTAGGAACCCTAAAAGATGAGACAGTACCGGTAGGAAACCTAAAAGAAGAGAAAGAGGAGACAAAACGTAGTGGTGAGTGTGTCAAAAAATGATCATACTTTTTGTAGTGTTGGCGTGTGTCCATACAAATACAAGAATTGTACTTTTTTGTGTGAATACAGATTAAGACGTAAATGACACCTTCTTTCCTCTTTCTTTATGTTGTTGTTGTGTTATTATTATTATTATTATCATTTTATTATTATCATTATTATTATCATCATTATTATATATTGTTAAAATATTTTAGTATTGTTATAATATTAGTAATTATTATGTTTTTGTTATTATTATTATTATTATTATTACTATTATTATTACCTGTTTCCTTTTTAGTCTTCCTCTTCTTCTTCTTCTTCGTCTACTTCGTTTTCTTCTTTCTTTTTCCCAGTTTGAGTATTCTGTCGGATACGTGAATGTATGTTGTTTTCGCCTACACGACGCAGGCGGTCTGTTGCTACATAGACTGCGTACTCTGACCTCGGAAAGCATGTATGTTAAGTGTCGTTACGTTTCCAAAATTACCGGACAATGATGTGACTTACAGGATCTTAAACGTGCATACTTGATAAAAAAAAAAAAAAATCAGAACACGTATTTAACATATTCCGTACCGCGTCACGAGATCCTCGTGACTCAGCTTTCTCTCTCCGTGGACCGCGTCACGAGGATTTCTTGCCCTGAACCGTAGTTTCAGTTTCGAGTATATTAATAGAAAATGACCGCATTGCTGACATGAATTCTTTTCCGGCAAAGGGAGTATACTCTTGTCATTTCCTTTCTGCGTTAAGACGACGTTTGAAGCGGCAAAAATGGCAAAAAATTAGGTGTAATTTGAGTGTTTCTGAAGTCTCTCTCCTAACATTACTTGGTCAACATTTAGTACAGTGACCTATTTTCCTGGTAGGAAAAGGGTTAATACAACCAGACAAGACAGGCACACATTTTCGGCCAACTGGCCTTTGTCAAGCGTAAGATCACAAACAAACAAACAGCAAATACAAAAAAAAAATATGACAAAAAGACTGAAACTTAACTGCTGCTTCGTCCAGTGTGAGAAAAGGGCTAAACTGACTGATTATGCATACTTGATGTTGGTGCGAGGGTATACACACGGAGCGGGTTAAGCTCTTTTAATCTTTAAAGCGTACTTACCAACAAATGCCTATCAATTAACATCAGGAAGAGAGTTCTAGAATGCTATATAGAACCGATGATGTTATACGGTTGTGAGGCGTGGACAGTCAACAAGCAAAGCCAGAACAAAATTGAGGCATCCGAAATGTGGTCTCTAAGAAGAATGTTGAGAGTTCCATAGACAGCAAAGAAAACAAACGAGACAGTCTTGATGGAGGCAGACACAAGATCATTCATAAGGAAGATTAGGAAAAGACAGGCAACATTTATAGGACATTTTATGAGGAAAGGGCAATTGGAGCACCTGATCACAACAGGAAAGTTAGAGGAAAAGAGAGCACCAGGTAGACCCAGGGAAAAATATTGGATGGACATGCAGAGTGGCTGAAGACAAAGAGGGTGGAAGATGTGCTTGCGGCAACAAGGGATAGGAAACAGATGGAAGTCTATGATCGCCAACGCCATGTGGCAAGGCACTTGATGATGATGATGATGAATCATCTTGCACCTTATCCACAAACTGCAAAATTTTAACCCTTTGACTTTCATTCTATCCACCAGCTTCCTGCAAGGGAGTCAAAGGGTGACGTATTTTGTTTTCTTTTTGCTTTACTACAATGGTTGACAATGCAGGACATTGGCGGACAGGATGCGGGGAGTTAAAGGGTTAAACATTACCAGGTCTTACATACGCATGTGATCATAGGAGATCCGGAAAAAAATTATAATGTCCATCCTTTTTACGCAAAGAGGTACCCCACGTAGGATCGAACCTAGGACCTTACGATTACAAGTTGACGTCTTGTTTGCTTGACTCGCGCTACTCCTGTTATGCTTCCCATAATGAAGCGGTTCCTTAGCGGAGGTCGTCGATCATCAAGCACATTCTTTCCCTTTGTGTTTGTCATTGGATATCTTTTGACGAGATCGTATGATTTCACACCGTGGATCTATTTATTCATTAATTCATTTGTTCATTTTCTTTCATTTTGTTTTATTTGATTTTATTTATTTTGTTTTGTTTTATTCTATTTATCTTATTCTATTTTATTTCGTTTTCGTTTCGTTTCGTTTCGTTTCGTTTCGTTTCGTTTCGTTTCGTTTCGTTTCGTTTCGTTTCGTTTCGTTTCGTTTCGTTTCGTTTCGTTTCGTTTCGTTTCGTTTCGTTTCGTTTCGTTTCGTTTCGTTTCGTTTCGTTTCGTTTCGTTTCGTTTCGTTTCGTTATTAATATTAACCTACCCAAACAAAAGTTTATCTCCTTTTATGATTGCTCACGAAAATAGAATTGAGAGCAGTAAAGACATAAATTGAGAAAGACAGACAGACAGAGACAGACAGAGAGACAGACAAACAGAGGGACGGACATCCAGACAGAGAGACAGACAGACAGAGAGACAAACAGACAGACAGAGACAGAGACAGAGACAGACAGAGAGACAGACAGATAGATAGACGGATATCCACACACAGAGAGAGAGAGAGAGAGAGAGAGAGAGAGAGAGAGAGAGAGAGAGAGAGGAGAGAGAGAGAGAGAGAGAGAGAGAGAGATTCTAAACGTATTCTGTCAAACGACTATGGATTACAAGGAATCGTTTCTATTCTTAAAAGACATGAAAAAAATGTCCGAAAGCGGGCTTTTAGGCTGCTATACAAATTAAGCAATCCAACGACGATGTATAGACAGCATTTTATTGATTCAATGCATATCTTATAGATATTTTGAACAATCACAAAAAAACTTTAGAGTCGTTTCATAATTAGGATGTATATTTCATATCTTACATCCAAGTATTGATCTGTGTAATGGTGCTGTTGACACGAGAAAGAGTGG
>CM060305.1:79496234-79513734 GCA_030674185.1 Monoplex corrugatus
GATGATGATGATGATGATGACATGTAAACAAATATAAACAAACAATCAAATGCAATGTTCATAACCCTATCAGTTAGATATGTCATCATGATTGTCAGACTTTAGTGATTCTGCTGGGTAACTGCTCTGACAACAAACAAAGCCAGAACAAGACTGAGGCAGCCGAAATGTGGTTTCTAAGAAGAACGCTGGGAGTTCCATGGACAGCAAAAGAAAACGAATGAGACAGTCTTAATGGAGGCAGACATAAGAAGATCATTGATAAAGAAGATTAGTAAAAGACAAGCACCATTTATAGGACATTTTGTGAGGAAAGGGGAATTAGAGCACCTGATCACAACAGGAAAGCTGGAGGGAAAGAAAACACCAGGCAGACCCAGGGAGAAAATACTGGACGGACTTGCAGGATGGCTGGGGACAGAGAGGGTGGAAGATGTACCTGCAGCGACAAGGGATAAATTCTAATGGAGGGCCATGATCGCCAACGCCATGCAGCAAGGCACATCATGATGATGATGATGATGATGATGATGATGATGATGATGATGATGATGATGATGATGGCATATAAACAAATATAAACAAACAAATACAGTATTTGGAACCCTATAAGATAGATAAGTCCTCAAGATTGTCATACATTAATGAATCCACTAGGACATTTCTGGCATATGTGGGTGGAACACATATGGAACTGTCTGTCCCTGATGGCTTCCTCTTGAGCAAATTCAGTATTTTGCAAGTCTTTGAGATTCATGCTTCCGCTTGGCGTATACAATGAGAAGCGAGAAGAGTAGCAGAATGATTCAGACAGGGACGAAAATTAGTTACATCCGTGTGCCTTCTGCCTGCACACGCTAAAGATCCCACGGCAGTTGAAACTCATGAAGAGCATGACATTCACCCGGCTGCCCTATGTTTTTGACAAGGTTGTGTAGTATCCCAGCAATGTTTCAGGGCCTAAAGGTCTCCTTCTATTGTACGAGTACTTTAGCCAATGATTTTCTGGTTGTTGTTGTTGTTGTTGGTGGTGGTGGTGGTGGTGGTGGTTGGTGTTGTGGTTGTGTTGTGGTTGTTGTTGTGGTTGTTGTTGTGGTTGTTGTTGTGGTTGTGGTTGTTTGTTGTTGTTGTTTGTTGTGTTGTTGTGGTTGTTGTTGTGTTGTTTTTGTGGTTGTTGGTTGTGGTTGTTGGTTGTGGTTGTTGGTTGTGGTTGTTGGTTGTTGTTGTTGGTTGTTGTTGTTGGTTGTTGTTGTTGGTTGTTGTTGTGTTGGTTTGGTTGTGTTGTTGGTGGTTGTTGTTGGTGGTTGTTGTTGGTGGTTGTTGTTGTTGGTGGTTGTTATTGGTGGTTGTTGTTGGTGGTTGTTGTTGGTGGTTGTTGTTGTTGGTTGGTGGTTGTTGGTTGTTGGTTGTTGTTGTTGTTGTTGTTGGTGTGGTGGTGGTGTTGTTGGTGTTGGTGTTGTTGCTGTTGTTGCTGTTGTTGCTGTTGTTGTTGTTGTTGTTGTTGGGTGTGGGTGTGAGTGTGGGTGTGTGGGTGTGTGTGGGTGTGCTATGTGTGCG
This sequence comes from Monoplex corrugatus, assembly GCA_030674185.1. Classification (NCBI taxonomy): domain Eukaryota; kingdom Metazoa; phylum Mollusca; class Gastropoda; order Littorinimorpha; family Ranellidae; genus Monoplex; species Monoplex corrugatus. Next base: position 79,497,792 of record CM060305.1, read on the forward strand.
TGTATCTTGCTACCTTGCCTCTTACATCTTTGTGCATGGACTTTTTTCTAATAACCCTGTTTTGTGGCACCAGTGTGCGAGGTGCACGGGAGGTGTGTGCAGAAGAACGTGGTGTTTGAACACACAGACTGTCAGAGCTACAAATGTGTGGATCTGGGTCACGGGGGCTATCAGGTCGTCAGCCAAGGAGCAAGCAGTAAGTCCACAGGAGGGAGTTATTACCCCCCCCCCTCCCTTGTGTGTAAGGGGTATGTGTGTGTGTGTGAGACAGAGAGAGAGTGAGTGTGTGTGTATGTGTGTGTGTGTGTGTGTGTATGTGTGAGAGAGAGTGTGTGTGTGTGTGTGTGTGTGTGTGTGAGCGTGCATGTGTGTGTGTGTGTGTGAGAGAGAGAGTGTGTGTGTGTGTGAGTGTGTGTGTGTGCTTGTTTGTTGTGCTTGCTTGCGTGTTGTGTGTGTGTGTGTGTGTGTGTGTGTTGTGTTGTGTGTGTGTGTATGTGTATGAGTGTGTCAGTTTGTGTGTGTGTGTGTGTGTGAGAGAGAGAAAGAGAGAGAGCGCGCGCGCGTGTGTGTGCGTGTGTGTGTATGCGTGAGAGAGAGAGAGAGAGAGAGAGAGAAGGCTGTGTGCGTGTGTGTGTGTGTGCACGTTTATTTTGCCCGGTTTTCCGTCTGTATGAAGGGAGGTTAAGAATCCTGCAGCACAGAGAAACCGTTCTCCAGGGGTGAAAGAGTTAAAGGCCTCGGAACAATCCGATATACTGTTATTGTTATTCATCGTTTAAAGCCTAGCCGACTGTGTAGAACCATATCAGGGCTATAACCGTTTCAAAAGGTACACAATACTACAACTGGAAAAAAGGAACAGAAAATTCAGTACACATATCAATGCATCCACGCACATAATCTAAGGAGATGCCCCTAGCGCTGACCACTCCGTCCAATTTATCGTACAGGAGATTTTAAAAAAAGCATGCCTGAATACAAATTGAAACATAACTAAGGACACTAAAACATATCTAAAAACGGGCCTGAATTACTTGAAATTGCTTCCGCATATCTCATTTCCCTCGAGCCAAATTCGCACTTTATACATGTCTGCCGGATCGGGTGAGAAGAGCTAGTTCACAAATTTTCATCCCTACGTGCGCGCTGTGCTCGTGTTATTGGAGAGAGGGGCACTATATGTGACTTCCCACCACGAAATCAGTCTTAACTCGCAGTCAGTCGAACAGCACTAGGAGCTGAAAAAGTGACTGAGGGTCTGTCTGGGGTGTTTTGACTTTTTCTCAAAATCGATTTCTGTAGACTATAATCTATCCCCCACAAATCTTTTTTGTCCTGAAAAAATGTTATTAATCAATTTAAATCGGTATTTTAAGGGGGCAGACCTACCCAGACGTACTCTGATGTATACATTAGACATAACATGTTCAAAAGTTTTCATTCGATTTCCTTGATATTTGGCACACATATAGCAGGGATAGGTACCTATAGCCGGTACTAAAATCTTGCAGTTCCGCTTGAAAGAAACATTTTTATCAAAAGTTGTATTATATTTTTTTTTAATTAAAATTATTCTAAAAATTGGTGTGATGATTGTACAGAAAATAATGATAGTAGAGCTAAGATGTTACTACATGCCATACATACTATACAGATGTGTGTGCTCACTAAATATCAAAATTCCTAACATGAATGTATGTGTAGTTATGTCACAGTATGTACTATATTTTTTTCATTTTCAGGAGAACATTTTTTAATTAATTTGTGTCTTCTTTTGATAACTCACAGACCACAACAAAGATATTCAATCCAAAGAATACTGTCTGAGGTATCTTCTTGCCAAATATCATGGTGATTGGGTAATTAGAACTGAAACACTGAACATCACAATCTTGGTACCCAAATCTGGGTAGGTCTGCCCCCCTTAATGCACTGATCGCAACAGAAAGAACGCAATTTCCTACCAAAAGTACCTACTTTTGTCTCTTATTATGAACCGTAACCTGTACAGTACCCACACATGTGAAATACCGATGGAAAGCTCTTTGGTGCACCTTTCAGATAATGACAGCGAAAATTAGAAACAAACTGGGTCAAAGCCACCAAATAAAGAAATTTAAGGAAAATGTGTAGGAGAGCACACAAAAACTTTAGAGGCCGTTTTCTCAAAATGGCCGTCATACAACTTAATGACTTTAAATATACATAACTTCTACATTTTTTTTGGATTACAAGCTTTATTCAAGTACCAAAGTAATCAGCAGAATGTACATTTTCCAGAGATATGTATACCTCAAAATGTCCAAAATGCTAGTTAAGACTGAATTCGTGGTGGGAGATCACATATTGGTTCCACGAGCATTCTCACACGCACATGGAGAAAATGGGTAGGCCGTGCAGTTACAGTTTGGTCAAGCTAAAACTGAAAGTTATAATAGTATATGCATGCAGCCCTATTGTGGCCCCCAGAAACAGTGTCACAGACCTAAACATTTATATTTTAGGCCGGTGATGCCAGGCGGGACGCGCACGCCAGACGCTAGATCCACCAATCATATTTCAAATCTGCCCTGATGTGAAATGTTTCAGTAGATCTGTCATGGCATTTTCCGTCAATGCAACATTTTATTTGACAAAGTATTACGAGGTGATAACAGCTACCATTCTGCCATATATGAAGTTGTGTTACTGCTTCTGCGTCGGACTACTTGAGGAAACGTTGGAGAGATGTGGTGTTTACTGTTACAAGGGTTAGAAATGAAGCGGACATCTCGGGAACATGGCCCTTTATATATTCCAGTCGTGGCTTTTTAAATCGCCCTGGGACCATACGCTAGAGGCTTTGTGGTATCTTTTAAAAGCTAGTTTGTTTTCTAAGCAATATGAAAGAGAATCCTTGAATGTTATATAGAACCAATACTGTTGTACGGATGCGAGGCGTGGACAGTCAGGAAGCAAATCCAGAGCAGGATCGAGGCAGCCGAGATGTGGTTTCTCAGAAGAATGTTGAGAGTTCCATGGACAGCAAAGAAAACATACGAGACAGTCTTGATGGAGGCAGACACAAGAAGATCACTCATAAGGAAGATTAGGAAAAGACAAGCAACATTTATAGGCCATTTTATGAGGAAGGGGGATTTGGAGCACCTGGTCACAACGGCAAAGCTGGAGGGAAAGAGAGCACCAGGTAGACCCAGGGAGAAAATGCTGGACGGACTTGCAGAGTGGCTGGGGATGAGAAGGGTGGGGGAGATGCTGGGGGTAACGAGAGATAGAGATGGTTGGAAGTCCATGGTCGCCAACGCCATGCGGCAGGGCACCTGATGATGATGATGATGATGATGATGATGATGATGATGATTTTTTGAAGGCATCTTTAAAAGCAAAATTATCTCAACTGCTTCTGGATTGATTTTTACTATAGTTTTGTCAATCCTATCCACGGTTGGGGGCTGGCGAATTCATACTATTGAAGGACAAGGTATCAAGCCAGGAAAGTACCTTAATTCAACAGTTTTTTTTTAGAAACGTGTGGAAAGGTATTTTTCCTCAAGATCTTTTGATACTATAATTATGTCGGAAAGTATACGTTTACCGTTTTGATTATTTGTTTTACTTTCTCGTTGAAATATATGAATAAACAAGCGAATTATGTTTGTTAATGTTTGTGTGTATGTATTTACGTATGTCTGTCTGTCTGTCTTTATGTGTGTATGTATGTATTACGTACGTATGCATGTATGTACATATGTATTATGTATGTATGTATGCATGTGTGCATGTATGTGTGCATGTATGTATGTATGCATGCATATATAGATGGCTGGATGGCTGGCTGGCTGGCTGGTTGTATGTATGTATGTAAGTATGTATGTATGTATGTATGTATTTGCGGAAGTACATACGTACATACGAATGGATGTAATCTAAGCTGCTTGGATTAATTCATAGGCAAATTACAGTACACAATAGTGCATTATGTTTTGGTCATTCATTCATCCATCCATTGATTCAAATATATACTTTTTTTTTTTTTTAAGCCAGTTATTCGTTTATTCATTACTTTTGGCGCCTCAATGATAACTACAGAAACGTACCATAATGTAGTAATATTCACTGTTGTAATGCAAATAGTTCATGTCAAAAAGCATGCTCTTTGCACTTTACAGGAATAGAACAAACAGTGCGCATGCAGACACGCACACGCACACGACCAACACACACACACACACACACACACACACACACACACACACACAATTTCACGCACGCTCGCACACACACACGCTAGCGCGCGCACGGACGCACACACATGCACGCATGCGCTCACACAGGATGCTAAGCTATAGTTCGCTATACAATTACGTATGTGGTTGGTCATTCATGTGTAATTGTTTGTCAGTCAATCAGTCAGTCAGTCAGCTGTTCGTTCATTCATTCATTCGTTTATTCAGTCAGTCAGTCAGACATCTGCTCATTCATTCATTCATTCATTCATTCATTCATTCATTCATTCATTCATTCATCGTCTTTATCCACGTGTATTCCTCATTCTATCTATCCATCTTTCAGCCATCAAAAGTCCGTTGTTGGACGTAGGCCTTCCCGAGCTGCTTCCATTCACTTCGTTCCAGCGCTTTTCCTCTCCAGTTCTTGTCAAATCCATCTAGCTAACCCTGATACGCAGTCGGCTGGGGTTTAAACAACAATAACAATAAAACCCATCTAGGTCGTCTCCCCATCTAGTTTTCTGTCTTCCTCTATTGCGAGTGCCGTCTCATGGTATCTCTTCAATCACCACATGTTTGTTTTCAGAATGCAAAGCTGATAACGGTGGGTGCGTCAATGTGGGTAGCAGATACGCCAAATGGGTCAACGGTCATTACTACCGGAACTGCGTCTGTCTTCATGGCGGTGGCTACAGCTGTCACGGATAATTACAATCATCCCTACCTCGATTATCAATGGAACTGAATCATCCCACGTTTATGATAACCCAGTGTTTGGCTATTTCAGGATGTCGGTTTTTTTTCCAGCAGTTTCAAGGGAATTGGCTCTTCCAGAATGTCTGTTTTTTTCAGCACTTTCAAGGGTATTAGCTATCATAAGCTGTCTTGTTTTGCTTTGTTTTGTTTTGATTTGTTTTCCAGCAATGTTTTAACCCTTTGATTCCCGCACCCTATCCACCAACTGCAAAAAAACTAATCTTTTGGTTCCTTCACCCTATCCATCAGCTTCCTACAGGAAACTGATGGATGGTGTGATTGATTCAAAAGGTTAAGTTTTTGCTTTGCCAGCATGGTTGACAAAGCAGGATGATGACGGAGAGGGTGCGGGCGTCAAAGGGTTAACCCGTAATTGGGTTTATGAAACTCACCACACAGAGTTCACAGAGCTCAGAATTGCTTGGTTTTTCTCTTCTCTTTGTTCATAGTTCTCAGTTACAATGGTCGGTCTAGGATATTTCTCTTCAATAATGTAAACTATACACCATATATTTTACAAAATTCACTGTGTTGATATTTGCTACACGCTGTTCATAGTTCTCACAGCCATACACGTTATGTTTCTCTGATAATATTGTTACCATACACTTTTTTGTTTTCTTGTTCCCTCTAAATTTCAATCAGTAATACACGCGTTTATGTGGAGTTTTTTTTCTTTCTATATTTCACAATAATATTATTGCACATTTTGAAGTTCTAATTCATCTCAGATATATTATTACCACACACAATCCTGAATAATATTTTTAGCATACACTGTTTACTTCCAGATTGTCTCATGGTACTTCTTGCACACACTCAGGACACCATGTTTGTCTTACAAACGGGAGACACTAAGTCTTGGATTGACTTTTTTCCTGCAAATACTGTGCAGTTCAATTACACTCATTAGCGAAATAATTTTGAAATTCTCTTGAACAAAAAACACCTTCAAGAAAAACAATAGATACAATTACATTTTATTTATTATTAGAAATGAAGAGTTAAAGTATCTAACATACATTACTGATATATTGATGAAATCAATTTACGGACGAAAGAGATACAATAAACAGAATAAGTAATTATCAGGAGAATTACAAAAGAGTAATTATGCAATGTGCTTTCAGGATAAATAAAATGATCATGAAGAGAATCACACAGGCATAATTAAGAAACGTGCATTTCAGTTGAGAGAGAGAGAGAGAGAGAGAGAGAGAGAGAGAGACAGACAGACAGACAGACAGACAAGCAGACAGACAGACAGAGACAGAGAGTTACTGCCCATTATCACACTGGAATGTAAGGCAGCAACAACGATCCTCGACCATAGTCTATTCTGAACCAGTTTCTGCATGTCCCACGTGTGTTTAAGGGCTTTGAGTTTTACAGGAAAAGATACACACATTACAGACACACAGACAGACATACAAGATAAACTGGTAGATAGGTACGTACGTACGTAGGTACATAGATACATAGGAAGGTAGGCAGGTAGGTAGGTAAACGGACGGACAGCCAGATAGATAAATAGACAGATGGATAGATAGACAGATGGATAGATAGACAGATGGATAGATTAGATAGATAAACTTGATGATTATATATCAAATACATTTCGTCGAGCCAGATCAAGCGTTTGCGATCATTTTGTTTTGTGTTTTTTGTTTGTTTGTTTTATTTGCTTGTGTGTGCGTGCGTGCGTGTGTGTGCACGCGCATGTACGTGTGTGTGTGTGTAAGGTGTGGTGCGTGTGTGTGTGTCTGTGTGTGTCTGTGTGTGTGTGTGATTGTAGCAGTGTCGCTTATAATGTAACGTCGAACACATTTCAGTCCAAGAGGAGAATTGAAATCTGCACAAGAACGAATAAAGAAATGCAAAAAGAAATAGATGAATGTAAAAATAAAAATAAAAATAAATAGATGAGAGGGCAAAAGAGGGAGAACATTTGATCAGTTACGACATAACTAAAATCGGCAACAAAATTCATGCAGGTAGTCATTTTGAGGCATGAAATACAGAGACATCTTACATCATCATTGCCACCAACAAATGCTACATAACGTGCAAAGAAGAGTTTTGAATAATAAATTTGCAAAGGAGCAGTCAATAAGTATAGAATAAAAATAACCAAAATGTTTGAAACTTGATAGACTTAACACGTGAATTTCACTTCATACAAACGACATTTTATTTCCAGTTCAGTTCAGTTCTGTCGCTCCAACATTATCCGACGCTTGAGGCAGTTAAAGATATACATTTGAATCGGTGAGCAGACGTCACCCTGACGTTATTCCAGCTTTTGTTTACTGGCTGCTTGAAGTAAGTCATTCTGGATGGTTTGTCACCGCTCTCTTTTGTTTTCCCTGAAGATTCCATCACAGCACGTGTTTGGCGATTCTTCCAGCGGGGATCCTCGATATCATCTACTCTGGGTTAATTTCACATAGAAAACGTTAACGTTTGCGGCTTGTTCAGGAGGGATTCATCGCACTCGGAAAATGCCATATGTGCTCCATCCAAACTTGTCAGTATCCGGCAGACTCCTTGAGCTTGTGCAAAACCCTATGCGCTGGCAAAGCTTTGATCTGAGGAGTGGAAAGGGGGAAGGGGGTTAGGGGGAACACCTTTGAGATACTAAGCTGACACCACCAGAATGATAGAAACATTAAGATGGGCAGCGAACAGGCCAGTGTTCAACGTTACGGGCTGGGACTGAACTCGAAGATATCAGATCCAGAGTTCACAGCACAGAAAACTAAAGAAGCGTGAAAGCAGGATGGCAGAGCCATTCTAACGATTTCCCTTTATACAAATCATGTCGCAGAAGAAGCGAACACAAAACGAACATTAACCCTTAGATTCCCGCACCATATCCATCAACAGCAACAACAAAAATTAACCCTTTAACTCCCTCACCCTATCCACCAGCTTCCTGTAGGAGTCAAAGGGTTAAGTTGTTGCTTTGCTAGCATTGTTGATTATGCAGGATGCTGGTAGACATGTTGCAAGAGTCCAAGTGTTAATGAAGAAGATTAGGAAAAGACAATCAACACTTACAGGACGTTTTATTAGGCGAGAGGAATTTTAGCACCTAGACACAGCATGAAAGTTAAGAGGGAAAAACAGTACCAGGTAGACCCAAGGAGAAAATACTGGATGGTTTTGCTGAGTGGATGAGGACAGAAAGAATAGAAGAAATACTTGCAGTGACAAGATAGATTCTTATGGAGGGCCATGATCGCCGACGTCATGCGACATTGCACACGACGACTACGACGACGACGACAACGACGACGATAATGATGATGATAATAATGATGATGATGATGATGATGATGATGATGATGAATATCACAGAGAATCCTGATTATTTTGTTTTCATGTTCAAGGTCACTGTCACCTTAAAAAGACTTAAGTGACCTTGATCTCGTCACCTTTTCCTCTAAACATGCATTCGCGACTCTTTGAAAGTCCACACGCTTGATTACAATTTGATAAAGATCCACACGCACAATTACAGAAGAAACCTTAGCCAGCACTGTTTGGTCATGCTCCTCTCTCTCTCTCTCTCTCTCTCTCTCTCTCTCTCTCTCTCTCTCTCTCTCTCTCTCTCTCTCTCTCATTCTCTCTCTCTCTCTCACGGAGTCAACTCTACGGAAAACTGACTTCGGTGAGAATTAATTTGTTTTTATAAAGTATGTCGAGAGCTCAGTCGTCATTCTAAATGTCTATGTCGATAAATCAATAGCACTCCCTTGTTCTGAAAACGTTTTGTGAAAACCGATCTCTAACATTCATCTGTTCTGAAAATGTTTTGTGAAAACCAGTCTCTCACATTCACCTGTTCAGAAAGTGTTTTGTGAAAACCAATCTGATATACATGTATATATTTTTTTTAAAAAAGGAAGTCATTCGCGCTTAGATCAATTCAACTATGAACTGTAAGAGAACTTTGAAGACTACAAACTGTGAACACCATTCAAAACCAAACTGTTTGACTTCTACCCTCTGACTACATTTAATGTATATTTGTCTGGTCAAAGATAGAAGGAGACTGAACGAATCCGTATCCGTCCACAAGATCTTCCACGATCAATCCTCTATCTGAAGAACACGTGTCACTGGGCCGTGGTTGTACTTTGATCAGTTGTCGTCTGGGACTTCTCCCCGGTCCCCTTCCTCCAATTTCCTTCCTCAGCAGCAAGAGAACGGCCATTAGAAGGGAGACAAGTATGACGAGACTGGCGGCCATCAGAACGTAGTTAACGGTCGTGTATACTGGTGCTGACACCTTGTGCTGCATCTGGGCTATAAAGATAAAAAGAAGGTTATCGTTACTGTTATTGGTTATCTAAGTGGAACCTCCAGAATCTTCTCTTTATCACATTAAGCTGTTGACGTTAGTGCAAATGGAATTTATTCCGAGCGCTGAGAAGTCATCTTGAGAAACTTTTCTCACACTGGACAGACAGAGTGGCAGGGAAATTTCAGTCTTTTTCTCCTAATTTTATATCTGGTGTTTGTTTGTTTGTTTGTTTGTTTGTGATCTTACGCTTGACAAATGCCAGTTGGCCGAAAATTTGCGCGAGTCTTGTCTTGTATTAAATATGCGTTCTCATTCTTTTTTTTTTTTCTTTTTTTTTTCTTTCTCCTGGTTCCTGTTTGTTTGAACACGGGCAGTCACACTTGTTTTGGACGAAAGTGAAACTGTTATTTTTGGTGGTGGTGGTGGTGGTGGTGGTGGGGGTGGTGGTTATGATGATGGTTATGGTAGTGGTGGTGGTTATGTTGGTGGTGGTGGTTATGGTGGTGGTGATCATGGGAAGCGTTATCTGTCTGTTTCTCTTCCCCTCTGTCTCTCAGTCTCATTGGTATATAATGCCATTGTCTTTAAAGTTGGAAAATACCGATCAGTCAATTAATCAATCAATCGATCTCTCTACCAGTCTTTTTTTTTTGCACGTGCGCGCACACATACGCGGACACACACACACACACATACACACACTCACATATCCCCCCCCACACACACACACATACCCCCCCCACACACACACACACACACAACAAGAATCCATATGGTGTATGGAATACATAACCAAGATGACAAAATAAATGTCATTGCATTCATTGAGTACACAAATCTGTTTGACAATGGCATACAGTCATGTTATACGTACATTAAACAATGCAGACGCAAATTACACTTCGCAACACAAGCACTCAAACAATACGTAACATGTCTGTAGCTGTACCTTTAGCTTATTGACATAAGACAACACGCTTTTTATACAATGCAGAGAGAGAGAGAGAGAAGAGAGAGAGACAGAGAGAGAGAGAGAGAGAGGCAGACAGACAGACAGACAGACAGACAGACAGACAGAGAGATACAGAGAGACAGAGAACAGAGAAGAGAGACAGAACAGAGGGAGGGAGGAGAGAGAGAGAGAGAGACAGACAGACAGACATACAAACAGACAGATAGACAGAAGCAGAGAGATACAGAGAGATACAGAGAGACAAAGAGACGGAGACAGAGAGACAGAGACAGAGAGACAGAGAATCAGAGAAAGAGAGACAGACAGAGAGAAAAAATGAAAGAGAGACAGAGAGAGACAGAGACAAGAGAGACAGAGAGAGAGAGAGAGAGAGAGATTCAGATTTAGTTATCCTATTCATTTTAAGGCCATAGCCTCTTTGAAGAAGCACATAATGCAATATAACCAAACGTATCAATAAAATTGTACTTCTACTTTTTCCTTCTGCCTTTTTCGTGAGGTGTTACTGGGAGATTCGGGCGTCTGTCTGCGACGAGGCGGGGAGCTTCGGTAAGCGACATGTTGCACGTGCTCAAGGTTTCTGCAGCAGTGTCGCTCCAGCGTATGTTTACGCCTTATCGGTATATTCAACCCTATCGGTATATTCCAACCCTATCGGTATATTTAACCCTATCGGTATACTCAGCCCTATCGTATACTCAGCCCTCTCGGTATTTCAGCCGTATCGGTATACTCAGCCGTATGTATGCTCAGCCCTATCGGTATACTCAGCCCTATCGGTATACTCAGCCCTATCGGTATACTCAGCCATATCAGTATACTCAGCCATATCAGTATACTCAGCCATATCGTATACACAGCCCTATCAGTACACTCAGCCTTATCGGTAAACTCAGCCCTATCGCTATACACACCCGTATTGGTATGGAAACAAGTGTTTTCTGTCCCACATTTTCCGACTAACAACTCCTCCCCAGAAACACATAGAACTGGCAACCGGATCTGTTACGTGTATGTCAACTTTCGCACCGGTGGTCAGCCAGCGCGCATAGCCATGCAAAAATTGATGCATACCACTTTACATTTTGTGTACATTCTTTCTTTTTTAGAAACATTGCAAACGTGTTCATACATAATGAATTAAACAACAATCTTCAGTGCACGTTAGATCGAAATAAGACTGTCTACCGAAATGATGAAACACCTTTCAATAATTTGTTTATGGTACCAAAAACAAGTATCACCATCTGCTGTAAAAGGAGATGAAACCAAAAGTAAGTCGGGATAGAGACGCCAAATTTTATCAGGGAATTTTGAAATAGATAAACTTCTAACCTAATCGTGACCTTTTAATTTTTCATTGTGTATACATCTACAATCTTTTGAAACAATATTTTGAAACGTTAAGCTTTAGATTTCGTAGATTTTGTTGTGTCTGCTGTTTTCAACGAAATAAATCGATAGGGTTGAGTATACCGACAGGGCGTTAACAAGCGTAGCCTTGGTCACCCTTTGGTTCTGCGCCAGAAAATCTGAGTTGTGTGCCCGCCGTGCTGATTGGTTAAGGGACATCCTTGTAATATGACCAGACCACTTCATCTGTTGTCTTTCTATGTGACATAGGATGGGTGTTACCCCTACCGTTGCCCTGCCCCAGTGGGGATGCCGGGGGCTATTTCAATATAAATAGTATCCCCACCTTCTGGAAATTCTGTGCTAGACATTTCCTCTTTTCTGTCACTCTCTTTGTTTCTGTCTTGTTCCTTTGCTTTCTCTCATTTCTACAATTATTTTCTGCCTTAATAGTCCATTCACCTGTATGTGTTCGATAAAGTCTTACGTACTTTTTCTTAGGATTGATAACTTGGTACATGTAGTAAGTACATTTTTGGTTCTAGGGAGGTGAGATATGTGGAAGAACTTTAGGTAATTTATGCCCGTTTTCACATATAAATTATTTTGGTGTCCATAGGTATGCTTGTATTCAGGTGTCTTTTTTTTTAATTCTCCTGTGCGTATAAATTGGACGAGTGGTCAACGCCATGGGCATGTCCTTAGACTATGTGCGTGAATGCATTGATATGTGTCCTTAATTTTCTTTTCTTTTCTTTTTTCCTGTTGAAGTTTTGTATTTTTTTGAAGCGGTTATAGCCCTGATATGACTCTATGCAGTCGGCTGGGCTTTATAAAACAATAACAATAACAATAACTCCTACCGTTTAACTGGTTGTCTCATTTCTAACCCTGTCTCTCCATAGTAAATGTGTTTGATATCACACATTATGACATATTTAATAGATGGCACCATAAAATGCTCTGTATTGATAAACTGATATATCCCAAGGGCACGCAAAAGATGTTTTGCATATACCCTGCATTATAAACAGGAGGAAATAGAATGATCTAAAACATGAAAGTAAATGAAATAGAAAACAACTGCGTGTGTGTCTGTGGCAGACATGTGAGGGAGAAGATCTAAATGTGATGATGGCTCAAGCCTCGGTACATCAGCTCCATGAGGTCCTACCAGTGTCCTTGCTACCAAAACATACAGACAAGACAAAAACCACGACATTCGGAACCAGAACAGACCAGACAAAGCATGGAAAGGCAAGACAAGACAAGACAAGACAAGACAAGCAGAAAAGGCAAGACAAGGCCAGACAAGACAGACCAGGCAGGCATTACAGGCAAGGCAAGACAAGGCAAGGCAAGACAAGACAAGACAAGAAAGGACAAGACAAGACAAGGCAAGCAAGGCAAGGCAGCAAGGCAAGGCAAAAGACAAGGCAAGGCAAGGCAAGGCAAGGCAAGGCAAGGCAAGGCAAGGCAAGGCAAGGCAAGGCAAGGAAGACAAGGCAAGGCAAGGCAAGGCAAGCAAGACAAAATCAGACAAGGCTAGGCAAGGCTAGGCAAGGCAAGCAAGTAAGGCAAGGCAAGGCAAGGCATGGCAATGGCAAGCAAGCAAGGCAAAGCAAGGCAAGGCAAGCAAGGCAAGACAAGGCAAGGCAAGGCAAGCAAGGCAAGGCAAGGACAAGCAAGGCTAGGCAAAGCAAGGCAAGACATGACAAGTAAGGCAAGGCAAGGCAAGGCATAACAAGGAAGGCAAGGCAAGGCAAGGCATGACAAGCAAAGTATGACAAGTAAGGCAAGGCAAGGCAAGACAAGGCAAGGCAAGCAAGGCAGGGCAAGGTATGACAAGGAAGGCAAGGCAAGACAAGGTAAGGCAAGGCAAGACAAGGCAAGGTAAGGCAAGGTAAGGCCAGACAAGGCAAGGCAAGACAAGGCAAGGCAAGACAAGACAAGACAAGGCAAGGCAAGGAAAGACAAGGCAAAGTAAGTCAATGTGAAGCAAGGCAAGACAAAATAAGACAAGGCAAGACAAGACAAGACAAGACAAGACAAAGCAAGGCAAGACAAGACAAGACAAGGCAAGACAAGACAAGACAAGGCAATGAAAGACAAGGTAAGGTAAGGCAAGACAAGGTGAGGCAAGGCAAGAAAAGGTGAGGCAAGGCAAGACAAAATAAGGCAAGGCAAGGCAAGGCAAGGTTAGGCACGTCAAGGCAAGGCAAGACAAGGCAAGACAAAGCAAGGCAAGGCAAGGCCAGGCAAGACAAAGCAAGGCAAGGCAAGGCAAGGCAAGGCAAGGCAAGGCAAGGCAAGGCAAGGCAAGGCAAGGCAAGACAAGGCAAGACAATGCAAGGCAAGGCAAGGCAAGGTAAGGCAAGACACGTCAAAAAAAAAGTAATGCAAGGGAAGGCAAGCATGGCAAGTTAAAACAAGACAGCACAGGGCAGAACAAGACAAAACAAGCAAAGACAAAAGCAAAGCAAGCAAGACAAAACAAAAGAAGACAAATCGAGACAAGCCAAGCTAAGACAAGACAAGAAAAAGCAAAGTTAAAAAGAAGACAAAACAAAGCGATGCAAGATCAGACCCATACTCACAAACACTTTACGAGTTCATATCAGTCATATGTTTTTGGGCTCGACGCAACAAAAGGCAAGGCTGATGTTTTCTCATTCATTTCTGTTTTTGTTGTTGTTACGAAAACCTGTGTTGGGTCTGTCTTGTCTTATTATAATAAACAAACTAATGTGCGTTCTGATACTGTTCTCGAGATTTTATTTTTTTAGTTGGTTGGTTTTGTTGTTGTCCCTCGTGTTGTTGTTGTTGTTTTTGGGTTGCTGCTCCCGTCTGTTTGAATATGGGTAGTCACACTTCTTTTAGAAGACAAGACAAGGCATGACAAGCCGGACACACAGACATACAGACAAGACATACAAAAACATGACACACAAAATGGACAGACAGACCGACCAACCAGCAAAATAAAACACACATACATACCGCTGACTGAAGTCACACCTACAGACAGGAAGAAAAGGACTGTGTCCACACGGAATCCCACCTGGCTGTCCATCCCCAACAGGAGCGGTATGGTCATTTAGACATGATGGTTCTCACTGTTGGACACCACACACACACACACACACACACACACACACACACACACACACACACACACACACACACACACATACATACATACACACACACACACATACATACATGCATACATATATGCATACATACATACACACACACACACACAATACATACACACACACATACATACATGCATACATATATACACACACACACACACACACACACACACACACACAACACACACACATACATACATGCATACATACATACACACACACACACACATACACACATACACACACACACACACACACACCACACACACTGTATTAGATCTTGAAAATACACAACACACACACATAACACAAACACACACACCACACACACACACGCACACACAGCACACACATACACACACACACACACACACACAAAACACACACAACACCACACACACACACACACACACACAACAATAACAAGGCATCAATATGTTCTTTCCATTGTAAACTAGAAGTCAATTGTACTCCCAGAAATTTCACGTGAGTAGTATATTTCAGTTCCTCATCACCAATTTTAAACAACGGTACTTCTTTCGGACTGAGACCATTATTAAAAAGCATCATGTGTGTTTTTTTCATTGGATATTTCCAGACCGTTAACTGTCAAGTAAGTGGAAATATTATTAATTTCATGTTGATAGACCTTTTTAATGTATTTTATTTCTCTCAAGGAAGTCTTCCTTTTTAACGAAACATTCATCCAGATCGCTATATCATCAGCGTACTGAGCAACGTTTACATTGTTTGAGACTTGAGTTGGTAGGTCATAGATCAAAATATTAAATAATAGAGGAGATATTACGGAACCCTGAGGAATTCCCATGTTTACAGATCGTTTTTCAGAGTATGTATTACCTACTTTAGCGACTATACTTCGGTCACTTATAAATGTTTTGATAAAATTATAAAGATTACCGTTGAGACCAATATGGTTTAAATTTCAACAAAAGTCTCGCATGCCAGACTTGATCGTATGCTTTTTTAAGATCAAAGAAGGTAGCTAAGACATTTTTCCTTTTAGCAAACTGACTTTTTATTTGAGTTGTTAACTTAACTAAATGGTCTGATGTTGATCTACCTTTTCGAAACCCAGATTGATTGATAGGTATTATATTATTTTTCTCACAAAAGTAACTCAGTCTATTCACTATAATTTTTT
>CM060305.1:79521234-79523734 GCA_030674185.1 Monoplex corrugatus
TCATTGAAGAGCTAGATAGGTCTGGCCCAATCACCATCCTATTTTAATGATAATCCTAATGGTAATAGGATGATAATAGCAATATTTTCTTGCTTTGGCTGGTAGACTCAGTAGGAGAAAATCTTCGACGGACTAGCAGTATGGCTGAGAACAGAGAGGGTGGAAGATGTGCTTGCAGCGACATGGGATAGATGCATACGGAGGGCCATGATCGCCAACGCCATGCGGCAGAACACATGGTGATTTTGATGAATGGTGATATTATGGTCATCTTTATCAGCCATGTAACTGTAAGGAACGTCACCTTAGCAATCATTACTAAATTAGTACGCATGTCAGTCCGTCTTTATGTGGCAGTCTTGAGGATGGTGTCATACAGGCAGCCTCCATGGTTCAAAACAGCACATGACACATGCTTTCAGGTCGTCTCCCCCTTAGATGATCTCTCAGTTTTCCAGGCCATGGAAATTGCCATGCTGATATCACCCCATCTGACCAAGGTCTCCCAGCAGGCCAAAAGAATCAGTGGTCCTCCGACAAATCCCAGAGATCCAAGAGGAGAGAGTTGCCAGACCTCTAAATTCTAATCGGGGCCAGAATATTGGAGGTGTTGTCCATCTCGTCCACCTTGCACATATACCTTCCACAACCCTGGTGAAGGTTAAATATCCCATGACAGCCAGGTGGACAGGAGCCGGAAACACACGGTTATTTTCTCGAGTCAGATTCGAATCCGGAGTCTTCAAGATGGCATCAGCTTACTGTTGATACAATCGACATTTCTGTCTACCCACTTTTTCATTTTCGCTGGTGCAAGCTCCAGGAATCATTCAAGTCATTACTAATCGATTGGGGTTACCGCATATGGAAGTGAGCGAGTGCAATGAATCCTTCCAGGACAAATTACATTTTCGAATTTCCAATGTGCAATTTCCTGGTAATTAATCCCCTGTAGAGCAGCTATTATTTTTGGCTACAGATGAAGCTGTAGAAGGTTGGAGAAAATGGGGTTTGGGGCCTGACATCATGTTATTTTTAGACACGGTGTAACTGAAAACTTTACAGTGAATCAATGTGTTCATTTTCCTCTTGGCTATGTCTGGTGGGTTAAAAAATGGGGATTTTTCCCATGTTTCAGATCAACTTGTTTGCAGACCTGCTTGTGACGAAGCCCATTCCGTGTGTGTACGTGTGCAGACAATTACATACTCGTATGCCCGATAAAGCTCCTGTAAGTCATGTCACGTCAGCTGTCTTGTCTTGTCTTGTCTTGTGTTGTTTAGTCTTGTCCTGTCTTGTTCTGTCCTGTCCTGTCCTGTCCTGTCTTGTCTTGTCTTGTCCTGTCTTGTCTTGCCTTGTCTTGCCTGTCTTGTCTTATCCTCAAGTGTCAAACATGGCACATAGGACAAGGACCATGGCTGTCCATCTTTCTCTATCGGTTGTCGTCTGTTCAGTTGCTTTCAGGTCGTTGATGTTTACCGCTCTTTCTACAGACTGGAATGTTCTTCTGATGGTTGTTTTTGGTCCTACTCTTCTTCTTTGTCTCTTTAGCCTCCAAAACATCGCTGTTGTTAGTAGTCTTTTATCATCCATTCCCAATACATGGCCATCATTTTTTTTTTCTCTGATGACGTTGATTTGATTAGATTTGATTTATCAGATTTTGCGCTATATAAATATTGTAATTATTATTTATATTATTTAATGTATGCAGTGCTGGTTTATGACAACATGAAAACAATGCGCATGCACGCTCACCAAAGATGCAGACCGCGCAACAACATAACGGAATGTGGTCAGCTGGTCTAACAGCGTGAGTGTTTTATACTGCGTGAAAAAGTCTGATTACATGTATTACGTAGTTAAGTCCAACAGAGCCTGGAAAATCATACAAGAAAGGCTAATGATGATAGTTGGGGAAATTATACAAGAAAGTCTAATGATGATACTCGCACAAGCTTGCTCGTCTGCTTCCTGTTCTTCCGATCAACTGCCAACAGACGAACCACATAAAGGTTTTCTTCATTCTGGATTCAAATGTCACTGACTGTAGCTTGCAACAAGAACTTAATGATTACACTATTGCTCACGCAACGTTACACAAAGTCCACGTGTGACGTACAGCCACTCTTCCCTCCTTCATTTCAGAAAACAGCGATACTAACGCGACTGACTTGCACATACCAGAAAACACACATCAGTAAACATGCGTAGATGAATACTTACTAAAAATGTCTAACTATGCAAACACATGTGAATATTTTGCGGTCATAAAAGCATACATACATGAAAAGTTGAACAATGCCAAATGAGCAAAAGCCAGAAAAGGAAGTGCACTTTGGTGGATAAACACACAATTACGAATCCAACAAACACGATCACCTCTTAAAATGGCAAAACGTACCAACGCATCGAATTCTGGAGAAAGCAAAACGAGACACGACACGCAGAAACCTGCTTCCGACGTTTCCAGATAGACATAAACGTTTCACGTAGCTGC
>CM060305.1:79531234-79536234 GCA_030674185.1 Monoplex corrugatus
TCAATCAATCGATCAATCAATCAATCAATCAATCAGACAACCAGTCAACCAACCAAAAGTCAACCAACCAACAAAACAGTCAACCAACCAACCAACCAACCAACCAACCAACCAACAACCAACCAACCAACCAACCAATTAATCGATCAATCAAACAATAAACCAACCAACCAACCCACCCAATCAATTAATAATCACTCGATCGATCAGTCAATCAGTCAATCAATCACTCACTCACTCACTCACTCACTCAATCAATCAATCAATCAATCTACCAACCAACCAACCAACCAGCCAACCAACCAACAAACCAACCAACCAACCAACAAACCAACCAACCAACCAACCAACCAACCAACCAACCAACCAACCAACCAACCGACCGACCGACCAGTAAATGAATCAGGTGAAAATCGAGTCTATCGTTTTCCTCAGCCTGAGTGTGGCCAACTTTCTGCTAAGCCCCCAAGCTTTACCAAACATCTGTGCACTTTTTTCTTGTGGCAGCAGGATATTGGCTTTCCCTCCCCGCCTTGCAGAATCGATCTCTCATTCTTAGCACCAGCGATTGGCAAGCAGATCGATCACTGTTCTGTTTACCCATACTTTGTTTTTTGGGGGGTGGGGAGGACCGGGGCTGGGGGTGGGTGGTGGAACAAAGGGGCGGGAGATGGTGATGCTTGGATGGGGGTTCGGGAGTGGTCGGGAAAGTCTGGTTTATATCTAACGAAATAAGCCATCAAAGAAAAACAAAGCAAAACAAGAAAACAAACAACAAGCGACAACAACAACAACAACAACAACAAAAAGAAAAACAAAGAACAAAGGAAGACAGATCTTGGTCAAGCTATGCTAGCATTTTTTGGATGAAATTAGTTGTGGAGGCAGTCGTAGTAGTAATAGTAGTAGTTGTAGTAGCAGTAGTAGTAGTAGTAAAAGTAATAGTAGTACAAGAAGCGGCAGCGTTAGTAGTAATAGTAATAGTAGTAGTAATAATAGTAGAAGTAGTAGTAGCAGCAACAGTAGCAGCAGCAGCAGTAGTAGTGATAGTAGTAATAATAGTAATACTATTAATAATAAAAGTAGTAGCAGCAGCAGCAGTAGCACACACACACCACACACACACACACACACACACACACACACACACACAACACACACACACACACACACACACACACACACACACACACACACACACACACACACACACATAAGCACACACACATAAACACATAAATACACACACGCATAAACACACACACGCATAAACACACACATAAACACACACACACACATAAACATACACACACATAAACACACACACACACACACACACACACACACACACGCAAACACACACACACACACACACACACACACACACACACGCAAACATACACACATAAACATACACACACACACATAAACACACACACACACACACACACACTCACACACACACACACATATAAGCACACACACATATAAACACACACACACACTCACACACTCGCGCGCACACACACACACACACACACACACACACACACATACGCCCACACGTACACACACACATTAAGTGTTTTCAGTTGCGTTCAGTTTATTACTTAAGGGTCCTTTTACAGGGCAGATATCCCATACAGCAGCAACTGGGTATTGATCTTTGGGCCTGACGCTGAAAGAACCTTAGGAAGTAAAGAAAAGAATATTTGGTTTGTTGTTGGGTTTAGGACCTGGGAAATCAACCTATCCCTCCGATGTTTTTTGTTTTTGTTTTTGTTTTTGGCCAAGGCAGCCGGGCAATTCCCTGCTCTTCACGATTTTCAACTGACGTGGGATCTTTAGCGTGCACAGCCAGAAGGCGCACGGGTCCGACTCGTTTTTCGTCCCCTTCCGAAGGACTAGACGTTCAGTTCGATTTTCCGGTCCAACTGAGGAGAAAAGTCAAGGCCTCTAGGGAAACGAACCCTAGAACCTCGAGTTTAGTGATAGGCAGGCGAACATCTGAACCATTCTGCCACTCTTCTCCCGACACGACCAATTAGCCTTCTTGCCTCCCTGAAGTCTTGGTTAAAAATGTAAATATGAATATGAATGTGAAGCGAGGGAAAGGGGATGGGTGCTGCCCTCTGCCACCTCACTCCCTTACGACCTAAGGATTATGGAGCTATCTAGGTAGGACCTCAGGACCTAGCCAGATCATAGGTTTATGTGCAGGCTTAAGGCTTGTGCCGTGATCATTCTGGATTTTCTCCATCACATGGCACCTGTGACGTCAGTGCATATGGTTTTCATTCCGAGCGCGGAGACGTCATCTTGAGAAACTGAAACTGAAATTGGGTTTAGGAAAAAAACCTGAAAGCCACAATAGCTGACAATTATCATCATTTCAAATTTTACTGTTTTATCAGGGATGAATTAAGCGTCATATATTTGATTACATAAATTGTATGGCGTCACTGTTTTACGTGTCTGACTTCATGTGATGTATTCTATCGTGTACGTCTCAAATTCTCCCTGCTTTGCGTGTGTACTCTTTTAGGGTCGGGGAAGATAAAGAGTATGGGGAAGAGTGGAAAATGTCCTCCGACAACTGATGGTGACCCGAGAATAGCGAGGTGTTAACCAGACCACGTCCTATGATCCATACAAATGTTTGTATGTGCGCGTGGGTGGAGGGGGAAGGAAGGTGGATGGTGTATGCTTGCGACTGTGCGTATTTACTTGCGTTTAACCCTTTGACTCCCGCAATCTGTCTACCAGTGTCCTGTATCGTCAATCATGATATCAAAGCAAAATCATAACCCTTTGACTCCCTACCTATCCTTCCTGCAGGAAGCTGGTAAGGGAATAAAAGGTTAAAGTTTTGCAATTGTTGGACGAGGTACGGGGGTGGAAGAGTTAAGTGTGTGTGTGTGTGTATGTGTATTGTGTGTGTGTGTGTGTGTGTGTGTGTGTGTGTGTGTGTGTGTGTGTGTGTGTGTGGTCTGTGTGTGTGTCTGTGTATATGTGTGTGTGCGTGCACCTGCTTATTTTTCCAATTGTTGTAATTTTCTTATTTTCTTTCCTTTTTTTTATTTTTATGTATTCATTTGCTATTTTTTTTGTGGGAGTGGGGGTGGGAGAAGTCGGTGGGTGCATGGGTGGGGTAGTTGTCAAATAAAAGCTTTGTTTGTTAGTAATGAGATAAGAGACCAAAATCGAACATCGGCGTATCGAGTGAAAACCTAATTCATTTTCTGCTGAAAAGCCACACCTTTCACTGCAGGTTATCACTGATACCTGAACGTGGGCAGACTTTGATAACGTGACCATGGTTCTCAATTCATACACTTAGCTCAGCTCTACCTGACGTCAATATCTTAGAATTAACAGTGGAGTTAAATTGTCATTTGTCCTATGCTGTGTGTAACTGTGTGACTCAGTGACGACGCAAGAAAATGGAATGTGTTATTGGCAAAGGAAGTGTACTTTAATTGAACGACAGAATTAATGGTGGAAAAGGTATTTTCGATACTCTGACACGAGGTGTTTTTTTTTTGTTTGAGAGAAAGTTTGAGTCAGTGCGTTCGTCGTAGGTTGTTTTTTTCCCCCGTAGATGCAGAAGTTGTCAACATTTGGCAGACTATACAAAATCACATTGATTCTGGTCAGCTCACCTAGCAATGTGGTTTTTCTGTTCTGCACTAAAAGATCATGTGTAATGCACATTGAGTCCTGATGAATTTTGGAGAATAGAGTTATGGAGGAGTGGTTTACAATAATAATACTAATGTTCCATCTTGTTTAGACTGACCGAATCAGATCACATTATAACCTGATTAGGTTCGTTTTCACCCGTGTCAACACTACTAGTGAAAGAGAACCTTGTGAACACAAACGGTACAGTGGTGACATTGTGAGGTGAAAAAATGTGTTGTGGATCATGACAACATGATGAAGCTGAGAGTAAAAAAAATGAAACTGAACATACATGACACAGTTGTTCTAACTGTTTGACTTCGGCTATATACCTAGTCAGATATTCGCGTGGAAGGCGCTGCGAAACGTAATTAACAATTTTTGTTTGTTTGTTTGGTTGGGTTTTTTTCTTCGTTTTTATCTGCTGTAGTTTCTTTTTGAGAAACTGACGTTAAAAGTGGATATGACCCTGATGTATTTTGCTTTAGAATATAGAATTTATATGATACAGGAGTCAAGGCAAGTTAAAGAAAGAAGCCTCGAGTGTAGTCCACTTATAGGAAAACTTTACCTACATATATCTGTAACTTCTCTCGTCTGTTATCTATGCTTCTATTCAACGTTTGCCACAAGTTAAAAGCCTGTCTACTGAGTATATGTAGCCATCCTGTCTACTGAATATCTGTAGTTATCCTGTTTACTGAACGTCTTTAGCTATCCTGTTTATTGAATGTTTTTAGTAATCCTGTTTATTGGATATCTTATCTATCCTGTTTACTGAATGTCTTTAGATATCCCGTTTTACTGAATATCTGTAGCTATCCTGTTTACTGAATGTCTTTAGCTATCCTGTTTACTGAATAACTTGAGCTATCCTGTTTACCGAATATCTTAAGCTGTCCTGTTTACTGAATACCTTTAGCTATCCTGTTTACCGAATATCTTAAGCTGTCCTGTTTACTGAATACCTTTAGCTATCCTGTATACCGAATATCTTAAGCTGTCCTGTTTACTGAATACCTTTAGCTATCCTGTTTACCGAATATCTTAAGCTATCTTGTTTACTGAATGTCTTTAGCTATCGTGTTTATTGAATATCTGTAGCTATCCTGTTTACTGAATGTCTTAAGTTATCATGTTTACTGAATGTCTGTAGGTATCCTGTTTACTGAATGTCTTTAGCTATCCTGTTTACTAGATATTTTAGCTATCCTGTTTACCGAATATCTTAAGCTATCGTGTTTACTGAATATCTGAAGCTATCCTGTTCACTGAACATCTTTACCTATCCTGTTTACTATATATCTTTAGCTATC
>CM060305.1:79541234-79543734 GCA_030674185.1 Monoplex corrugatus
TTATA
The DNA here is from genome assembly GCA_030674185.1 of Monoplex corrugatus. Lineage (NCBI taxonomy): Eukaryota > Metazoa > Mollusca > Gastropoda > Littorinimorpha > Ranellidae > Monoplex > Monoplex corrugatus. The sequence continues at coordinate 79,541,240 of CM060305.1, forward strand.
GCTCCCCTTCTTTTCATGATATTAATGCATGACTTACCCAGTAAATTATCTAAACATGTAGTTTTAGCTCAATATGCTGACGATTTGTGCATGTGGATGCAGGTAAATATGAAAAGGAAAACTCCTTTGCGCTGTATTAATTATACACGCAAATGTTACCAATTAGAACATGATAAAAGAGCACGATACATGGTAGAAAATGGACTGCATCTATCCCTGGAAAAAACAAAAATAGTTTTATTTAATAGTGGAGCAAACCCAGCAAATATTCCCACTTTCAAACTGGGAGACACTCTTCTTCAGTTTAACGAATCAATTAAATTCTTAGGAGTTTTCCTTACAGCAAAATTATCTTGGAATCAGCATATTGAATACTTGTTAACCAAAGCTCAGAAAAGTTTAAATTTCTTAAAAATAGTTCGCAAACAGACATGGAGTCAAGATTCATCAATAGTTGTTCATCTTTGTAAATCGCTTGTTAGATCTAAATTAACCTATGCCCAAGAAATCTTCTTCAGTGCACCGAAACACTTACTAAAAAAACTACAGAGCATAGATTGTAAAGGTTTCAAACTTGCGCTGGGTCTTCCAGTACATGCTTCCTGTCTTCGTACATATAATGAAACGATCTGTTACCACTTGAAGAGCAAAGGAAAGTCGCTTCTACTAAATTTTTGTTAAGAAATACCACCGTAGAAAACATCACAGAAACAGAAACTAAACTGACTGAGATCAGACACCGACTTTCCAAAAGAGCTAAATCAATATCTTCACAGGTCACACTTGCAACATACACATCTGACGTCATGAAAGGCTCAGGAATTGATCTAGACGTAGATCCTGTATCTATAAGACCTTCCTTTTCGCCAGTACCCAGTTGGGAACTCCATAGAGCACAATTTGACGTACACCACACTAATTTAAAAAAAGAAGACAATATAAACTTACTGGCAAGTCAGGTTAAATGTCATATAGACGACTTATATCCCAATCACTTGAAAATTTACACTGATGGATCAGTAATTGAAAGAAAAGCAGGCTCAGCGTTTTTAATACCTGCTCTCAAAATTGAAAAATCTTTCAATATAGGACTTGATAAATCTGTCTTTACAGCTGAACTCTTTGCAGTATTAATGGCTTTAACATTTATGATAAGTCTTCCTCGGACAATTTTTCAGATACTTTTTTGCGTCGATTCAAAATCAGTACTTCAGGCTCTTAAATTATCAAAATTACAAACAAGAACTGAAATGATTCTGGAAATTAGTCACTTGATTCATGGTTTATCTTCAAGAGGCACAGATATTACTTTCTGCTGGATACCTTCTCATAGTTCTTTTTATTATAATGATAAAGTTGATAGGGCTGCCAAACGGGGAGCTAATAACTCACCAGATTCAAACAATATCCAGCTTTCTCTCTCATTGCACGAGACTTACACTTTAGTGGACAACTATGTCTGGAAGCAGTTCCAATTAAAACAGAAAAAGTATGATAAATGTCACATGAACTTTGAAGTCAGCAAAATACTTAAGCAGCTTCCTGCCAACAGACTTATACAATCTCTTATGTACAGATGGAAACTTGATGCATTCAAAACAAAATACACCAAGACCATAGTGTGTCTGTGTGGAAAGAAGATAACACATAGTCATATTCTTTCTTGCGTTAGGGTAAAACGACATATTCCTACACTATCTATGAGTACAGTTTCTGACATATTTGCCTCATCATCATTACTATATGATTTTTTTGTTAGCCTGTCAAAAAGTCCTATAGCGAATTACCTTTAAAATGCTATTTCACTTGTTCACTGTTATAGCTAGTCAATTCTTGGTTTTATTTTTTATTCATTTCTTCTGAAATTTATCAATTTTGTTTGTTACTTAGTTCGTTTATTTAAATCGTTAATTATGGTAACAGTTGTTTTCTGGATCATCTTTTCTCAAAACCAAAATTGACAATTTTCAAACATCCTCTTCACTCCTCCTCTATCACCCCCCCCCTTCTTTTTTTGTTTTGTTGTTGTTGTCTAAAATCACTTTAGTGAATAGACATTAAATCAAAGACCACCACCACACACACACACACTCACTCACTCACTCTCTCACTCACTCATTCACACACAACTCTTACGCACATACAGACACATATACACAGAGAGACATATACAGAGAAACACAGACACACACACACAAACACACACACACACACACACACACACACACACACCGCGCACACTCACACACACACACACACACACACACATACACACACACGTATACATGCACAAACAGAGTGAAATAAGAGAGAGACAGAGAGAGAGACAGAGAGAGAGAGAGAGAGGCAGACAGACAGACAGACAGACAGACAGACAGACAGACAGAGCATTGTTGTTGTTGTTTTTGTTGCTATTTGGTTGTTTGTCTGGTCGATGTTTACGATTGGTTGTAGGTGTTCTAGCTCGGAGAGAATAGATTCTTAAGACTCTACCA
>CM060305.1:79551234-79561234 GCA_030674185.1 Monoplex corrugatus
CACCCCGCCTCGTGATCACCGTATGAACAATCTGTCATCATCATCATCATTGTCGTCGTCATCACCATTATCATCATCAGCATCACCAACACTACTGTTATCGTCATCATCATCTCAGCAGCAGCAGCAGCAGCAGCATCGTCATGAACCCCATCACATTCGTCATCGTCATCATCGTTATCATCGTCGTGGTTGTCGTCGTCGTCGTCATCATCATTATCATTATCATCATCATCATCATCATCATGACCACTGTCACCATCATTCTCATCAAGGTCGTACGTCGTTGTTGTTGTCGTCGTCGTCGTCCTCCTCCTCTTCATCAGCATAATCATTGGTTGTTAGTGAACTACTTGTTCGGCTTATAGTACCACACATTGTTTTCGCCAGATGGACAATCTGTCATCGTCAACACCATCACCATCATCATCATTGTCGTCGTCGTTATCGTCGTCGTCATCGTCGTCGTCGTCCTCCTCCTCATCATCATAATCATCACCATCATAATCGTCGTCGTCGTCACCGTCGTCGTCATCGTCGTCATCATCATCATCGTCTTCATTATCATCATCAGCAACAAAACAACGACGGCATCAGCAACAATAGAATAAAATGCGTAAAGAAATAAAAATATGAACATTTTTTAATATCTTTTTTCGGGCGGGGGGGAACCTGATGGGCTGGGTCTTAGCTCATTTCATGAAAAGATAACAGAAACAAACACCTTGCGGGTGAAAACAAATCACAACACACACACACACACACACACACACACACACACACATACATACACACACACACACACATACACACACACACACACACACACACACACACACACACACACACACACACACACACACACACACACACACACACACACAAAGTGTCCACGACCTACCAGGTCTACTGGTGTTTCTATACAGGCCACAGGTCCAGCAGCAGACTCTGGCATTGGTGCTGTCGTAGCAGGCATAGGGGTACACCAGCTCCCCACAATTGACGTGTTTGTCGCCATATTCACAACCTGCAGGAAACATCATTTTGTTTGTTTTACGTTCTAATCTTATTGAAGGCGTACAAGCATTTTGTTTTGTTCACATTATTGCAAATGATATATACTGCAAGTCTGTGGTGGTCATTGGTTGCTGGGACAGAACATGAATTCAGGGTGCATATTTTAATGATTTGCGTGCGTATACGTCCAAAAGGAGGTTTGCTGAGCTACGAACAAGTCTCCACATACATGTATCTGGAAGATTGGACACAAACAAACAAGCAAACAAACAAAAACAAACAAAAACAAAACAAAAGAGAAAAAAAGAAAGACAGATCTCTAGCCTATAATGATAATGATTAATGATAATGATCATAAATACAGTATTTATATGGCGTCAGATTTTGACAAATCAAATCAAAGTGCACTCACGCATCAGACATATGCATAAAGTCAACACAGACTTCCTTACAATATATACAATAAAAATAAAGAAAAACAAAAATCAAACAAAAACAAAAAAGAAACAAACAAAAAGCAAACAAACAACATAAACTGAGGGAAAGAAGTAGTTGTAGAATTCCTTGACGGGAAAAGACGTGTTTTTTTGTTTTTTTAATTGGATTTAGAAGCAGAAAGGGTAGGTGTTAGGCGAAGTTAGGAGAATGGAGGCCTATTTCATGCAGATGTTACTGAGGCCGCAAAAGAACGCGGACCAATAGTTGATAGTCTAACTCTAGCAATCTTAAATGAAAGAATATCTAAAGCTGAGATAGATATAGATGTAGACGTAGATATTGATAGATATATAGATAGACAGTCAGATTGACAGACAGATAGACAGACAGACAAATAGACAGATAGATAAACAGACAGACAGACAGACAGAGAGATAGATAGATAGATAGACAGACAGACAGACAGAGAGATAGATAGATAGATAGATAGATAGATAGACGGATAGATAGATAGATAGATAGATAGATAGATAGATAGATAGATAGATAGATAGATAGACAGATAGATGTGTGTTTGATAAGTTTGTGTATCTGTTATTAGAAGAAGAAACGAAGAACACATTATAAAAAAGAACTTTGAAGGACCACTCATAATGAAAGATGAAGTTAGAGCGGCACTGAAAAAGATGAAACCAGGAAAAGCCCAGGACCAGACAACATTAATACAGAGATGATTGAAGCCCTGGAGGAATTTGGCATAGAAAAAATAACAGTCCTCCTAAATGAAATTTATGACACTGGAAAAAATCCCCAAAGGTATGTCAAAATCAATTTTCATTGCACTTCCAAAGAAGACAGGGGCTATAGAATGCGAACTTCATCGCACAACCAGTTTGATGAGTCATGTAACAAAACTCCTGTTAAGAATAATCATGATGAGGACAAGGAATAGAATCAAAAGAGAAATAGCAGAAGAACAGTGTGGATTTGTGGAAGGGAAAGGAACTATTAATGCCATATACATCCTAAGAACTATCATACAGAGGTCAAATGAAATGAATAAGGATTTGTATTTATGCTTTGTTGACTACACCAAGGCTTTTGATCGGGTAAGACATGACGAATAGATCAACTAACTGGAGAGACTCAATGTCGATGGAAAAGATCTACGAATAATCAGGAATATGTACTGGGAACAAACAGCTGCAATGAGAATAGAAAACAATGTAAGCTCTTTCCAAAACATCAAAAGAGGAGTCAGACAGGGTTGTGTTTTGTCACCAGATCTGTTTTCACTTTACAGCGAAAATATCATGAGAAACCTAGAAGAAGACTCTGGATTAAAGGTTGGAGGGAAAATGATAAACAACATCCGATACGCAGATGACACCGTGCTAATTGCAGAAAGTGAAAGGGACCTACAAAACCTTATGAATATACTAGAAATTGAAAGCAAAGGTAAGGGGCTGGAACTAAATAGCAGGAAGACTAAAGTCATGGTGATCAATTAAAAACATGAAATACCCTCATGCAAAATAACAGAAAATGGCACAGCCTTGACACGGGTTGATAAATTCAAATACCTGGGAACGATCATTTCATCAGACGGCAGATGCACATCAGAAATAGCCGGCAGAATCGGCCAAGCCAAAACAGCATTTGGGAAGATGACAGGCATTCTTACCAACAAATGCCTATCGATTAACATCAGGAAGAGAGTTCTTGAATGTTATATAGAACCAGTACTGTTGTACGTATGTAAGGCGTGGACAGTCAACAAACAAAGCCAGAAGAAGATTGAGGCAGCCGAGGTGTGGTTTCTAAGAAGAATGTTGAGAGTTCCATGGACAACAAAGAAAACAAGTGAGACAGTTTTGATGGAGGCAGACACAAGCAGATCACTCATAAGGAGGATTAGGAAAAGACAGGCAACATCTATAGGCCATTTTATGAGGAAGGGGGATTGGAGCACCTGGTCACAACGGGAAAGCTGGAGGGAAAGAGAACACCGGATAGACCCAGGGAGAAAATGCTGGACGGACTTGCAGAGTGGCTGGGGACGAGGGGGGTGGGAGATATGCTAGGGGCAACGAGAGATAGACAGGTGGAAGTCCATGATCGCCAACACCATGCGGCAGGGCACCTGATGATGATGATGATCTGTTATTAGGAGCCTCTGATGGAGCAGTTTGCCTGTGGATTACAATTGCTGTCAGATTACGTGAATATGGTATAATGATGTCTGATTTTAACACACGTATCGCCGTGACCACTAAGATTCTCTACGACACTAATATTGATCAGTCACAGTGCTGGGACACTGAGTGAGGGGCAACCGATATCTTTTTGTTTTATCTTTTAACGGGGGTTATCTACTATTGACCAGACGTATGTTTATCTATGCACGTGTGTGTGTGTGTGTGTGTGTGTGTGTGTGTGTGTGTGTGTGTGTGTGTGTGTGCGTGTGTGTGTGTATGTGTGCGTCTGTATGTCTGTGTGTGTGTGTGTCTGTCTGTCCTTCTGCTGCTCTCCCAGGTGATAGCGCGTCGCCGCATTGCAGCGCCACCCATTTTTATTTTATATTTATATTTTCATTTGTGTGTGTGTGTGTGTGTGTGTGTGTGTGTGTGTGTGTGTGTGTGTGTGTGTGTGTGTGTGTGTGTGTGTGTGTGTGTGTGTTATTATTACTTTTTTTTTTTGATAAGACTTCACAAAGGGAACAAGCTAATAATGATCGTCGTTATCGTCGTCGTCATCGTCGTCGTCGTCCTCCTCCTCATCATCATAATCATCACCATCACCATCATAATCGTCGTCGTCGTCACCGTCGTCGTCGTCACCGTCGTCGTCATCGTCGTCATCATCATCATCGTGCTGGGACACTGAGTGAGGGGCAACCGATATCTTTTTATCAGACGGCAGATGGGGAGGGGAGGGACCCGGAAAGTCAACCGATTTCTCCAATGTTTTATACATGGACATCCGACTGGGCAAATGCCCTGCTGTTCACGATTTTTAACTGCCGTGACATATTCATTTATATCTATATTTATGTCCGATCTTTTATCTTCGTTGCATTAACCATCAAGATCTGGAAGCAGATATTTCTTTTTCATTTTTATTACTGCTTTTTTTTTTACTTCTATTACAGTGCATGTCTTCCTACTCTTCCTTTCTGATCACACATCCACAGACTGACATGTACTTATTTATTAGCTTGTTTTTTTTTTCTTTTTCAATTCCATATCATTTATAAACATTTCGAAATGTGTACAATGCATAATCAACAGTTCTAACAAAATGTAGAAAAACAAGCATTCGTTGAAATATATATATATATATATATATATATATATATATATAATATTTAGATATCTATGTATATATATGTATATATATATATATATATATATATGTATATCTAGATATGTATATACATATACACACATACACATATCCACATAATACATATACATACACATGTGCATAAACAAAGATATATATATATATATATACATATATATATATATATATACACACATATATATCTACATACACACATATACACATATATACATGCATATAAATAAATACATACACATACATAAATATGCACACATACACACACATATACATCCACTCACATGTACATCCATACGTATATATGTATCTATATCTATATCTATCTATATATATATATATATATATATATATATATATATATATATATATAAACATGCACTCACATGTACATCCATACGTCTAACTGTAGCAGGTAAAGATAAAAATATATATTATTTAAATTTGCAAATTTGCATTTTAAGAAGAAAATTGCACGAATGCCTATATGGAACCATAAGACTGACATGTACTTGGTTTACTAATGGCACAACCTACCTGTCTGTTCTGGGACGACAAATTTGGCGCACGACTCACAACACCATTCTCTGTGTGTGGCGTTGTAGCAGACGAAAGGGGTTTGCTCCTGGCACCAATCCGGGTACCGGTCCCCGAACAGACACCCTGAAACACCCTCATCCGTTGCTAGGCAACCATCGATGAGAAGGGGGGAAAAGCGAGGAGAGTTCTTTACAAGTACTAAAGTGAAGTATGATGGCATAAAGGGAGATAAAAAGAGACAAGTTTGAAAACTAAAATAGGGACAATAGTGAAAAGAGTAAACATGAAGAGGAAAAAATGAAGAGAAGGGAAAGAAAGAGACAAGAAAGACATCATGAAAAAGAAACAACACGTACGCACGCGAGCGCACACACGCACACAGACAGACATATAGACAGACAGACAGACAGACACACACACACACACACACACACACGCTCGCGCGCGCGCACACATTCTCTCCCTCTGTCTGTTTGTTTGTCTATCTGTCTGTCTGTCTGTCTGTCTGTCTGTCTGATTGCCTGCCTGCCTGTCTGCCTTCCTATCTGTCTGTCTCTCTGTATGTCTGTCTGCCTCTCTGTCTGTCCGTCCATCCGTCCGTCCGTCCGTCTGTGTGCCTGTCTCTGTCTCTGTATGTCTGTCTCTGTCTCTGTCTCTCTCTGTCTCTCTCTGTCTCTCTCTGTCTCTCTGTCTCTCTCTCTCTCTCTCTCTCTCTCTCTCTCTCTCTCTCTGTATTTTTGTGCATGCACGTGTGTGTGTGTATAAATATTTGTATTAGCAAGTTGTTATTAAACTTGATACTGTTGTTACCTTTGTCGCTGCTTCCATATTCATATTCATATGTATATTCATATTCATATTCACACTCATATCATTCATATCCATGTTCACATTCATTTCTTTTGTCACAGTGGATTTACCATGTGAAACTAACACTGCTCTTCTTTTTGAGAAAAGCGTTGCCTTAGTACGCCACCCATATTGTGTTTTTTTTTCTTTTGTTTGTTTGTTTTGGACCAAGACTTAAAAAGGGCAAGAAGATTAATTGGCCTTCAAGGGGAGGGACCTGGGAAATCGATCTATTTCTCTAATGTTTTATACCAGGACAGCCGGGCAAATGCCCTGCTCTTCACGATTTTCAACTGCCGTGGGATCTTAAGTTTGCACAGACCACAAGGCACCCGAGTCTGATTTTGTTTGTTTGTTTTGTTTTTGTTTTGTTTGTTTTGTTTTGTTTTGTTTTGTTCTGTTCTCTTTTGTTTTGTTTTGGTTTGGTTTTGTTTTGTTTTGTTTTGGTTTGGTTTGGTTTTCTTTTGTTTTGGTTTTTGTTTGTTTTGGTTTGTTTTGGTTTTTGTTTGTTTTTTTGTTTTTGTTGTTGTTGTTTGTTTGTGGTTTTTTTTTGGTCCCCTTATGAAAAACTAGACGTTCATTTCGATTTTTTTTGGTCAAACTGAAGAGAAAAGTCGAGGCTTCGACGGGGAACGAACCCTGGAACCTCGAATTTTTGTTATCGGCAGGCAAACTTCTGAACCATTCTGCCACTCTTCTCCCTAAGTCATCAACTTACAGTCCAAAGGCTTGTTGACCTCAGCACTGGCAGAGGAGTCGTTAGCGGACTGATGTTCCTGCAGACGTTCGGTCCTGGTGAGGTTGGCCTGCAGACTGCACGTGCCACAGCACAGGTCTTGGTTGAGGTAACAACCGTTGGGGACCTCTAGATGCTCACTGCACCACGTGCTCCGGTCCCCGTAAGGACACTCTGCAGTGGAATGCCAGTTTTGTATCGGTCTATCACTGTACAATCTTGGTTACATACTAACGACATATGTATTAGTTATCTTATCTTCAAAGGAAAAAAAATAAAATACAATAAATAAGTAGTTAAAAGACAAAATCAAAACACGACTGTCCACTAAGTATAAACTCGTCTCATATCACATCAAGCTCCCTAATCAATACACAAAGTCTCCGCCGCCAATCAACAAGACGAAAATAATATTTCTTTAATTATAGCCTCTCCAGTCCGTCGTCCACTTCTTACGAAAGAAAAATAAAGAAGCAAACGAAGAAACAAATAAATAAATAAATGGATGAATAGATAGATAAATAACTAAGAAGAAATGAGAACAAATAAGTAAACACACACAGACACACAGACAGACAGTCACACAGACACAGACAGACAGATAGACACACACACACACACACACACACACACACACACACACACACACACACACACACACACACACACACACACACACTAACGTCTAACGTCACATGTGCCATGTGTTTTATATGACTTTTACAATAACTCCTCATTTCCCATTATTTAATACGCATTCTTACCAACAAATGTCTATCAATTCGCAACAGGAAGAGAGTTCTTGAATGTTATATAGAACCAATACTGTTGTACGGTTGCGAGGAGTGGACAGTCAACAAGCAAAGCCAGAACAAGATTGAGGCAGCCGAGATGTGGTTTTTAAGAAGGATGTTGAGAGTTCCATGGACAGCAAAGAAAACAAACAAGACAGTCTTGATGGAGGCAGACACAAGTAGATCATTGATAAGGAAGATTAGGAAATGGCAGGCAACATTTATAGATCATTTTATGAGGAAAGGGGAATTGGAACACCTGGTCACAACGGGAGAGCTGGAGGGAAGGAGAGCACCGGGTAGACCCAGGGAGAAGATACTAGACGGATTTGCAGAGTGGCTGAAGACAAGGAGGGTGGAAGAGATGCTTGAGGCAACAAGAGATAGAGACAGATGGAAGTCCATAATCGCCAACGCCATGCGGCAAGGCACCTGGTGATGATGATGATGAATACGTTTGCATAACTTAAAATTGACACCAATATTGGCTTGTAGACAAACTCCGATTTAGATTTGTTAAAACATTAACCGTAACCATTACAGTAAACCAACGCAAGTGTTTTCAATTCACATACCATTTCTTAATACAAGTTCAGAAATACCTACCAGGATTAGTCAACGATTTCGCCTTGGCACAGGTCTCACAGCACAGAGCCTCGTTCTCGTAACATCCAATGGGAACAGAGAGTGTGGTGTGACACTGGATGTTCTGGTCCCCATATTGACACTGGGGTTTGTCTTGGTGTCTGTAACGTGCGCAAGACTTGCAGCACGTATGGTCGTTCAGATAACAGTCAAAAGGATACTGCATGTCTGTACTGCACCACTCTTCTTTGTCTCCGTACTCACAACCTGCGGAACACACGCGCACGTGCACACATAACACACACACACACACACACACACACACACATACAAACACACACACATACACACACGCACACACATCGACACACACACAAACGCACACACGCACACATAATACACACACATACACACACGCACACACACATACACACTCGCAAACAAACACACACGCGCTTACGTACACGCACATATAAACACATATCATCATCATCATCATCATCATCATCATCATCATGAACTGTTTATCTCAGGTTGACATAAATGTTCTACTTACACATCAAAAACATGTGCAATTCAACGTGGAAATATTTCAAACAAATACCACTATGAATGAAAGTTGAGGAAAATGTTTGAAATTATAAAAATGCCACGATCTAATGAGGAATTACAAAATAATTTTTAAAGAAAATAAGAAAATATGATGAACAATCGTAAATGAAAACGAGCTGAAAGTCAAGACAATCAAGAAAGACAGAGAGAGAAAGAGAGACAGACAGACAGACAGACAGAGACAGAGATAGAGAGAAAGAATAAAGAGACGAAAGACTGAAGGAGAGAGAAGGAGTGAGACAGACAGACACACTCACAGACAGACAGACAAAGACACACACACACACACACACACACACACACACAATGCACACATACATACACACATATACAGAAACACACACACATATGTATAGACAGATAGATAGACAGATACAGACATCGACAGAGAAAGAGACAGACACACACATAAACAAAAACATATACAGACAGACAGACAGACAGACAAACACACACACACACACACTCACACACACACACACACACACACACACACACACACACACACATACTCAATCACTCACTCACTCATTCACTCACTCACTCACTCATTCACTCACTCACTCACCCACTCACCCACTCACTCACTCACTCTCTCATTCACTCATTCACCCATTCATTCACTCACTCACTCATTCACTCACTCACTCACCCACTCACCCACTCACTCATTCACTTTCTCACTCATTCATTCACTCACTCACTCACTCACTCACTCACTTACTCACTCATTCACTCACACACCACTGTTCTAAAGAATCGTTGTCTACGTGTACATACCCGCCGTGTCTTCCTTAATACTGGGGCAGGAGTGGCAACATTTTCTCTGGAAGAATTTGCCATAGCACAGCCATGGCTGACTGCTGATCACGTCACTACATGTCAGGTTCTTGTACACTATGCCTGGCTGGTCGCCTTGAGGACACTCATCTGAATAACAAAAACACACACAAAAGCATACAGATACGTATGCATGTAAGACATGTACACTCAGACGAACGTATTTAAGTACGCATATACGCTCTGATACACATAGCTACTGACGTACCTGGTTACTTACTTGCTTACT
>CM060305.1:79566234-79568734 GCA_030674185.1 Monoplex corrugatus
TACTTATAGCTGTTTTGCTTCTTTGTTTCAATCTCTCCACTGGTTGTCTGTTACTCAGAGAATTTCATACAAAATCAATACCTTCTGCAAAAAGTATGCTAACAATGTTGCATATACGTATCTCTGTGACGACCTCCGAATGTATACCCGTGGCTGACCTCTGTGCTGCTTCTGTTACTGTTTGTTTCGAAATGTCTCGATACGAATGTTCTACTGTCGGTCGTTGCTCATTTTCTGGGTCAGCTCTACACAGTTGGACTGAGCTTCCCCCGTCTATCCGACAGTTAAATACTGTCTTCGTTCAAGTCTAACTTGTGGGTTCGAATCCCGGGGTGCGCTACATCAAAACTGACCTTCTCACTGTCCCATCTTGACATCGTTGTTGTTCTGGTGGTGTCAGTATAGGATTAGATAAGGCCCCATTCCCCTACTTCCCTGGAATGATTATCCCCGTCGGCCATATCACCTAAAGTGGGTGCCGACGTAAAAACTGAACAAAATCATTACAAAAAGTCTAACTTGAAGACATACATTTTTGTCCTGCAGTGATTTCCCCTTACATTGTTCACCCGTTTGACCCACTCCCCTTCTGTCCTCTCAGTTCCGGTTTTGCGTGCGCATTGTACTTAGGAATTTGGTCGTTTGTTGGATGATTGCTTTAGTGTATGATGAGATGCGCTCTTTGGTTTGATTCTTATATCAAGATTTTGGCACCTTATACATGTCATTATTATTGGTACAAAACATTACCTGTTTCCTGCCCATATAAACATTCCAATCATTATGACAGTGTCAGTTTGATGTTTCACAGATCTTGTCCTCTGACCCTTACTCCTACCTATTTCAAGATCTAGTTTTCCTCTTTATGATTTCTTTCTTTCTTTTATTTCTTTCTTTTTCTTTTTGTTGTTTTTGTTGTTGACATTTTACAAGAAAGAATATACACACAAACACACACACACACACACACACACACACACACACACACACACACACACACACACAGACACACACACACATACACATTCTCTCTCTCTCTCTCTCTCACACACAGACACAGAGACACACACACACACATACACACAGAGTAAAACACACACACACAGAGGCAAACACACACACACACACACACACACACACACACACACACACACACACACACACACACACACACACACACACACACACCACACATGCGTATTATATGAACACACATGTGTCAATATTGCCGAAACACGACCATACAGATGTCTAAGATTTACCACAAGTACATTACATACATATTTCAAACATGATTTGTGCCAAGATAATGGTACCGATGATCAAGTCAAACATTTTCAATCAGTGCTTTATCGAAGAACCAGTCAGTTTGAAATCTATTGTAGGTCATGTTCATAATTGACACATATTTCCAATGTTGAACACAATTTTCAAATATCTCCCTATTTCAAGACATTTTCAATGCATAAGATTTGCACAGGCTTAAGAAGTCTGCCAAATATTTTCTGACGACTATAGGTGGAGCGCGTAGGACAAGTGCGATGAATCCGTTTTGAACAAACACTGTTCTCAACAGAAGGTGAAAGGGCAAGGGAGAGGGAACGGACATCGTTCCCATGATGGTTGCCAAGAAAAAAAATTGAAGTCTACATTGCCTCTCTCTCCCCTTAGATCTCTAGGATTTGAGAGAATGATATGACTTACATATTGTACACGCTCTGAGTGTTAAGCGCGGTCTTCTTCTTCTTCTTCTTTCTTCTTCTTCTTTCTCCTTCTCCTTCCTTCTTCTTCTTCTTCTTCTTCTTCTCCTTCTTCTTCTTCATCTTCTCCTTATATTTCATCATCATCATCGTCGTCATAATCATCATCATCATCATCATCATCATCACCATCATCATCATCATCATCATCATCGTCATGTGCCCTGCCGAATGGCGTTGGCAATCATAACCCTCCACACGAATCTATCACCTGTCGCTGCAAGTACATCTCCCACCCTATCTGTCTTCAGCCACCCTAAAAGTCCGTCCAATATTTTCTCCCCGGGTCTACCTGGCGTTCTCTTTCCCTCTAGCTTTCCTGTTGTGACCATGTGTTCTAATTCCCCTTTCCTCATAAAAGTTTGTATAAATGGTGCTTGTCTCTTCTTTCTAGTCTTCTTTATTAGTGATCTTCTTGTGTCTGCCTCTTTCAAGAGTGTCTCGTTTGTCTTCTGTGCTGCCCATGGAACTCTCAACAATCTTCTTAGAAATCACATTGCAGTTGCCTCAGTTTTGTTCTGACTTTGCATGTTGACTGTCCTCGCCTCACAACCGTACAACAGTATCGGTTCTATGTAACATTCAAGAACTCTCTTCCTGTTGTTAAGTGACAGGCATTTGTTGGCAAGAACGCAAAACAACGGGAAACCACCATCGTATATTCCCAAGTTTATCACGGCCAGCCACAACATAAAACAGTACACAGGCAGGCTCAAACCCAAGACCTTCCGATTAGAATA
>CM060305.1:79578734-79586234 GCA_030674185.1 Monoplex corrugatus
ATTTAAGGTCGGCTGTGCAATCGTTCCCTCGACATTAAAGAAAACGCAGGACAGAAAGATCAAACTTGTGAGATGAGATGCCTCATAAGATCAGTAAGCAAGATGAAAAGAGACATTATTAAGCATGAAGGAATCCAAGAATGGTTGAAACAACACCTGTCAAGCATTACATCATACAACGGCGGATCCAGCTGTAAGGTATAGCTGTAAGACAGATCCATCAAGACCTGATGCTACTATCATTCAGGATCAAAATGTTTTCAAGTTGCGAGTTTCATGATTCAACTAGTCTGGTCACCTGACCAGGATGCCAGACAAGCAGCCAGCTCTTCGAGCGTACAACACCAAATGCTCACGTTTCAGAACGAGAAGAGACCAGACCATGGCTGCACCGAAAAGAACAAGACCACTTTTTTTTTATTTTCAAGATTATAGGCATAAGCACTTTACTTTTTTTCCTAACATCCAGCCATCACCCATGCAGGGTCTACATTAATTCAAGTGCATACTTATAGAGCATCTGCATTATTACAAATAACAACATAATAACATCAGCATAATAGAAAACTAGAGTATCAGGGAGAGAGAAAATGGGTAGAGAGAAGAAGATAGACTGATGTGTACAGACAGACGGATTGAGAAGAAAGAGAGAGAACAAAATGTTATGTATAATATGTAGGAACCGTTACCAATATTATGCTTATTAACTCTGTTAAAATTATGCCAAATATGACATTCATGAAACCACTCACACCAACACCCCATGGTAGCCATTTTGACAAACATAGGAAGGCCGTCCATACGCTGCATGCTTGTTCGGACCCAGTCATCAGTTACATTGTTTGCAAGCCGAATGGCAAGGCGAAACCAATGTAACTGACGATTGAGTGCGCATGTGAGTACATCAAAAACATAAGAGCCACATGTACTCACAAATCGAAGGCCGCCTTGTCCACCACAACCATCAGCTCCACTGTGTGCTGGGAAACTTCACCTTGACCCAGAACCGGTGCCTGGCAGTACATGTGCACTGAAACAAATCAAACATAAACATTTGTCAAAGTGTGCGAGTCTTTGTTTTTCGGTTTCAGTTTCTCAAGATGAAGTCTCCGCGCTCGGAATGAATTCCATGTGCACTAACGTCTAAGGTGCCATGTGATGGAGAAGACCCAGAATGATCACTGCACAATCCTTAAGCCTGCATGTAAGCCCACGAGTTGGCCAGGTCTTGAGGTCCTACCTAGATTGTGCCATAGCCCTGGGGTCGTAGGGGAGTGAGGTGGCAGAGACCTCAACTTTTCCCAGGGCCAACACCACGAGGGCGGCGCCCATCCCCTCTCCGTCGCTTCAAATTCATATTCATATTCACATTCACATATATTTACCAAGACTTCAGAAAGGCATGAAGGCTAATTGGTCTTCAAGGGGTGGGACCTGAAAAATCAACGTATCTCTCCAATGTTTTATACCAAGGCAGCCGGGCAATACCCTGCTCTTCACGATTTTCAACTGCGCGTGGGATCTTTAGCGTGCGCAGCCAGAAGGCATACGGGTCCGACTCATTTTCGTTCCCTTCCGAAGAACTAGACGTTCAGTTTGATTTTCATGTCAAACTGAGGAGAAAATTCGAGGCATCTACTGGGAGCGAACCCTGAAACCTCGTGTTTAGTTATTGGCAGGCGAACGTCTGAACCATTCTGCCACTCTGACATTCTGCCTTGCAGTGGTCATCATCATCACCAGGTGCCTTGCCGCATGGCGTTGGCGGCCATGGACTTCCATCTGTCTCTATCTCTTGTTGCCCCAAGCATCTCTTCCACTCTCTTTGTCTTCAGTCACTCTGCAAATCCGTCCAGTATCTTCTCCCTGGGTCTACCTGGTGCTCTCTTTCCCTCCAGCTTTCCCGTTGTGACCAGGTGTTCCAATTCCCCTTTCTTCATAAAATGGCAATACTGACGAGCTAAATATAAAGCAATCAATTCAGGCATGTTATACTTCCCACCCACACCAACCACACGCTTAATGTTAAAAAAAAGTCCCAATTATCCTAATGGTCCTCCTTTTTCACAACAGTACGCAATGTATAATCATAAGGCACAGTTGACATGTGTTTCTCCTGCGGAGTCTGGCTTGACAAAGCAACGAGAGGATTCCCCAGTACCTGAGGGTGAATCCTATTGAGGTGCTGCTCCACCCTGGAGGGACCTTGATTGATTGCATTATATTGCATAGCACCATGGATCGTTAGAAGACGCCTGCAGACTGAAACCTCTGGCTTCATAAGTTACGATCATGATTCCGCTCTTTGTTCCTGGGCAAAAGGTCTACTTTGTGAAAGAGAACGTTATTTAGAACCGATACTTTGTACGGTTGTGAGGCGTGGGCAGTCTACAAGCAAAGCCAGAACAAGATTGAGGCAGCCGAGATGTGGTTTCTAAGAAGAATGTTGAGAGTTCCATGGACAGCAAAGAAAACAAACGACAGTCTTGATGGACGCAGACACATAAAAATCGTTAATAAAGAAGATTAGGAAAAGACAAGCAACATTTATAGGCCATTTTATGAGGAAAGGGGAATTACAGCACCCGGTCACAACAGGAAAGCTGGAGGGAAAGAGAACTCCAGGTAGACCCAGGGAGAAAATATTGGACGGACTTGCAGGGTGGCTTAAGACAGAGAGAATGGGAGCTGTACTTGCAGCGACAGGGGATAGTACCTTGTGAAGGGCCGTGATCGCCAACGCCATGCGACAGGGCAAGTGATGATGATGAAGGTTTGAACGACGGGAGATCCTTATCCGCCTTATGACTTCGTCACAAGACATATAGCATATTTTCAAGGAGTTATTGGAGTTATTTCAGGAGGGATTCACTGCGCTCGGACAGCTCCATATACGCTCCACCCAAATCCGCCAGCAATTCTCTGACAAATGTCCTGAGCTTGCACAAAACCATATGCGATGGCAAGATCTTGAAACGGGAAAAAGAGGAGAAGGGACCAATGAAACCAAACGCTGACACCACCAGAATGATGGAAACATCAAGATGGGCAGCGAACAGGCCAGTGTTTAATGTTCGGGGCTGCAACTAAACTTAAGATATCAGAGCTTGCATCCATGGCTTTACCAGTCAGCCCGCAAATATTTTCAGGTTGTTGCTTTGCCATTAGCAACCGTGTCTCGTCCTCATAGAAATCATTGCCAGTCTGTCTGTGAATGCTTATTCGCCCAGTAATCATCCTCATCCTCATTATCATCCTCATCCTCATCCGCTTCATCATCGTCGTCATCGTCGTTGCCATCATCATCGTCGTCGTCGTCGTCATCATCACCACCACCACCACCACCATCATCATCATCATCATGTGCCGTGCTGTATGATGTGTCATCATCATCGTCATCGTCATCGTCGTCGTCGTCATCATCATCATCATCATCATCATCATCATCATCATCATGAGCCATGCTACATGACGTTGGCAATCATGGCTCTCCATATGAATCTATCTTTTGTCTCTGCAGACATGTCTCTTACCCTGTCCGTCCCCATCCACTCCGTAGAGCTGTCTAATATCTTCTCCATGGGTCTACCTGGTGCTCGTTTTCCCCTCTCCCTTTCCTGCTGTGACCAGGTGCTCACATTTCCCTTGTCTCATTAAATGTCCTATAATTTTTTTTCCTAATCTTCTTCATTTATGTTCTTTTTGTGATTGCTTTCTTTCAAGACTGTCTTTGTTTGTTTGTCTGTTTGATTGTTTGTTCGTTTTTTGTTTATTATTGTTGTTGTTATTTGCTTTCCATGGAACTCATCACATTTTGTTCTCTTAGAAACCGCATTTCTTTTGCCTGTCTTCTTCTGACTTTGCTTGTTTATTGTCCAAGCTTCACACCCCTACGGCGGTATTGGTTTTTGTATAAAAGTAAATTTTGGTTGATTTCGCAGATGATCTCCACATACGAAAGTCATCCGCATTCTAACACCTGCGATGATGAGTATGAGAATACGCGTGCAAAAACAAGCCAAGGCACTGTTGCACACAAAAACGGACATTTTCACACCCATAGAGATGGGTAGAGATATATGCACATGTATTTACAGAGAACTGTACTCTGTGGACATCAATACACACACACACACACACACACACACACACACACACACACACACACACACACACGCACACACACACACACACGCACACACACACACACACACATACACACACACACACACACACACACACACACACACACACACACACACATCCACAATGGAATTTATCGGTAGTTTGGAATGTCCATAAAATACACAGTAAAAGTTTGGTGACATGTCACTTTTAGTTTTTGAACTGCTTTGAACTCAAATGTTTAGATATTTTCTGCATGTGTGTGTGTGTGTGACTGTGTGTGTGTGTGTGTGTGTGTGTGTGTGTGTGTGTGTGTGTGTGTGTGTGTGTGTGTGTGTGTGTGTGTGGAAGGTGTAGGTGTAGGTATATACGCGTGTGGTGTGTGTATGTATTTCCACACTTCACATTTCTATGTAAATAAATAGACAAATAATCATAGTTGTCTTTTTCTGTTTTTCTGTTGTTGTTTTTTTGAAGACTATGACATTTCCTATTCTAAAACCTTCCTGTTATATTTAACAAATTGAGACCCTGTCTGTCTGTCTGTCTGTCTGTCTGTCTCTCTCTCTCTCTCTCTCTCTCTCTTTCTATGTATATATACATGTATGTATATATATATACATGTGAGTGTGTGTAGAGAGACTGAAATTCTAAAAACGCTGTATCTCTCTCTCTCTCTCTCTCTCTCTCTCTCTCTCTCTCTCTCTCTCTCTCTCTCTCTCTCTCTCTCTCTCTCTCTCTCTCTCTCTCTCTCTCTCTCTCTCTCTCTCTCTCCCTCTCTCTTTCCAGTTACTGAGGGAGTAACTCACTTCTAGTTCAAAGAAAAGCATGCTTGCAACATTACATATGTATATATATACATGTCAGTGTGTGTAGAGAGACTGAAATTCTGAAATATGCTCTCTATAATTTTCCATTGCTTTTATTCTTTCTCCCCATTTATAGCCATGTGTGTGTGTGTGTGTGTATGTATGTGTGTGTGTGTGTGTGTGTGTGTGTGTGTGTGTGTGTGTGTGTGTGTGTGTGTGTGTGTGTGTGTGTGTGTGAGTGTGTGTGCGTGCGTGCGTGCGCGTGTGTCTGTTTCAGCACTTAAATTTGATTTTATCAAAATTTTGCGCTATATAAATATTGCAAATATTATTATTATTATACTACATAGCGCCACATTTATGGGATTCATAGGTAAATCAAAGTCATCATCAAAGAATAAAGACGCTTATTCCGCTTTCAAAAGAAACGTTCACATGTTCATTATGCAGGCCCTTTGTGTGTACCTCATTCACGCTTACTCTTATAACAATAGCAGTTCCACTAAATTGTTATTTGTGTGCTGTTCCACTGACTCAGCAAAGCTGATGGAGAGATGGGTAGAGCATACCTGGAGCTGTACTCCACGCAGAACTCTGTCACCGATGCTGCCCTGAATGCCATTGAGGACCTGTCTGTCATGGAGGAGTTGGATGCTGAGCCAAGCCTTGAAGCACTAAGCAAGGCGATTGACGGTTTGGCGACGGGAAAAGCCCCTGGTGAAGACGGAATACCTCCAGAGGTCATCAAGTGCGGGAAGCCTGCTCTTCTCAACGAGTTGCATAACTTTTGTGCTTATGCTGGAAGGAAGGCTTCATTCCGAGAGACATGAGAGACGCCAGGATAGTGACTCTATATAAGAACAAGGGCGACCGCAGCGACTGTAATAATTATCGCGGAATCTCTCGCCTCAGCATTGTTGGGAAAGCATTCGCCAGAGTCATCTTAACCCGTCTTCAGAGGCTGGCAGCTCGCATCTACCCTGAGTCCCAGTGCGGCTTTAGGGCCGGAAGATCGACCATCGACATGATCTTCTCTGTCCGGCAACTACAGGAAAAGTGCCGCGAGCAGCACATGCCCCTTTGCCTCGCCTTCATTGATCTCACGAAAGCGTTCGACCTGGTCAGTCGGAGTGGTCTTTTCAAGCTTTTGAAGAAAATCGGCTACCCCCCAAGACTATCAGCTGTCATCGAGTCTTTTAACGAGGATATGCATAGCACTGTGTGCTATACTGGTGCCACTTCAGAGCCTTTCAGAATCAGCAGCGGAGTGAAACAGGGATGTGTTTTGGCCCCAACTCTGTTCGGGATCTTCTTCTCGATATTGCTGACCTATGCCTTCTGCAGATCCGAAGAAGGGGTATATCTTCATACAAGGACCGATGGAAAGCTCTTCAACATTGCCAGGCTTCGTTCCAAAACCAAGGTGGAAAAGAAGACCATCAGAGAAGCTCTCTTCGCAGATGATGCTGCGCTGGCTTCCCACAGTGAACAAGATCTCCAGAGGCTCGTTGATCGCTTCGCCCACGCTTGCAGAGAGTTTGGTCTCACAATCAGCTTGAAGAAAACTGAGATCTTAGGCCAAGGCTGTGAAGAACCACCATCTCTACACATTGGAGACTACGACCTCAATACTGTCCACCAAGTTCAGTACTTGGGGTCCACCATAAGTGACAACCTCTCTCTGGATGCTGAAATTGGCGCCAGAATTGCGAAGGCCTCATCTGTTATGGCTAAACCGAACAAGCGGGTCTGGTCCAACAGCAGTCTCACTGCGAACACCAAAATGCAGGTGTACAGAGCATGTGTGTTGAGCACACTACTCTACTCAAGTGAAGCCTGGACCACATGCGCCAGCCAAGAAAAGAGGCTCAACATTTTCCATCTCCGCTGCTTGCGACGCATCCTCGGCATCCAATGGCAAGACAAGGTGACTAACACAGAAGTCCTCCGTCGTGCGGGCCTACGGACCATCTTTGCCCTTCTAAGCCAACGCCGACTACGCTGGCTTGGCCATATGCGTCGAATGGAGGATGGACGCATACCTAAAGACGTTCTCTACGGCGAACTGGCAAACCGGAAGCGAACTCCAGGGCGCCCACAGCTACGCTTTGTAGACGCATGCAAAAGGGATCTTAGAAGCTCAGGGATTGACCCAGGCTCTTGGGAGACTCTGGCGGAAGACAGGGCAGCGTGGCGGACAGCCGTTCAGCAAGGCGTTGTGAATGCGGAGACGAGGAGAGCAGAAAGCGCAGATGAGAAAAGGGCTCTTCGCAAGCAACGTTCCAGAAACCAGACAATAGCGACTCAGTTTGTATGTGGCAGATGTGACAGAGATTGCCACTCAAGAATCGGCCTGCACAGCCACAGCAGAAAGTGCACGTCATGACCACAACGCCTCCTTGTGCAGACTATCATTTCCTGAGATGTAAAGAGGCCGACGACGTTCCACTGAGTTATTATCAGTGCACTTGGACATAAAGGGAATGTGATGTTCTCACTGGGTTGTCTTCATAAGAGTTCAGATCTTCTTTGTATTCTCATACATCACTTTCGTTTTCTTTTCTGT
>CM060305.1:79593734-79598734 GCA_030674185.1 Monoplex corrugatus
GTAAATATTTCATGTTGTCTTTCCAGTTTGGTAGTTATTTCATGTTGTCTTTCTAATTTGAGTAATATTTCGTGTTGTCTTATCAGTTTGGTAATTACTCCAGAAAATGAACATGCCCCAGAAACAGCAAAAGAAGTTTTGCTTCTGTTTGAAAATGGACATGACGCATTTTACAGACATCGTGAAACAAAAAATGGAAAAACTGTACAAGTTGAGACTGAACCAGAGTTGTGTCCTTTCCACCCTACTTTACGGTATACAATGCTGAAGGATGACAGAAAGCGACATTACCAAGTTACCAACCTTCCAGTCATAAAACTCCCAAAGATTCATGCGATTCTTGTGGCCCAGTACCATCTTCAGCTGAAAACTGCTTACCCAAGCAATCAAAATTATATCTGCACTTGAAAGAAGACAAACGAAACAGTCTTGAAGGAGGCAGACACAAGATCATTAATAAAGAACATAAGGAAAAGACAAGCAACATTTATAGGACATTTGATGAGGAAAGGGGAATTAGAACATCTGGTCACAACAGGAAAGTAGGAGGAAAAGAGAACACCAGGTAGACCCAGGGAGAAAGCATTGGACGGACTTGCAGGATGGCTGAAGACAGAAAAGGAGATGTACTTTCAGCGACAGGAGATAGATTCGTGTGGAGGGTCATGATCGCCAACGCCATGCGGCATGGCACATGATGATGATCATCATTATCATGAATAGTCGGTGAGCATGAATTGGACGCATCATCCAAGGAGAGCAGGACTACATCATCTCCACTGCCCGTAACTGGACACAAGAGGGAAGACATAAGAGAGGAAGACCTGACCACGAATGATAGAAAGAGAATTTAAGGAAGCCCAAAAACACACGTAGGATACTGTGCAATGGCTGACCTACGACAGACAGATGTGGAAAACCTTGTTGCCACCCCACAAGTTAATGGGCAACTGTTAAAAATAAACAAATAAGTAAATAAATAAATGTCAAAACTTCACTATGGGTAGGAATAATTTTTGAGAAATCTAACAACAATTTAGCATGTAATGAAACAGTCTCGTTTACAGGATGAACGTAAACATCATATCACTATAAAAATCACTGGCACTATAAAAATCACTGGCACTATGAAAATTGCTGGCAAGGGAAAAGACTGGCAGAATGGTTCAGACGTTCGCTTACCAATAACTAAACTTGAGGTTCCAGGGTTCGCTCCCCGTGGAGGCCTCGGCTTTTCTCCTGTTTGACCGGAAAATCGAACTGAAAATCTAGTTCTTCGGAACGGGACGAAAAACGAGTCGGACCCGTGCGCCTTCTGGCTGCGAACGTTAAGGATCCCACGGCAGCTGAAAATCGTGAAAACAGGCTGTCTTGGTATCAGACATTGGAGATATAGGTTGATTTCCCAGGCCCCTCCCCTTGAAGACCAATTAGCCTTCTTGTCTTTCTGAAGTCTTGGTTTAAAAAAAATGTAAATATGAATATGACTTTGAAGCAAGGGAGAGGGGATGCGAGCTGCCCTCATAATGCTGGCCGCGTGAAAAGTTACGGTCTCTGTCATCTCGCTCCCCTACGACCTCAGAATTATAATAATTAACAATAATAATTACAATATTTGTATAGCGCAAAATCTTGATAGAAATCAAATCTAAGCGCTGAACATACACACACGCACGCACACACACACACCAACACACACACACACACACACACACACACACACACACACACACACACACACACACACACACACACACACACATGGCTATAAATGGGGGAAAAGAAGAAAAGCAATGGAAAATTATAGAGAACATATTATATGGAACCATCTAGATAGGACCTCAGAACCTGGCTAGCTCGTGGGTTTATGTGCGGGCTCAAGGCTTGTGCCGTGATCATTCTGGATGTTCTCCATCACATGGCACCTGTGACGACAATGCATTTGGATTTCATTTCGAGCACAGAGACATCTTGAGAAATTTAAATTCAAATTGAATTTGAACCGGCACGTCCATGTCGCATCAGACAAGTCTATCAAAAACATTGAAATATCTCGACATACATTTTTTTTTTTTACAGTCGAATAGTTTATTGGCCAGTTTGCACCCAAAAGTACAATAAAACATCGCACTGTGGTTTGAAATTGATATTAAACAATAGAACAGCTAGCGCAGGAATACTGTGGAAGCTCACTTTATCCTTACCTGATCTCAAAGCAGAAGGCCAAAAAAACCCGTAAAAATGACATAAAACTGTCAAACTGTCTGTCATTTCTGGATAATGTTTGTACATTTTCAAACCATAGAGTATTCATGTCGTTATTCTTTATATGTGTGTGTGTGTGTGTGTGTGATGTGTGTGTGTGTGTGTGTGTGTATGTGTGTTGTGTGTGTGTGTTGTGTGTGTGTGTGTGTGTGTGTTGTGTGTGTGTGTGGTGTGTGTGTTGTGTTGTGTGTGTGTGTGTGTGTGTTGTGTGTGTTGTGTGTGTGTGTGTGTGTGTTGTGTGTGTGTGTGTGTGTGTGTTGTTCTGTTGTGTTGTGTGTGGTTGTGTGTGTGTGTGTGTGTGTGTGTGTGTGTGTGTGTGTGTGGTGTGTGTGTGTGTGTGTGTGTTGTGTTTTTTTGTTGTCTTTGTGTGTGTGTGTGTGTGTGTGTGTGTGTGTGTGTTTGGTGGTGTGTGTTGTTATGTGTGTGTGGCGCTTTGTTTGTTTGTTTGTTTTTAATGTGTTTGTGTATAGCTGTATGTCAACATAAGCCTTGTACTTATAGTATTATTGAACAAAACATAACGCCATCAGCTTCCATTCTCCTTTCATATTGTTAACCTTTGAGACTGAATTTTCAGATGTTCTCGGCATTGTGGTTTGATTCCTGGCCTTGGTTTTCCGACATCTTAGGTGCTGGTGCAATGTGCTTCTGCTCATTCAATAGAGTCTTCACGTGCCCTTTCTTGACCTGTTGTTCTTCCTGCCGCTCATGGTAGAGAATCTCCGTACACAGAAACACAGGAATTTCATTTGCTTTTGTTTGTTTGTTTGTTTGTTTGTTTTTTTTAAGCATAGTCCGTTGTGGATTTCCAGTCGTAATCAGGCTGGCCCCGATGGATTCATTATTATCTCCCTTTTCGATGATCACGGTGGCTCAGTTGTAAGAGCGTCATCTTATAATGCAGGGTTTGTGGTTCAGCCCACGAGCAGGACACGGTTTTATTTTAACATGGGCCGGGAGAAGTACCTGCTGCGACAAAAGATTAGATTCGTCAACGGTATGCGGTAGGGCACATGATGATGATGATGATGATGATGATGGGGTGGTTTTTTGTTGTGTGAGTTTGGTTGGTTGTTTTTCCAAAAAAAAACGTGGACTCAAGGTCTGATGTTTCGAGTTCAATTTTAGCCTGCAACATGGAAACTTGGCCAGTTTGCTGCTATTACATTGTTTTTTTTTGTTTTTTACTTTAGATGTCAGCTTAGTGTTTCATAGGTTTTGAGTTAACTGGTGGGGTTGCCTTCTGGTCATTTGGCTAAAATTTATATATGGGTAGGCCATTTCTCTGATCATTACATATTTCTGATCTGACTCGCTTCTGGTCCAGTTAATAGCTATTCTAAAAAAAAAACTATCTTACGTGTGGTATTTCTGTCTCCTGTTCTTTGGTCGGGCTCAGGTCTGGCCTGGTATGTTGTGGTTACTAAGAAGAATGTTGAGAGTTCCATGGACAGCAAAGAAAACAAACGAGACAGTCTTGAAATGAGGCAGGACAGCAAGAAGATCATCTTAAAACAAAAGAATAAATAGAAAAAGACAAGCGACGATTATGGGCAGTTTCTGAGACAGAAGAAATTAGAGCACCTAGTCATAACTGGAAAGCTGGAGGGAAAGAGAACACAGATAGATCCAGGAGAAAGTATTGGACAGACTTGCAGGGTGGCTGAGGACGGAGAGGGTGGGAACTGTACTTGCAGCGACGAGGATCAGATTGGTAGGGAGGGCCATGATCGCCAACCCTTGCGGCAGGACACATGATGATGATGAATGGTAATTTAAGGTGAGAATAAAATGGAACTGACGGGCTTGGCTTTGTTCTCTAGAAAGGTCGTATTTTCAAGAGTAGATTAAGATTATATCAGACATGATTTGCTTTCTAGATTCGATCTCTTTGTTTTGAGTCTTCCTCTTTGCGAAAATATTACCGAATTATTTGAATTCACTTACTAAGTTTAGAGACTTTGACGGAGGGGGGGGGGGGTTTGGCTTTCTGTGATGTGAGACAGGTCAGCACTGAGTGGCTATTTGAGTTGTGATTCAGAACATTTTATTGTGTTCTGTTTTTTAAAGATAAGCACTCATATACACCTGCCATTCATATGCAACAAGACTCTTCCAGTGATAAACTGATGCAATACTAGTAAAAAAAAAAATTACTAGGCTAGGTAGGAACTCAGGACCTGGCCAGCCCATGGGTTTATGTGCAGGCTTAAGGCTTGTGCCATGATCACCTTACACATGGCACCTTGATTAGCATATAAATTCGTCAATGTTTAAACTAATTATTAGCATATTTTTGTACTTATTATTATTGCTATGTGTGTGTGTGTGTGGTGTGTGTGTGGTGTGTGTGTGTGTGTGTGTGTGTGTGTGTGTGTGTGTTGTGTGTGTGTGTAGCTCTATGTCAACATTATTCAAAATATACCGTTGTTCTTTATCATGTTATATGTACGTGTGTCTACCTCCATGTCAACATTATTTTACTTACAATTACTATTCAGCACAACATACAGAGTCATTATTTTGTTCTTCTTTGACATTACTGAAATGACACCTGAATTTCCACACATACCTATCTACTATCAGTAAACAAATTAAATTTTACGATAATACGTTGCTCTATCTGTTTGTTTATGTGTTTGTTTGTTTGTTTGTTTTTGTTTGTTTATTTGTACATTTGTTTGTTTGATTATTTTAAGTTACTCCTACTACATTGATGGAAAATGTGCAATGTT
>CM060305.1:79603734-79606234 GCA_030674185.1 Monoplex corrugatus
CTAGAGGATTCAAAAATCAAACCTCAATACAAATGTGAACATAACTAAGGATATTAAAGCTCACATTTAAAATGGCCTAAACTATCTAACATTGCTCCAGCACAGCACATTTCCTTCGAGGCAAACATGCTGTCAATACACGTACCTAATTATGAATCCTAAGAGAAAGTATGTAAGGCTTTATAGAACACATAGAGATGAATGGACCAACAAGGCAAAAAACTATAGGAAGAGATGACAACCAGAGAACAAGAAGAAAGAAACAAAGAGAGCGACAGAAAAGAGGAATTTCCTAGCACAAAATGTCCCGAAAGTGGGAATACTATTTATACCGCAAGAGCCCCTGGCATCCCCATGGGAGCAGGATTTACAGCCTAACTGTGAACCTGTGTCAGAATTCTAAGCAGCAATCATCATCATTTTCCCTGCCGCATGGCATTGGTAATCATGGCCCTCCATACGAATCTACCCCTTGTCGCTGCAAGTATATCTCCCATTCTGTCTTCAGCCACCCTGCAAGTCCGTTCAATATTTTCTCCCAGGGTCTACCCGGTGCTCTCTTTTCCCTCCAGATTTCCTGTTGTGACCAGGTGCTCTAATTTCTTTTTCTTCATAAAATGTCCTATAAATGTTGCTTGCCTTTTCCTAATCTTCATTAATTATCTTTTTGTGTCTGCCTCCTTGAAGACTTTCTCGTTTGTTTGTTTTTCTTTGCTGTCCACGGAAACTCGCAACATTCTTCCAAGAAACCACGTTTCAGTCTAAGCAGCACTAAAAACACTAAACACACAACTCCTACACAGGCGAGACGTCAAAAGAACTCAACAAGTCCTCTTTCGTGACTTCCTTTACTTCGGTAGCTAGCAATTCTTGACGGATCCTCTCCGTCTCGGGGTCTTCAGGCGGTATGACGTGGTCGGGTTTCACGTACTCCTGCTGCTTGTCCAGGTGGTCCGTCTCCCCGGCGCTCCAATGGGCCCTCTCCTTCTCTGTTTTGGTGCCTGGAGCGCTAGAGGGTCGAACCTTGGCTGAACGCATGTGGCTGCTCACGTCCGGAGTCATGGCAATGCTCACGTTGGCTTTGTGCTTGGAGCGAATCAGCGACTGAAATGACAAATTTGGAATAAAGTAAATGTGTGAACACTGCACATTGATGTGTACAGATGGAATGGTGTGTGTGCGTGCGTGCGTGTGTGTGTGCGTGTGCGTGTGCGTGTGTGTGTGTGTGTGTGTGTGTGTGTGTGTGTGCGTGAGTGTGTGCATGTATGCGCGTGTGTGTGTATCAGCACCCACAAATACATACATACATACATACATACATACATGCATACATACATACATACATACATACATATACATACATACACACATACATACATACATATACATACATACATACATATACATACATACATACATACATACATACATACATACATACATATACATACATACATACATACATACATACATACATACATACATACATATACATACATATACATACATACATACATACATACATACATACACACTAAGACACACACGCATATATATGTATACACACACAAAGACAAACACACACAAAGACAAACACACACACACACACCACACACACACACACACACACACACACACACACACACACACACACACACACACACACACTACGTTGGGTTTGTGCAGATTCAAGTAGGTTGCCACCTGACTGTCGACAGATTTGGATGAAGCGTATATGGAATTGTCCGAGTGCGATGAAAACCTCCTGAACAAACTCCAAACTCCAAACAAACTGCCGATGATGACTGATCATTTCCCCCCCCCCTCCCCGCACCCCCGCTTTTTACGCCACCTTAATGGCCACAGAAGTTGGAACAATTTTTACAATGTGATGATGATGATGAGTATGATAAACATGATGCTATGGAGTTCCATGTAGGATTGAGACTGCATGACAGGGCTGTACTCTACGCTTACTATCATAATACAGGGGGGAGGGGGGTGCAAAAGTAGGTATACAGTTATGAAAAAAGAAAACACGTACAATACTCATTGTATTTATTATACAAACAAATGAATATTGCATATACATGTAATAACAAGCACAGCCTTAATCCCTCAGATACTCAAACTGCTTGCCGTCGGTATTCACACATTCCTCTAATCGAGAGCGGAATTAAGCATTATAATAATGATGTGATACTTACTGTATACCTACTCTTGCACCCCCCTGTATATCCTGGAGTTAACCTGTCCCAAGCGATACAGGCACTTGCGATGTTGGTCAGAAGATTTGAGCAACATCCTCAATGACGCATCCGTGAAGTGGGTGAGACTGGACTGTGTGGTCCCAGTCTTCCCAATAGCACATAGCACACTCAACTCTGGGTGGGAGCCGGCCGAATTTTTGAAGAGACTGATGGGGATTTGAACCCACAATCTTCCAGTCGGTAATCTGTTGTGCTGTCCACTACACCACACCGACTGGTTATGACTTATC
>CM060305.1:79613734-79616234 GCA_030674185.1 Monoplex corrugatus
ACAAATTTTCCCTTGTGAAAAGGGAGCCGTTTTCCCGGGGGAAAAAAAACCGTTGCCATAGCACCCTCCATTTTAAAAAAAAACTTTTCTGCATGTATATGTAATTATCTACGGCAGTCGATATCTCTACAGAATTTAAACATGGATATTTCCTTTGCTGCCTTGGGATTGTTAACATGCGTTAACAGCATGCTGCAAACGGGACCTCAGTTTATAGTCTTATCTGAAAGACTAAAACACCCAAACCACCAAAGTCTGGTGGAGGGTATGCAAAAAATCCTTGTCTCAGGGGGAATGGGACTCCAGATTTTCGTGTCCAAGGTGGGTGGTTCATCTGCTAGGCCACACACACACTACAGCAGTGACTGAACAGTCGGGAGTTAACCTACATCCAGCTCTTTCTTATGTTCCTTGCGTAGGGCTTCTATGGCTCTGTGGTGTTCTTTGGCTGCCGACGATCTTTCTGAGTTCCTCTCCTTGATCAACTGGGTCTCTGCAAGAAATAGATAACGAACATCACGTTCCATGGGCAGCAAACAAACCAAACGAGACAGTCTTGAAAGAGGCAAACATAAAAAGAACATTATTGAACATCATCATCATCATCATCATCATCAGGTGCCCTGACACATGGCGTTGGCGACCATGGACTTCCAACCATCTCTATCTCTCGTTGCCCCCAGCATCTCCCCCACCCTCTTCATCCCCAGCCACTCTGCAAGTCCGTCCAGCATTCTCTCCCTGGGTCTACCTGGTGCTCTCTTTCCCTCCAGCTTCCCCGTTGTGACCAGATGCTCCAAATCCTCCTTCCTCATAAAATGGCCTATAAATGTTGCTTGTCTTTTCCTAATCTTCCTTATGAGTGATCTACTTGTGTCTGCCTCCATCACGACTGTCTCGTTTGTTTTCTTTGCTGTCCAGAGAATTCTCAACATTCTTCTGAGAAACCACATCTCGGCTGCCTCGATCCTGCTCTGGCTTTGCTTGCTGACTGTCCACGCCTCGCATCCGTACAACAGTATTGGTTCTATATAACATTCAAGGACTCTCTTTCTGATGTTAATTGATAGGCATTTGTTGGTAAGAATGCTTGTCATCTTCTTGAATGCTGTTTTGGCTTAATGAACAAGACTAGGAAAAGACAAGTAACATTTATAGGACATTTTATGAGACGAGAGGAATTAAAGCACCTAGTCATAACAGGAAAACTGGAGGGAAAAAGAGCACCAGGTAGACCCAGGGAGAAAATATCGGACAGACTTGCGCAGCGGATGAAGACAGACATGGTGGAGGGTGCACTTGCAGCGACAAGGGATAGATTCATATGGAGGGCCATGATCGTCACTGCCATGCGGCAAGGCACATGATGATGATGACACTACGTTCACTATGAATGACAAATGTTGGCTTTTAGCGCAATGGGTTTACCACCAG
This sequence comes from Monoplex corrugatus, assembly GCA_030674185.1. Lineage (NCBI taxonomy): Eukaryota > Metazoa > Mollusca > Gastropoda > Littorinimorpha > Ranellidae > Monoplex > Monoplex corrugatus. The sequence continues at coordinate 79,615,169 of CM060305.1, forward strand.
AAGGTTCTGGGTTCCAATCTCATCGGTCCTGTCAAAATCATTGTAGAAATGTTCGACTAACCCAGTCCTACTCAAGGCTAAGTGTGCTATGGATTCATTGACAAGACTGGGATCACACAGTCGAGTCTCATCCACTTCACGGTGCGTCACTGAGAGTGTTGCTCAAATTTCCTAACATTGCAGGTGTTTGTGTCTCTCCGTCCTGGTTGACGCCATGATATATTATGAAAAGTAAGCATAGGGTTCTGCCCTGTCATTCAGTCTCAAATCAAACACGTAACTCCATATCATCATCATCATCATCATCATCATCATCATCATCATCATCATCATCATCATCATCATCATCACCACCACCACCACCACCAAAGCATTGTGAACGATTGCTCCATATTTTGTCACAATTACACTGGTGTATGACATGTAACATAAAAATATATATTCAGCCTTCTTACATACATTACAATCAGTTCACAGCAGGTTACAAGCAATAACATTTAAAACCATTAAAGTGCTATTTATCAATGCACATATAGATCTACACACGTCTACAGCAGTATCAAGTCCCAATAACAATATAAACGCACAAACAGGAAATCTGTATCGTCCTAAGTATGTCACTTCCTGGTCCTCTTACTCTCAAGTAAAGTGGACATATCAAACACGTTAAATCTTACTTTCAATTTCTTCTTTTTTTCTTCATGTGTGGCTAACTATCAGAAACCAGAAACACAAACATAAAAAGAATGAGAATTCAGCTTTAATGTGTATTAAACAAGACAGGAGCAAATTTTCGGCCAACTGGCCTTTGTCAAGCGTAAGATTACCAACAAACAAACACCAGGTACAAAAATTAGGTAAAAAGGACTGAAACTTCCCTGCTGCTCCGTTCAGTCCTTTTCTCGCACTGAACCAAGCAGCAGGGAAGTTTCAGTCCTTTTCTCCTAATTTTGTAATCTTACGTTTGACAAAGGCCAGTTGGCCGAAAATTTGCACCTGTCTATATAAAATACGCGTTCTTATTCTTCTTTTGTGTTTTTTTCTGGTTCCTATTTGCTTGAACGCG
>CM060305.1:79618734-79623734 GCA_030674185.1 Monoplex corrugatus
AGCAGATGCCTTTTTTTTTCTTTTTTTGCGGATGGCGGTTCAATGCTGAGTGTTGATTGGCCGGAGGATGCCAGCCGTCTGTTTGGAACAGACCACGATCTATTCCGATTAGTTAGATTGAACCCTATGTCTAGGTAGTTTGAGACGTACGTCTACTATGGCAGACGATCCTTTTCGGATCCGTTTCACCCTGTCCTTTCGGAACGTAGGGGCCGGTACGGTTCATTTGTCAGTACCTTAACTCCTGAGACGGGAATGAAAGAAGTAACATCAATAACAGAAAATGCCATTAGCTTATTTTTTACATAAGTTTGTGTATATGAAAGGAAATACCAATGGCTTATTTGTACATAAGTTTGTGTGTGTGTGAAAGGAAATATCAATGGCTTATTTGTACATAAGTTTGTGTATATGAAAGGAAATATCAATGGCTTATTTGTACATAAGTTTGTGTATATGAAAGGATATGTCAATGGTATATTTGAACATAAGTTTGTGTATATGAAAGGAAATATCAATGGCTTATTTGTACATAAGTGTGTGTGTGTGTGAAAGGAAGTATCATTGGCTTATTTGTACATAAGTTTGTGTATGTGAAAGGAAATATCAATGGCTTATTTGTACATAAGTTTGTGTATATGAAAGGAAATATCAATGGCATATTTGTACATACGTTTGTGTATATGAAAGGAAATATCAATGGCTTATTTGTACATACGTTTGTGTATATGAAAGGAAATATCGATGGCTTATTTGTACATAAGTTTGTGTATATGAAAGGCAATATCAATGGCTTATTTGTACATAAGTTTGTGTATATGAAAGGAATTATCAATGGCTTATTTGTACATAACTCTGTGTATATGAAAGGATATGTCAATGGCATATTTGAACATAAGTTTGTGTATATGAAAGGAAATATCAATGGCTTATTTGTACACAAGTTTGTGTATATGAAAGGAAACATCGATGGCTTATTTGTACATAAAATTGTGTGTATGAAAGGAAATATCAATGGCTTATTTGTACATAAGTGTGTGTATATGAAAGGATATGTCAATGGCATATTTGAACATAAGTTTGTGCATATGAAAGGAATTATCAATGGCATATTTGTACATAAGTTTGTGTATATGAAAGGAATTATCGATAACTTATTTGTACATAAGTTTGTGTGTATGAAAGGATATGTCAATGGCATATTTGAACATAAGTTTGTGCATATGAAAGGAAATACCAATGGCATATTTGTACATAAGTTTGTGTATATGAAAGGAAATATCGATAACTTATTTGTACATAAGTTTGTGTGTATGAAAGGAAATATCAATGGCTTATTTCTACATAAAACTGTGTGTATGAAAGGAAATATCAATGGTTTATTTGTACATAAGTTTGTGTATATGAAAGGAAATATCAATGGCTTATTTGTACATAAAACTGTGTATGAAAGGAAATATCAATGGCTTATTTGTACATAAAACTGTGTGTATGAAAGGAAATATCAATGGCTTATTTGTATATACGTTTGTATATATGAAAGGTACATGACACTACGAAGCTAATATGTTCGCCATGTAGACTACGTTTGTGAAAACACGAGAGAAACAATATAATCTCTCTCTCTCTCTCTCTCTCTCTCTCTCTCTCTCCCTCTCCCCTTACACGTTTCTGATATTTATCTTTTTTTAAATTTTCCTTATCAACTATTATTACTTTTCTTGAGAACAGCCTGTGCTTGTTTAATCTAGTGCTTAATTTTAATTTCATCTGATTTTGTATATTGCTATTCATGTTGAACTGTCTATGCTTGATGTATGAATAGTCGTATTCATGATTCCCACCACTGTCACTGTATGAAATATAAAGACTAACCCGTTACTATGTTATGTATCAGGACCATGCTTTTGACATGGAGTGTTTGCGATATACAAATGAACTCATCATAATGATTACAGTCACCACATGCCAACGACAGTTTCCCACCTGATGTGTTCCTGATGTTGAGCATTAGCGTGGTCCAGTCTGTCCCGTAAGAACTCTTCTGCCTGCACAGTCAAACACACACACACACAATGAAACACAAAATGCACACCTATAATTCAATGGTGCTGAGGCAAAAGCTTTACTTTTTCCATGATTAAAAAGACTTCTGACAGATGCAGAAAAAAGAGAGGTGTGGCAGAATGGTTCAGACGTTCGCCTGCCAATAACTAAACTCGAGGTTCCAGGGTTCGTTCCCCTTTAAGGCCTCGATTTTTCTTCTCAGTTTTGACTGGAAAATTGAACTGAACGTCTAGTCCTTTGGAAGGGGACGAAAAACAAGTCGGACCCGTGTGCCTTCTGGCCTGAACTTTGAAAACCATATGTATACGTTTTGCATTCAAACTAGTTACACTCAAATAAATACGTTAAGGCAATTCATTGGAAAAAATCATTACAGTCTAGAAAGATTTTTTCAGCATATACTGATCATTATGATCTATAAAGAGATATTACAACATAGATTCATCGTTTTGGTCTACTTGAAACAAAGAAATGATTACAGAAATACTTAAAAGATGACATGCAATATTCATGATTTTTATTTATTAAGTTTGTTTCTTTGTTCGTATATTTGTTTGTTTCACGCACGTGTGTGTGTGTGTGTGTGTGTGTGTGTGTGTGTGTGTGTGTGTGTGTGTGTGTGTGTGTGTGTATGTGTGTGTGTGTGTGTGTGTGTGTGTGTGTGTGTGTGTGTGTGTGTGTGTGTGTGTGTTTTGATTAGCTTTATAGGGAATTACTTATAGCCAAAGTTTGTTTAACAACAGGCAAGAGACAAACATACACACTAGGAGAGAAAACCCATACGTATGGCAAACCTCAAGGCCTTACAATCGTGTAAGGTTTATGAGCAGGATAATCTCTTGCACCATGATCATTTTAGGGCTGGCACCTGTGGCTTTTGTCGATGTTCAGCGACACGGCAGGCGGATTCTACGACATCGTAACAGTTTGATGAAAATACCTCCGTCCACGTCCTTTCCATTTCCATTCCACTCGTGGCAAATGACCGAGTGTGACATACTATCTGGCACTTACGACATTCAAATGCTTCGTACCCAGTCTTGCAAGTTTGATCCTTTTATTCCATCAAATGGTATTTACAGTGCTGGTGTAAATTACTAACTGCCTATCAGACTATTGCCATAGAGGGTAACAACGAAGGGTCTCCACTCCTGCCTGTTCTGGGCCAACTTCTGTATACTAAGGTGTGTTTCAGGGCATTAAGGTCTCCTATTGTAAGTCACCAGGTGTTCTTGAGTCTTTCTCTGTTACGTCTTCCTTCTGGTGTCCAGTAAACAGCAATCCTGGTGACGTTCTGCTGCTCTTTTCAAATGATGTGGTCAATCCATCTCCATCGTCTTGTCATGATGATATGTCCATACTCTCTTGATTTCATGAAGTAAGTAGTCGTTGATTGGAGTTGGTGCTGGGATGGAAAATTAGTATAATAATTTGGATGTTCTTATAGTGGAAGGTTAGTAGCTTGGTAAGGTCACTTTATGTCATGGTCCAGTATCGTAAGCCATGAAGACAGGTGGAAAGGACATAGCTCTGTTACAGTGTCAGCTTAACACTTTGATTCTTGCACATTGTCTAATAGCACCCTGCATTGTCAACTATGCTAGCAAAGCAAAAAACTTAAACCTTTGACTCCCTCACCCTATCCACCAGCTTCCTGCAGAATGAGGGAGTCAAAGGCTTAGAGCTGATGTACTGCAGGAAGGGTTGTCTTTGAAGGTGTTTCTGGTTTGCTGAGACGACTGGATATCACTGTCTACTTCTTTGTCATGCCTGACAGTGCTGCGTAGGTAGTTGAACTCTTCAGTTGTGGACAGGTCTGCTCCATCTGTCTGGATTGGTGAGGAGTTTGGGATGTTCAGTACCATCACCTCTGTTTTCTTCTGACTGATCTCAAAGACGAGGCGACATTGGTGGCACATATAGCAACAAAATATGTGGAAATCTGGACTGCACAAAGCCTCTGAGAAGAAGCTCCCTTCAAGCAAGTGTTTCGGCCCTAGACGCTATACACTTTATCAGAGGTGGACCGCATCCAGGTCAAGATTCCTAGATGCCTTTCTACTATCGCCATATTTCCCGATCACGGAAACGCTGTCTGAAAGGTACAACTGAAAATAAAACTAACAACGGATTGGACTGATGGTTCCACATGTAAGTCAGTGGTCAGAGACAGCAACATGACAGGATTGTAACAAAGACAACGTGTGTACCCTCTGTTTGGTCTGTCTGTGGTTGAGTCTTTCCTCCTCCAGGTACAGGGTCAGGTCAGAGATCTGCTGCTGCAGCTGGACGATCAGCGAGTCCCTGCACCATAACATGCAATATATTATGTCCCTGTCTCACAATATGCAATAGGTGTAATGTCCCTTTCTTACGATATGCAATAGGTTTATGTCCCTGCCTTACAACATGCAATAGATTTATGTCCCTTTCTTATGATATGCAATAGGTTTATGTCTCAGTCTCACAACATGCAATTGGTTTATGTCTCTGTCTTACGATATGCAATAGGTTTGTCTCTGTCCCACAACATGCAATAGGTTTATGTCTCTGTCTCACAACATGCAACAGGTTTATGTCCCTGTCTTACAACATGCAATAGGTTTATGTCCATGTCTCATAACATGCAATAGGTTTATGTCTATGTCTCACAATATACAATAGTTTTATGTCCATGTCTCACAATATGCAATAAGTTTATGTCCATGTCTCACAACATGCAATAGGTTAGGTTCATGTCCCTAAACTACAAAATACATTAGGCTTACAGTAATATTGCTGTCAGTACAATATTTGTTAATCTAATGATAACGAACGGTATTTCATATGAACTTAATATTTCATATGAACATCATATCCCATATGAACATCAGCAGCAGCCTATGCCAACATTCAACACACATACACGCATGCGCATACACACATACAAACGA
>CM060305.1:79636234-79638734 GCA_030674185.1 Monoplex corrugatus
TGCTTCACACAGAGAATCACTGTTTACACAGCCTATCAATAGCTGCTTCACATAGAGAATCACCGTTTACACAGCTTCAGCTTCTCAACAGCTGCTTTACATATTTTTCAATGTTAACACAGCCCACCAATGTCTGCTTCTCAAACAGAACCACAGCTAACACAGCCTATCAATAGCTGTTTTACAAAGAGAAGCACAGCTAACACAGCCTATCAATGGCTGTTTCACAAACAGACACTGCTAACACAGCCTATCAATGGCTGTTTCACAAACAGACACTGGTAACACAGCCTATCAATGGCTGTTTCACAAACAGACACTGCTAACACAGCCTATCAATGGCTGTTTCACAAACAGACACGGCTAACACAGCCTATCAATGGCTGTTTCACAAACAGACACGGCTAACACAGCCTATCAATGGCTGTTTCACAAACAGACACTGCTAACACAGCCTATCAATGGCTGTTTCACAAACAGACACGGCTAACACAGCCTATCAATGGTTGTTTCACAAAGAGCAGCACTGCTAACATAGACTATCAACAGCTGTTTCACGAAGATAATCACTGCTAACACATCTTATCAATGGCTGTTTCACAAACAGAGGCACTGCTAATATAGCTTGTCAATAGCTGTTCACAAACAGGATCACTGCTAACACATCTTATCAATGGCTGTTTCACAAACAGGATCACTGCTAACACATCTTATCAATGGCTGTTTCACAAACAGGATCACTGCTAACACATCTTATCAATGGCTGTTTCACAAACAGGATCACTGCTAACACATCTTATCAATGGCTGTTTCACAAACAGGATCACTGCTAACACATCTCATCAATGGCTGTTTCACAAACAGGATCACTGCTAACACATCTTATCAATGGCTGTTTCACAAACAGGATCACTGCTAACACATCTTATCAATGGCTGTTTCACAAACAGGATCACTGCTAACACATCTTATCAATGGCTGTTTCACAAACAGGATCACTGCTAACACAACCTATCAATGGCTGTTTCACAAAAAGCACTGCTAACACAACCTATCAATGCCTACTTCACAAAAAGCACTGCTAACGCAACCTATCAATGGCTGTTTCACAAAAAGCACTGCTAACACAACCTATCAATGCCTACTTCACAAAAAGCACTGCTAACGCAACCTATCAATGGCTGCATTACAAAAAGAAACATACGGTGCTCAGATAATGAATAATTGTAATCTAGCCTTGAGCGAAAACAGCATCCATTTTTGTTGTTGCTGCTGTTGTTGTTGAACCGCTTAACGCTTTGGGAAACGATTTTGGCAAAGAACAGAAGAATCGTTGAATGAAAATGTACTACATCTGCAAATATCAGAGTCACTGAAAACATGATGATCTTTGGCGTTAGGGTAAATGTACACAGATACAGGTTCGGTATTTTATTTCGTCCATCTTCTTGAAGAAACTAGATAGTCATGTGTGTCAGTTTGAAAGATTCTACCAATTATAAACTCTGTTAAAGGATATTTTAATAAAAATCAGTATACATAAAAACAAATTTACAAAATCGACCTGAAACGTGAGTCCTTCTACTATTACATGCGCTTCATAAAGGCATAGAGGCATGCGTTCAGCTTAGCGCAAGAAGGGATCCCCCTGCGGACCAGATCAGATGGCAGGCTCTTCAACCTCGCCCGCCTCAGAGCAAGGACAAAGGTCCGTGAAGCCCTCATCAGAGACATGCTATTTGCCGACAATGCCGCAGTTGTGACCCATACTCAGCGGGACTTGTAGTCACTAATGGACTGCTTCTCCCAGGCCTGCAAAGATTGTGGTCTGACCATCAGTCTAAAGAAGACAAACGTCCTGGGCCAAGGCACGCCATCTCCACCAGCCATTACCATTGATGACTACGAGCTTGAAGTCATCCATCAATTCAAATATCTTGGGTCCACCATCGCCGATAACCTCTCCCTTGCCACAGAGATCGACAAGAGGATCGGGAAGGCAGCCACAACACTAGCCCGCCTCACACAAAGGGTGTGGACAAATCTCAAGCTGACCACGAAGACAAAGATGGCTGTATACAACGCCTGTGTCCTCAGCACCTTGCTGTATGGCAGCGAGGCGTGGACCACGCATGCTCATCAGGAGAAAAGGATCAATACCTTCCACCTGAGAAGCCTACGGCGCATACTCGGCATTTCCTGGCAAGACAAGGTGACCAACACCGAAGTCCTGACCCGCGCTGGCCTCCCAACCGTGCACACCATGCTGAGACAGCGTCGGCTGCGCTGGTTGGGTCACGTTCGCCGCATGGAAGATGGTCGCATCCCAAAAGACATCCTTTATGATGAGCTTGCCACAGGGCAGAGAAACATTGGCCGCCCACAGCTGAGATACAAAGACGTTTGCAAACGTGACATGAAGGGCTGGAGATCAACACTGAGTCCTGGGAGTACCTCGCAGACGACCGCAACAGCTGGAGAACCACTCTCAAAAAACAGC
>CM060305.1:79643734-79653734 GCA_030674185.1 Monoplex corrugatus
CCTACGCAAAAAAATACTATGCACTGGCATGGTCTTGAAATGAGTAGGGGGAGGGTGGAGGCGGGACCTATGAAACACAAAACTGACACCAGCAGAATGACGGAAACATTAAGACGGGCAGCTAACAAGCCAGTCAGCGAACAGGCCAGTTTTTAATTTGCGGGCTGGGATTAGCTCGAATATCAGATCTCGATTCCACGGTAACTGTCAAATGAACTCACACAATCACATGATATCGATGTCCGCTAAGCCACGGAACTCCAAGCATACAAGAGTTCGGAATTTGTTGAAGAGAGATTTTTATCGCGTTCAGGCAATGCCATACGTTATGCACTCCACCCAGCAATAGTCTGGGGATCTTTAAATCCTACAAGCTGGCAAAGTCTTGAAACAGACAAGAGGTAAGAGGGGGGAATCTAACAAACACTATACTGAAACCACCTCAATGACTAAAGCATTACGATGGGCAACGCGAAGATCAGCTTTTTTACGCTGCCATCCGGGATTGAACTCGATACATCAGATCCTGAGCCCACGGCTCTATCAACTGTGCCAGCCAGCCTGAGAAACACACACACACACACACACACACACACACACACACACACCACACAACACACACACACACACCACACACACACACCACACCACCACACACGCACACACATCACAACACCACACACACACAACAACACACCACACACACAACCACAACACACACACGCACACCCCACACCACCACAAACACATACCACAACACACACACACACACACACACACACACACACACACACACACACCACACACACACACACACACACACTGTGGCCTGCCTTAGGATCGAACACACGACCTCTACCATATCAGCAAGGTGTTCAAACCAACAGGACCAGCAGGACCACAAACACAGACAAACACGTCACGGAACTGACCTTCCACTTTATACTATAAGTAAAATGTCAAAACTTTTTTTTTCCCTACGAAACGACTACAAGCTTCCAGCGTTACTGGTATGACGACGCCACATCCACAATGGCACTATCTGATGATAACAGCTCCTCGCTGATGACATCACAACGACAATGGCACTAATAATATATATAATTTTTTTATATACGCAATCGACAACAAATCAAGCGCTAATGATGATACGTCTCGCTGACGACATCATAACAACGATGGCACTATCTGATGATAACAGCTCCTCGCTGATGACGTCATAACGACAATGGCACTGTCTGGTGATACCATCATAGATGACGTCACAACCACCATGGCACTGTGTGATGATAACAGTCTCTCGCACAGCACTCACAGATCACGGATCACAAGATTAACTGCTGGCGGTCTGAGATCCAGGCTTCAACATCACTGACTACAGACTGGGTTGAAGTGTATGATAGCGAGAGAAGAACACACGCAGAAACGTCACTGGCTTTCAACAAATGATATCTGCTTGATAGTACACGCGACCGACTGGGAATAAACATTATGCAATAACTAACTAGCTAACTAGCTAGCTAAGCTGAACTAACTGACAAATGACTGACTGACTGACTGACTAACTGACTGACCGAACGACCAACCGACTGAATTACTAACTAACCAACCAACTGACTGACTGACTGACTGACTGACTTAACAGCCAAACTAATAATAAAAAAAAAAATGAATAGATAAAAAACAAATTAATAAACAACGAAATTTAAATAAATAGTAGTAAAAGATTGATGATTAAATAAATAAAATCAATCGATTAATCAAACAATCGATCAGTCAGTTAATGATAAAGATAAACATCACACAACAAAAAGAAACCACTTCATGAAACAAGATTCAACCAAAAGGTTGCCAATATGGATGACTCTCGCACACAAAAAAAAAAAAACAAAAAAACACACAAAACCCCCTAACTATTCGTTGGATTTTATATAACAAAAATAAAAACAGCACTTGTTCAATGGATTTAAAGATTTCAATTGTATGTACACTGTCTTTTGCCTTCGCCAAACAGTTCAAGCCTTCTCCCCCCAAAAAATCAAACATGCAGATACACACATGTTCATAAAAAGACTAAAAAACTGAGACGGGTGCACTGTACCCAGGGTAGGAGACAGAAGATTTGTCTTGTGGCAAAGGCCAGTACTGAACAACATCACAGAGCTCGCAGTTCGTCAAGCACTCACTCCATCGATCTGACAAGTGTCTGACACACTGCCCAGAGGTCTGCCCTGAGTACCAGCTTCAGGCAGCCGCTATCGATCCGCTCTTCCTGATGATTATTGATCCGCCCTTCCGATCAACCACAATCGATCAATCGATCAAGCCAACAGACATTAAGTTGACATCAAGCCTGACACTTCTGTCTCTATGACTTCGCTTTGTGCTATGATTCTGGCCTTTGTTACGAAGTCAGCACAACTATAGAGCTGTATACAAAATAGTGTTCTGTTGCCACCAGGTTCGTTTAGTGGCCCATGGCCTCAGCTGTTAGAACGTCATGCTCATAACGCGAGGGTTGTGGGGTCAAACCTCAAGCAGGCCCTTTAATAACATACACACTGTGACATGTCATTTACATGTAACCAAGATTGTTCCAATGAAAGGCTGATACAATTCTAGTATAAAAACATAGACTAAGTAAAACACAGGCTAGGTAGGACCTCAGTACATGGCCAGCTGAGGGGTTTACGTGCAGACTTAAGGCTAGTGCCATGATCACCATATACATGGACACCTATGATGTTAGTCCATGTGGAATTCGTTCCAAGCGTGGAGACGTCGTCTTGAGAAACGGAAACGGAAACAGCAGACCACAGTATTACGTGGGCTGGTTGGTTCTTTTGTCGAAACCGTGGACTTGAGATCTGATGGTTCGAATTCAATCTCTATAACATTAAAAACTGGCCTGTTCGCTGCCCATTATTGTGTTTCCGTCATTCTGGTGGAGTCAGCTTAGGGTTTCATAGCCTGCCTCCTCACTCCCCTCCCCGTTTCAAGACCTTGCCAGCTCACTGGGGTTTGCATTCAATCTACATTAAAAAGCTGGCCTGTTCGCTGCCCATCTTTATGTTTCTATCATTCTGGTGGTGTCAGCTTAGAGTTTCATAAGTCCCTCTCCCCCTTCTCCACTTCAAGACCTTGCCAGCGTATAACGGTTTGCGTTCAATCTACAACATTAAAAACTGGTCTGTTCGCTGTCCACCTTAATGATTCTATCATTCTGGTGGTGTCAGCTTAGAATTTCATAGGTCCCTCTCCCCCTTCCCTATTTCAAGACCTTGCCAGTGCAAAACGTTTCTGCGCAGGTTCAAGGTGTCTGCCAGAAAAATTACTTGCAGATTTAGGCGCAGAGCAAACGGAACTGTCTGAAAGTCCATATTCAGATGTGACAATCGATCAACATTGCTGACTGTGATCATGCAAATTCTGAACATATCAATCCGCACTTCTGAACAGTATCGATCACCACTTCTGAATATCATCATCTGTACTTCTGATTATTATCAATTTACACTCTGTTTTCACCACTCGACATTATCAATCCGCATTTCTGAATATTATCAATCCACACTTCTAAATTTAATCAATCCACACTTCTGAATATTATCAATCTGCACTTCTGATTGTTATCAATCCACACTTCAGAACATTATCAATCCGCATTTCTGAACATTATTAATCCACATTTCTGATTATTATCAATCCATACTTCTGAATATTATCGATCCACACTTCTGAACATTATCAATCTATACTTTTGAACAATATTGATGCACACTTCTAATCATTATTGATCCTACCTTTGATCATTATCAATCGACAATTCTGTCTTTACTGATTCACACCTTTGATCATTGTCGATCCACACTTCTAACTTATCAATCCACACTTCAAAATTATCAATCCACACTTCTGAACATTATCAATCTACACTTCAGAACATTATCAATCCTCACTTCTGAACATTATCAATCCACACTTCAGAAAATTATCAAATCCACACTTCTGAACATTATCAATCCACACTTCAGAACATTATCGATCCACACTTCTGAACATTATCAATCTATACTTCTGAATATTATCAATCCATAGTTTTGATTATTATCATCCACACTTCTGACCATTATCGATCCACACTTCTGATCACCATCGATCCACGAATCTGATCACCATCAATCCATATTCATGATCACGGCTTTTATTTCTTACATACTACCGGTTGCCATCGATATATAGATTTTTGGCCCCGTTCTGTCAATATTTCTGATTATGATCTGTCCGTACTTAGGATGGATTAATCGATCATGCCAACAGAACTCGAGCTGACAGCAAAACCATCTCTGCATCATCCAACAGTCCATGTAATGTTGCATGTGTTTCATGACCCGTGTCTGATGAAGTTATGGAAGCACGGCTAGATCGACACTACAGCCTGCCTGTTTGTCTGTCTGTCTGTCTGTCTGTCTGTTTGTCTGTCCGCCTGCCTGCCTGCCTGCCTACCTGCCTGCTTGTCTGTCTGCCTGCCTGCTATCTGTCTGTCTCTGTCTGTTTGTGTCTCTGTCTGTCTGTGTCTCTGTTTCTTTCTCTCTGTCTCTGTCTGTCTGTCTGTCTGCCTGTCTGTCTGTCTGTCTGTCTGTCTCTGTCTCTGTCTCTCTCTCTCAAGTTTGCTGACACTTGAGCCTACACGTATAATATACAGACTAGTAACATTTACCATGAACGTTTTTTAATCTTTTTGTATCACGTGGCATGTACGGCGTAGCCGCATTATGAATCTTCCAAACTCGATGTCACCAAATTGAGAAAGAAAAATGAAACTGAAACTGCCATGTCCCATACAAAGACAACCGCATTTCGAAGATGCTCATGTTCCAGACTGCTAAAAGCGAGGGCACCACGATCAGCAAAGACCAATAAAGCGATACGATGATACTCTGAGTGTCAACCTCATCAGCTGTGGCACCAACACCACCAACCGGAAAGACACTGTCTGCAACAGAGTAACCTAGCGAGAGCAGTACACGCAGGGCCACAATCACATTTGGAAAACGCAATACAACTGTCATTCAACAGAGGAAGTTTCAGTTTCAGTTTCAGTTTCTCAAGATCTCCGCCCTCAGAACGAATTCCATATGCACTAACGTCACAGGTGCCATGTGTATGGTGATCGTGGCACAAGCTTTTTAATTAGGCCTGCACATAAACCCATGAGCTGGCCAGGTCCTGAGGCCCTACCTAGACTATGTTTTACCTAGTCTATATTTTATATTGGTAGTTCATCAGCCTGACCACTGGGATAATCTTGGTTATATGTAAATGACATGCGTTGGGGGCTCGTCCGGGATAAAAATGTGGTCCACATGGGGGCCGAACCCACGACCTCCGCGTTATCAGCACAGCGCTCTAACCAACTGAGCTAATGGGCCGACAGCGGAAGGAACCAGCGAACTCTTTCCCATGCAACGCTTGCGGGAGAACATCTGTCTTGTATCCCACAAGAAGACCTGTACCAGGCGATGAAAACTATATGCCTACTCATTCGTCGGATCGGGGGGACGGTCCATCATCATCATCATCATCATCATCATCATCATCATCATCATCATCATCATCATCATCATCATCAAGTGCCTTGCCACATGGCGTTGGCGATCATGGCCCTCCATATGTATCTGTCCCTTGTTGCCGCAAGCACATCTTCCACCCTCTCTGTCCTCAGCCACTTTGCAAGTCCGTCCAATATTTTTTTCTCTGGGTCTACCTAGTGCTCTCTTTCCCTCCAGCTTTCCTGTTGTGACCAGGTGCTCCAATTCCCCATTTCCTCATAAAATGGCCTATAGATGTTGCCTGTCTTTTCCTAATATTCCTTATCAATGATCTTCTTGCGTCTGCCTCCATCAAGACTGTCTCGTTTGTTTTCTTTGCTGTCCGTGGAACTCTCAACATTCTTTTTAGAAACCACATCTCGGCTGCCTCAATCTTGTTCTGGCTTTGCTTGTTGACTGTCCACGCCTCACAACCGTATAACAGTATCTGTTCTATATAACATTCAAGAACTCTCTTCCTGATGTTAATTGATAGGCATTTGTTGGTAAGAATGCTTTTCCTCTTCTTGAATGCTGTTTTGGCTTGGCCGATTCTGCTGGCTATTTCTGATGTGCATTTGCCGTCTATTGAAATGACCGTTCCCAGATATTTAAACTTATCAACCTATCATCATCATGGAACGTCCTTACCAAACAACAGCCTAATCTCGCCTCCTCACGTTATGAACATATTTCACTCGTCTGGCGGATTGAAGCAGACTACGTTACAGCGTTATACCGACAGTGTGGGTATTCGATCGTCTCTGACACCAGGAACAAATCAAGTGGAACTAGGATATCACTTACAGGCGATCTGTTGGCCTTAGAAAAAAACAGGTAAACTGACACACACCCCTGAATACGCCAACTTGTTACTACTGCTGCGAGCTCTATTCTTCGGCTTCGTTCAGAACACAGTCTCCAAGTATACACTGGCAAAATAGTCTATACATATTATTCAAATTCCCACCCACCCATTCTCTCTGTCTCTGTCTCTCTCTCTCTCTCTGTCTATTTCTCCCCTCTTTCTCTCTCACCCCCTTCTCTCTCTCGTCCTCCCTCTCTCTTTCCCCCCTCTCTCTCTCTTCCTCTCTCCCCCCTCGATCTCTCTCCCGCTCTCTCTTTCTCTCTCTCTCTCCCTCCCTCTCTCTATCTCCCCCTCTCTCTTTCTTTCTCTCTCTTCCCCTTCTCTCTATCCCCCTTCTCTGCCTCTCTCTCTCCCCCTCTCTCTCTCTTCCTTTCTCTCTCTCCCCTTCTCTCCCCTCGCTCTCTTCCTCCCTCTCTCTCTCCCCTCTCTCTTCCCCGTCCCTTTCTGTCTCCCGCTCTCTCTCTTTCTTTCTCTTTCTCACTCTCTTCCTCTCTCCTCTCTCTCCTTCCCTCTCTCTCTCTCTATCCCCCCCCCCCTCTCTCTCTCTCTCTCGCTCGCTCTCTTTCCCTCCCTGTAACTGAACGAGTAACGACAACTTGGTGCGCATTTCACATTGTTGGTGGAAAAAAAAACGGTTGTGACAAAAGACCAATGTACAATGCCATGTAATCTGGCACCCCTGTGTGCCGTCACAGCCTGACGAAGTCTGCTTTACAGAAATGGTACAGGAGGTCAGGCAAAATGTTTCTATAATTCACCCACTATTTCATTTTACAGACTAGAAAGAAACAACTGCAACGAACCGAGGTCCAACCACAGTGCAGTGGTCTGCATAAACCAAAACCACCAAACCAAATCGGTCAAATTATCCTGTCAATCTCTGCTGACATCAGTTAAGAAGAGAAAACTACGTTGTACGGCAATGTCACTGGACTCAATAGCCTCGCTAAATAAATCTTGATGTGACCTTGACGAAGGAGGAGGAGGAAGAAAAAGAAGGAAGAGAAGAAGAAGAAGAAGAGAGAAGAAGAAGAGAAAAGACAGACAGACAGACAGACAGAGGAAGGGAGAGGGGGATGGAAGAGAAGACAGAAACAAAAAACAAAAAACAAAAAAAACAAAAAAACCGAAGCAATGGACTGACAACGATGCCGAATGGAGAAAGGAACCATTTGCCGAGATCCAGGTTTTGGCTCACAAGAGACAGAGCTGGAAAACTCTCGTGATCAGTTCATTAATGTGGCGCCCCGATGACTTTTCACGGAGTTAAGAAAGTGGAGGAAAAGGAGGAGGAGGAAGAAAATAGAAAGAAAAAAATCCACACAAAAAAAAAAGAAGAAGAAGGAGAAGAAAAGGAAAGGAAGAAGACCAAGAACAAGACGAAGAAAGAAAGAAAGAAAGAAAGAAAGAAAGAAAAGAAGAAGAGGAGATAAGAAAAAGAAGAGGAAGAGGAGGAGAAGAAGAAGAGGAAGAAGAAGAAGAAGAAGATGAATGATGATGATGATGATGATGATGATGATGATGATGATGATGAAGAAAGGAAGAAGACGAAGACGAAGGAGAAGAAAACCATTCAGACAGACAGACAGATAGATAGATAGATAGATAGATACATAGATAGATAATAGTTAGATCGATAGATAGATAGATAGATAATAGTTAGATAGATAGATAGATAGATAGATAATAGTTAGATAGATAGATAGATAATAGATAGATAGATAGTATAGATAGATAGATAGATAATAGATAGATATATGGATAAATAGATCGATAGGTAGATAGATAGATAGAGAGATAGATAATAGTTAGATAGATAATAGTTAGATAGATAGATAGATAATAGATAGATAGATAGATAGATAATAGATAGATATATGGATAAATAGATCGATAGATAGATAGGTAGATAGATAGATAGAGAGATAGACAGACAGACAGAAAGACAGACAGACAGACAGATAGATACATACATACATACATACATATACACATGCACACATACATACATACATACATATACATACATACATACATACATACATACATACATACATACATACATACATACTCGTAGATAGACATAGAAGGATAGACAGACTGCTCTACTGTTACCTTCGATGAAGTGACCATACTTATACTGCATCAGCATTTGTATCTATATTCACATTGTTTAAATGTTCGGACATGGACACACACAACACACACACACACACACACACACACACACACACACACACACACACACATACATAAACACACACCTACAAAACCATAAACACGCACGCAGACACACACACACACACACACACACACACACACACACACACACACACACACACACACATACACACACACACACACACACACACACTCACACTCACACACGCACACAAACATGTTTATGCTAAGTGCACCGATTTCACAAGTGTTTTCACAAGAGCTGTTCGCGCAATACAAATAATGTTAGTAGTAATTGCAGATGAAGAAGCAGCAGTAATAGTAGTAGCAGCAGCAGCAGCAGCAGCAGCAGCAGTAGTAGTAGTGGTAGTAGTAGTAGCAGTAGTAGTAGTGTTAGCAGTAGCAGTATCATCATAACCATCATCATTATCATCACCATCACCATCATCATCATCATTATTATTATTATTATTATCATCATCATCATTATTATTGTTGTTGTTATCATCATTATCGTTATCATCATCATTGTCATTGTTATGACTGTTGTTATTGTAATAATAATCATCATCATCATCATCATTATTATTATCATTATTATTATTATTATTATTATTATTATTATTATTATTATTATTACTGCTACTGTTGTTGTTGCTGTTATTATTTTTATTGAAGTTGTTGCTGTTATAATTATGTTCCTCAATGTTCACTGTCTATACACCCACAGCTCGTCTCCACCCAGGTGAGTCTTGTATCAGTTACGCCTGGCCGCCCCAGGCAATTGACAAAACATGAAGTGTATCGCTTGGTGACAGACACCAACACCTCACTGAGTTCAGTGGGTGGCGGCAAAGGCGATAGTCAATAACGTCTGCTTCTTGTTAACAGACTTCGTCAACTGAAAGGTGGGGCACGCCCTTGGTTGTCTGTTTCTTCAGTCGTCTGCTTGGCTCTTGCATAAAACCTATGTTAGTATAATATAATTTTGTGTTTGTCACGATCTCTCTCTCTCTCTCTCTCTCTCTCTCTCTCTTTCTCTCTCTCTCTCTCTCTCTCTCTTTCTACTCTCCCTCCCTCCCTCTCTTTCTCTATCTCTCCCACCCCCCTTCTCTCTCTCTCTCTCTCTCTCTATATAATAATATAATAAAATATTTATATATATATAGAGACAGAGACAGACAGACAGACAGACAGACAGAGAGTGAGAGAGAAAAATAGGGAAGAATGGATGGATAGATAAGATTATGGATATATAGATACAGATATAGCTATAAATAGTGGATATACATATAACTCTGTTTCTCTCTCTCTCTCTCTCTCTCCTTCCCACACACACACACACACACACACACACACA
>CM060305.1:79658734-79676234 GCA_030674185.1 Monoplex corrugatus
TACCAACACTCTCACACTCACCCTTCCCTTCCACTACTACCACACTCACACACTCACCCTTCCTTTCCACTATTACCACACTCACACACTCACCCTTCCTTTCCACTATTACCACACTCACACACTCACCCTTCCCTTTCACTATTACCACACTCACACACTCACCCTTCCTTTCCACTATTACCACACTCACACACTCACCCTTCCTTTCCACTATTACCACACTCACACACTCACCCTTCCTTTCCACTATTACCACACTCACACACTCACCCTTCCTTTCCACTATTACCACACTCTCACACTCACCCTTCCTTTCCACTATTACCACACTCACACACTCACCCTTCCTTTCCACTATTACCACACTCACACACTCACCCTTCCCTTTCACTATTACCACACTCACACACTCACCCTTCCTTTCCACTATCACCAACACTCTCAAACTCACCCTTCCTTTCCACTATTACCACACTCACACACTCACCCTTCCTTTCCACTATTACCACACTCACACACTCACCCTTCCTTTCCACTATTACCACACTCACACACTCACCCTTCCTTTCCACTATTACCAACACTCTCAAACTCACCCTTCCTTTCCACTATTACCAACACTGTCACAATCGCACAGCTTCCGTGATGACAATCCTCTATCATTCTGTTATTCAAGAATTAATGTACTCCACTGATGTTTATTCTCTGTAATCCTTCCACAAATATCACACACGTACACTGTCCTATGGGAAAGCTTCCCTCTCTCATACACAGCTTCCTGTGTGGAAGATATTAACACTGTCGATCCGTTATCCAATTTACTGTTTACATTGTATACACGCGCAGTAAATAGTTAAGAAACACCACGACGGTGCGGACGGGACCAGAGCACCAATGCCTCGCTACTCTCTAGACAATCACCTCCCTAGTTCCCGACGCCACTCGACAGCCATTTCATCAAGGGGAAAAAAAAGGGAGGGGGGGGGGGCTGTCTATGCGTCCCTTCGGACCCAGTCACTAATTACGTTGTTTATAAACCGAATTCTTACCAACAAATGCCTATCAATTAACATCAGGAAGAGAGTTCTTCAATGTTATATAGAACGAATACTGTTGTATGGCAGCGAGGCGTGGACAGTCAACAAGCAAAGTCAGAACAAGATTGAGGCAGCCGAGATGTGGTTTCTAAGAAGAATGTTGAGAGTTCCATGGACAGCAAAGAAAATAAATGAGACAGTCTTGATGGAGGCAGACACAAGTAGATCATTCATAAGGAAGATTAGGAAAAGACAGGCAACATTTATAGGCCATTTTATGAGGAAAGGGGATTTGGAGCACCTGGTCACAACGAGAAAGCTGGAGGGAAAGAGAGCACCAGGTAGACCCAGGGAGAAAATACTAGACGGACTTGCAGAGTGGCCGGGGACAGGGAAGGTGGAGGAGATGCTTGAGGCAACAAGATATAGAGACAGATGGAAGTCCATGATCGCCAACGCCATGCAGCAAGGCACCTGATGATGATGATGATGATATTGATGATGGTAAACCGAATGGCAGGGTGGGGAGATGACAAACCCCGGGACATGACCACACAAAGCACACCAGCCTCCGGACCAAGAGAGAATGGAAGATCCCTCTCTCGCCCCACTCTGATCTTCATCTTTCTTTCGGGCACCTTGTATGGAAGATGTCAACACTGTCACTCCGTGATCCAATTTACCGTTTATATATAAACAGGCGCCGTAATCAAGTGGGTAAACATTGAACCTATTATCAGAAAATCCTGGTTTAAATCCCCTTGAACATCTCCGCCTGGTGGGTTAAGGGTGGAGATTTTTCCCCATCTCACAGGTCAACGTGTGTGTAGATCTGTTTGTGACTAAACCTCTATCGTGTGTACACGCAAGCAGAACATCAGTTATGGAAACATGAAAAATGCTAAAAATGCACGTCCACTGAAAACGGGGTGTGCAGACTGTGCTGCGACAGACAGCCAGCGCAGTGTGAACAAAACGACGTGCGTGGATGTATCCGAAAAAAACACCGAGAACGCTTTAAAAAAAAGAAAAAAAAAAAAAACACTGCTGTTAATCTGTTCTCTGAACTTATTATATACATGCATTTCACAAAAAGATTTCTAAACTTTTTAAAAAGAAAAAGAAAAAAACAAAACAACAAAAACAACTGTCAATCCGGTATTTAACTTACTGCATACATATAGTTTACTTTCAAACTGTTTTTAAACTTCTATTTCACACAGTCACATTGGGAAGGGGGCAAAAAACGAGTCGGACCCGTATGCCTTCCTGCCTGCGCACGCTAAAGATCCCACGGCAGTTGAAAATCGTAAAGAGCAGGGCATTCGCCCAGTTACCTTGAAAAAAAATTATTGGAGATATAGGTTTATTTCCCAGGTCCCTTCCCTTGAATGCCAATTAGACTTATTGCCTTTCTTAAGTCTTATTCAAGAAAAAAAAAGTGGTGTTGCACTGCATCCACGCGTTCTCAACGGAGACAGCAGCCCGAGTTTCACATGGTAAATCCATTGTGATAAAATGAATGTGAAAAGTCCGTTACTGTACAACATGTTTCATTAAAAACCGGTTCCAAGCAATCTATTTCCAGTCTGGTTTCACGGCTTCGATTTCCCCACCCAAGTCAATTACAGTGTTACTTGAACCGTCGACAGTCTAAGAACGAACATAGTATCCATGTATGCTTTTCCTTTATATTGTAAGCGTGATCACTTTATTTATTTTATTTATTTATTTATTATTTATTTATTTATTTATTTATTTACGCATTTATGTGTTTATTTGGTTTTTTTATTTAGTCAGCTGTTTACTTTATCATTTATTTATTTATCTAGTTAGTTAGTTAGTCAGTTAGTTAGTTAGTTAGTCAGTTAGTAAGTTAGTTAGTTAGTTGTGTAGTTGTGTAGTTGTTTATAATCGTGTGTGTTGGCGCGCGTGAGTGTGAGTGTGTGTATGTGTATGCGTGTATGTGTGTGTGTGTGTGTGTGTGTGTGTGCGTGCGTGCGTGCGTGCGTGCGTGCGTGTGTGTCGTGTGTGTGTGTGTGTGTGTGTATGTGTGTTTTGTGTGTGTGTGTGTGTGTGTGTGTGTGTGTGTGTGTGTGTGTGTGTGTGTGTGTGTGTGTGTGTGTGTGTGTGTTTGAAGTATTGCGATTTTTCTCGGATATTTGCACAGAGATTCTTTCACTCACACTACGCAGGCGGTATGTCGCTGCATGGTCTGACTACTACATCTGCGGTGGGTGTGCTTGATGGGTGTTTTCGTGTTCCCCAAGCCAGCCACTGACAAAACTTGAAGGACCTTTAACGTGCATGTTTGTCATTCTGAATGCGTATACACAAAAATAGGTTTAGGCACTGGCAGGTCTGCACACATGTTGACCTGGGTGATCCCCCCCCCAAAAAAAAAAAAAAAAAAATCTGCATCCTTTACCAACCAGCCGAAAGCCCCCCGTAGGGATACCGGGGGCTCTTTCAGTATAAATAGTATCCTCCACCTTCTGGAAATTCTGTGCTAGAAATTTCCTCTTTTCTGTCATTCTCTTTGTTTCTGAATTGTTCCTCTGCTTACTGTCATGTCTTCATATCATTTTCTATCTTGCTGGTCCGTTCACCTGTATGTGTTCGATGGGGTCTTGCGTGCTTTTTCTTAGGATTGAAAATTGGGTATATGTGTTGGGTGCGTTTTTATCTCTGGGGAGGTGAGATGTGCGGAGGCAGTTTTGGGTAATTTATGCCTGTTTTTACTTGAGTTTTTGTGTCCTTAGGTATGCTTAAGTTTGTATTCAAGTGTGTTTTTTGAATCCCCTGTGCGGTAGATTAGACGGAATGGTCAACGCCAGAGGCATGTCCTTGGATTATGTGCGCGAATGCATTGACACGTGTGCTTAATTTTTTTCTGTTTTTATCCTGTTGAAGTTTTGTATGTTTTGAAGCGGTTATAGCCCTGATATGGCTCTACGGTGTCGGCTGGGCTTTAAAGAACAATAACAATAATAATAACAATAACAACAACCAGGTAGGATCGAATTCCAAACCTTCCGACAGGAAGTTGTCTTACCCTCTCGACGAGCACGCCCATCAATCGTAGTTTTCACATTAGATGATTACAGTTCTAGGTTTTTCTTTTACGTGTATTTGTAAGAGGAAAACAGTGGCAAAATAGTTCAGATGTTTACTTGCCAATAACTAAGCTCGAGGTTCCTGGGCTCATTTCCCCTGAAAGCCTCGACATTTCTTTTGACCTTGACCGGAAACCCGAACTGAACGTCTAGTCCTTCAGAAGGGGACGAAAAATGAGTCGGACCCGTGTGCCTTCTGGCCGGCGCACGCTTAAGATCCCAAGGGAGATGAAAATCGTGAAAAGCAGGGCATTCACCCGGCTGCCCTGGTGTAAAACATTGGAGAGATAGAAAAACACGAAAATAGAATCAGAACGCGTAATTGATACAACAAGACAAGACAGGTTCACATTTTCGGCTAACTGGCCTTTGTTAAACGTGAATGTAAGATCACAAACAAACACCAAATACAAAATTAAGAGAAAGAGACTGAAACTTCCCTGCTGCTTCGTCCAGTATGAGTTCCTGTTTGCTTGAACGCGGGCAGTCGCACTTGTTTTGAACTAGAGAGATAGGTTTATTTCCCAGGTCCCACCCCTTGAAGGTCAGTTAGCCTTCACAGACATAGTCACCTATCTATCATCAATGGCCCACAAACAGTACTGACTTCTCAGATATACCTGGTAATCCTCAACGGCCAATGACCGGCACTGAATGACTCCTCCTACACAACGGTTTTTTTACGCGGTCCCACCTTTCTCGGGTGTATGTATGCACGTTGTTTTGCCCACACTGCACAGGCAAAATGTTGATGCACAGTCTGCACACTCCCTTTTTGTTGGGCGTGCATAGTATGTGGTTTACTTTTTGTTTTGTTTTGTTTTGTTTTGTTTATTTCGATAAGCTCCTAGACACTGGTATGACTTACAAGATCTCTAGCGTGTATATTTGATGTTCGGTATACGTGCGAAAAAAGAAGAAGAACGTGTTGCCGCAGTGAAGCTCCGTGATTTCTTCTTCTTCTTCTTCTTTTTCTATCACTTCTTCTTTCGCTTCTTCTTCTTTTTCTATCACTTCTTCTTTCGCTTCTTCTTCTTTTTCTATCACTTCTTCTTTCGCTTCTTCTTCTTTTTCTATCACTTCTTCTTCTTCTTTACAAATTCGTGTTTTTGTTTACCTATGAATCGGACATTCAAACCATGTCCCTCATCCTACCCCATGCTATCCACCAGGCCAATCCGAATACCAGTATCTCCCTCAGTCTATCCACCAGGCCAATCCGAATACCAGTATCTCCCTCAGTCTATCCACCAGGCCAATCCGAATACCAGTATCTCCCTCAGTCTATCCACCAGGCCAATCCGAATACCAGTATCTCCACCATTCTATCCAACAGACCAATCAAAACACCAGTATCTCCCTCAGTCTATCCACCAGACCAATCAAAATACCGGTATCTCACTCACACTATCCACCAGAACAATCAAAACACCAGTATCCCCCTCACTCTACTCAACAGACCAATCAAAATACCGGTATCTCACCAAATGTTCAACCCAGCAACCACAGTGTCAATGCCAGTATGTGTGGAGGACACGCACTCTTTCAACAGGTACATACTGAATCAAAACCAAACAGAAGTCGTGCAACACAAAGAGCAAAGGAGTTTTCTTTGACTTAGGGCACGGAGGGAATGAAAAGTCAGGCATAAAAATCCAAACGGCCCAGAGACAATGGACACGGTGTAAGCCGTTCAGGCCGTAAAACGGGTGTCGCGGTAGGAATATTCTACAGACCCAGTGCATGATATGGTAATCGGCTGTCAAAGAGAAAGTCTTTTAAAGCCAGAGAAAAGCCCGCTCTATGAGCCAACATCGCCAGTCTCAAGGGACTCGTGAAAATGAAAGACATGTAAGCAGTCGTTAGCGTGTACCTTTTGTCGGCTGAAGGCTTGTAGTTATAAGGCTACGTCGTAAGTGGATTTTATTTAAGAATTGGTTTATTTTCATACAAATGATTATATCACACCCACTCGCACACACATACAAAACACACACACACACACACACACACACACACACCACACACACACAACATTCTCCCTCTTCCCCTATAGAAAATCAACCACCACCACCACCCCTCATACGTTCCTTGTAATCACTGCTCCACTATAGGAAAAAATCAAATTTAAAAGTCGCTTTAAAAGAAGCTGATATGGTTTTCTATAGCATTATCAGAGCTCAGATCCTTTGAAGCGGAAAATAAAGTATGTCGCTTGAAAACTTTTGACGATATTCGTTTCGTGACGAAATACGATTACCAATAGTTGTAACCCACAGGGGAGATAATGCTGTGCTATAACTGAACTTGCCTATTTTGACTGACTTATCGGTGTCACTGAGAACAGCGAGATGGGCTATACCGCAGTTTTATTGGTTGATCACAGTTTTAAGTCGCGTTAAGATTTTTTTCGACAGTAATTCCATATAAACTAGCTGTGCTGTGTATCTTTCAATAAATCACATCTTTCTGCATTCTCTAAATGCTGGAGGATGGATGGCACAAAAATGACCTTACCAAGCTATCAACCTTCCACGTAAAGAACATCCAAAGAATTATACGAATCATCTGACTCAGCACCCTCTTCAAACAAAAATCATTTGCCCAAGGCAGTATTTCTTTTTTTTCTTTTACTGTTGTTTAAAGCCCAGCCAACTGCGCAGAGCCATATCAGGGCTACAACCGCTTCAAAACACATAAACTTCAACAACAACAAAAAAGAAAAGAAAATTAAGTACACATATCAATGCATTCGCACACATAATCTAAGGACATGCCCCCGGCGTAGGACCATTCCGTCCGACTTACCGCACAGGGGAAATTTTAAAAACACACCTAAATACAAATATAAGCATACATAAGGACACCAAAACATATAAAAACAGGCATAAATTACCTAAAATTGCTTCCGGATATCTCACCTCCTTAGAGCCAAAAATGCACTTAATACATGTACCCAATTATCAATCCTAAGAAAAAGTACGTAAGACTTTATCGAAAAAATACAGGTGAATGGACCATTAAGGCAGAAAATAAGTAGAAATGACAGAAAGCAAGGCAACAAGGCAGAAGCACAGAATTTCCAAAAGGTGAGGATACTATTTATACTGAAAGAGCCCCCGGCAACCCAACGGGGGAACCCAAGGCGATCAAGGCAGTATGGACACCATCATCATAAAAAGACATGAAGATGAATTGGGCACATCATCCATAAAGAGCAGGACAACATCACATGGACTGCCCTTCATCGGACACCAGAAGGAAAACGCTAAAGAAGAAGACCCTACAACAGCTGGCGATGAGCAATAAGAAGAGACTTGGAGACCTTAAAACGCACCCGGGGTACGTTACAGAGGCTGTCCCAGAACAGACAAGAGTGGAGAAATTTCGTTTCTGTCCTACATGTCAATGGGATTATGAGCAGTAAGTAATTAAGTACATCTTATCTTCCTTTGTCAATTTACTTTTCCTCTCGAGCGCACATGTGATAGGAAAACTCAAAACGAAGGACATTGATGTGAGTAACTCTTTGACTCCCCGCACCCTGTCCATCAGTATCCTGCATTATCAACCCTGATGATGTGCGCTAAAGATCACCACCACTGACACACTCAGCATATCACATCAAGCAGTCTGAATCGAAGTCACAGTCGGAGTCCATGCAAACAAAAGCCACGACATGAAAATGAAAAGAGAACAACTCCCAACTAAAACGACGTAGGGAAGTAATCTCGGGAGTGGTGAGGCATTGATGCTCCGGATCCCGTACAGCACTTTCGGTTGTTTCTTGTTCACTTTGACATGCGGCTTGGCTGCTGCCTCCAGGGAATCAGGCCTAATGACTGCAGGGAAAGTCATGGTGACGGCTCGGAAAGACGGCAAATTTGGGATCCTTTTTGGGAGCATGTCAGACTTAGCTAAAAAGCAACATGGGCTGTGTCTAGAGCAGCATGCTGGGCCGATTTTGTGGCCGGACGCTCACGCCCTGTGGTTGTGGCAAAGGAAGCAACTGTCTGAAGAATGGTGAGGCACTGTTGCTCTGGGTCCCATCCAGAAACTTAGGGTGTTTCTTGTGTATGGATTTTACCTTCACCCCCCTAAATCTAATATTTTCATATATGTGTTGTATTTGGTGTAAGCATGACAAAGGCCAAGTTGGCTGTCTTGTTTAGTGCAACAAGCAGGTGTTCTTATCCCTCTGCTCGCGTGTTTCTAGGTCTATTCACTTAAACGCTGGCAATCCTTTTGATTCAGACAATTAACGCCGCAAAAATGCCCACTAGCTTCACGGCACAAACGGCCCTAGTGAATTCTGGTTGCAAAGCTTTCCTAAAGAGACTCACTACGCTAAACGAGTCCATATACCATGTATCCATACGATAGAACCTTAAAGTTAGCTGGAACTAACCGGTGAGTGAAGGATATACGCTGGCCTATAACTTACGCGATAATCATTTCAAATCTTGTTCCATTACATGACATCTGCAGTGCTACTGCAATGATGTTTGTTCCTTGTGCGGATACGCTGTCTTGAAAAAAACTGAACCTGAACGGGATCAGTCGCTAACACCGACCCAAAAACAAAAACGGGGGTAGAGGTCTCGAGCTGAAGCGTAACACACTGTGCATTCTGTGTAACCCGTCAGTTAACCAGCCTTATTTTTACAATTATTTTTCTTACCTCTCGACATAAAAAGTGGATTTAGGTTTCAAACGGCTTACCAACGTATCCACATCAAGGGGACAATGCAGCAAGACTATTTTCAATAGTCAACGACCGATAGCTGCCATGTTTGTGTTTCAGCACTACCTCGGATACATCGATCTGTCAAATACAGGGCCATTTGCCATTAACGAGAGAAAACTCTTAAAACTAGTTGAACAAAAATTCACGTCCACCAAACAAATCGATCACCATATCAAATGCACAAAGCATGTCCGCTCAGAATGAGAATGTTTTCTCTTTGTCAACATTTTAGACATGATCATCACCGCAGTAGTTACCTTCCACCCCTTTACGTTTTTGCCCATTTGCTTACACACACATCTGTCCATCTGTTTTGTCACCCTGTCCACCCACTCCGTCATCCTGTTCATCTGCTTCGTCACCCTGTCCACCCACTCCATCACCATGTTCATCTGCTTCGTCACCCCCTTCATCTGCTTCGTCACCCTGTCTACCTGCTTCGTCATCCTGTCTACCTGCTTCGTCACCCTGTCTACCTGCTTCGTCACCCCCCTACTTCGTCACCCTCTTCATCTGCTTCGTCACCCTGTCTACCTGCTTCGTCACCCTGTCTACCTGCTTCGTCACCCTGTCTACCTGCTTCGTCCCCTGTCTACCTGCTTCGTCACCCTGTCTACCTGCTTCGTCACCCTGTCTCCCTATTTCGTCATCCTGCCGTCCTACTTCGTCATCCTGCCCCATCTGCTTCTTCACCCTGCCCCCTCTGCTTCTTCACCCTGCCCCCTGCTTCGTCACCCTGCCCCCCCCCCCCCTATTTCGTCATCCTGTTCCCCCTGCTTCGTCACCCCCCCCTACTTCGTCACCCTGCCCCCCCCCCTCCTACTTCGTCACTCTGCCCCCTACTTCGTCACCCTGCCCCTGCTTCGTCACCCTGTCCCCCTACTTCGTCACCCTGCCCCCCTACTTCGTCACCCTGCCCCTACTTCGTCACCCTGCCCCCTACTTCGTCACCCTGCCTCCCTACTTCGTCACCCTGCCCCCCCCCCCTACTTCGTCACCCTATCCCCCTACTTCGTCACCTTGCCCCCCTACTTCGTCACCCTGCCCCCCTACTTCGTCACCCTGCCCCCCCTACTTCGTCACCCTGTCCTCCTACTTCGTCACCCTGCCCCTCTGCTTCTTCACCCTGCCCCCTGCTTCGTCACCCTGTTCCCCCTGTCACCCCGCCCCCTACTTCGTCACCCTGCCCCCCTGCTTCGTCACCCTGTTCCCCTTGCTTCGTCACCCTACCCTCCCCCCCCGCTTCGTCCCCCTACTTCGTCACCCTGTCCCCCTACTTCGTCCCCTGTCCCCTACTTCGTCTCCCTGTCCCCCTACTTCGTCCCCCTGTCCCCTTACTTCGTCACCCTGTCCCCCTACTTCGTCCCCCTGTCCCCTTACTTCGTCCCCCTGTCCCCCTACTTCGTCACCCTGTCCCCTACTTCGTCACCCTGTCCCCTACTTCGTCACCCTGTCCCCCTACTTCGTCACCCTGTCCCCTACTTCGTCACCCTGTCCCCCTACTTCGTCACCCTGTCCCCCTACTTCGTCCCCCTGTCCCCCTACTTCGTCCCCCTGTCCCCTTACTTCGTCCCCCTGTCCCCCCTACTTCGTCACCCTGTCCCCCTGCTTCGTCACCCTGTCCCCCTGCTTCGTCACCCTGTCCCCCTGCTTCGTCACCCTGTCCCCCTGCTTCGTCACCCTGTCCCCCTGCTTCGTCACCCTGTCCCCCTACTTCGTCACCCTGTCCCCCTACTTCGTCACCCTGTCCCCCTGCTTCGTCACCCTGTCCCCCTGCTTCGTCCCCCTACCCCCCCCTCCCGCTTCGTCCCCCTGTCCCCCTACTTCGTCCCCCTGTCCTCCTACTTCGTCACCCTGTCCCCCTACTTCGTCCCCCTGTCCCCCTACTTCGTCACCCTGTCCCCCTACTTCGTCCCCCTGTCCCCCTACTTCGTCATCCTTCCCCTACTTCGTCACCCTGTCCCCCTACTTCGTCACCCTGTCCCCCTACTTTGTCATCCTTCCCCTACTTCGTCACCCTGTCCCCCTGCTTCGTCACCCTGTCCCCCTACTTCGTCACCCTGTCTACGTCACCCTGCCCTCCTACTTCGTCACCCTGTCCCCCTACTTCGTCATCCTTCCCCTACTTCGTCACCCTGCCCCCTACTTCGTCACCCTGTCCCCCTACTTCGTCACCCTGTCCCCCTACTTCGTCATCCTTCCCCTACCTCGTCACCCTGCCCCCTACTTCGTCACCCTGTCCCTCTACTTCGTTACCCTGTCTACGTCACCCTGCCCTCCTACTTCGTCACCCTGTCCCCCTGCTTCGTCACCCTGTCCCCCTGTTTTGTCCCCCCGTCTTCCTGCTTCGTCACCCTGCCCCCTACTTCGTCACCCTGTCCCCTGCTTTGTCACCCTACCCCCCTGCTTCGTCACCCTGCCCCCCTGCTTCGTCACCCTGCCCCCTGCTTCCAGCAAGGATTTAACCCTTTCACTCCTTCACCTTGTCCACCTGCTTCGTCAACCTGTCCACACGTTTTCTGCAGGAGGTCAGTTCTTTCATTCCCTAATCCTGTCCACTATAAGTCACTGCAAATTTAATCTTTCTCACGCCCACAACCTGTGTAACAGTTTCATACAGTTTCATTCCTCATCCTGTCCACCAGCTCTCTGCAAAACTTAACCCTTTCACCCTCTCACCATATCCACAGTTTCCTACAAAATTTAACTCTTTCACTCCCTCACCCTGTCCACCACCAGCCTTCTTGCAGGACTTTAACCTTTTTCATGCTGCGCACCAGCTTCTTGCAGGAAACTTGCAGGTTTGAAAAGGGAGTAATAGGGTTAAATCCGTTATGTGCGAACTGCACGGACCTCATAGATTAGACATTATGCACGTGCTGTAGACTAGCCCATCAGTCTACAATCCACACTGCCATCAGCCCATCACTGAGGGGTACTGATCCTCGATAGGAAAACATCAACAATTGTTTTTGTTTGGAAAACATCACCAGGGTGACGTATGCCTATTTACATCACAACTAGCCTGCTGTTGACTAACATCAACTTAGATGCAAAAAAAAAAAATCCTGGAGCCATCACCACACATCAACAAACAGGGGAAAAAAAACCCACACAATCCGATGTACTATCACACTACTGAATGGACAGAAAAATCCATTCGCACAGACCAAGGCTTAGGCACACGGCCGACAGAGCTGGAGCAATCCGGTGAACAGGTCTTCAGTGTGGCGACCCGCCGACTTTTCAAGACGCTAAGGGAGAAGAAGTATTGTAGTGAGCGCATACGAACGCGCATATCTCCACCATGCGCAGCCGATTCAGAAACGAAAAACAGAAAGTGGTATTACCGACAACGCTCTCTATTCACACCATCGATAAACAATCACATTGTATTCGAAAAGAAGCACTTCCACCATCCGCAGTTGATTCAGGAAAGAAAACCAGAAATCCTTGGAGTTACAGCCACATTTGCCGTTAAAACACACACACACACA
This sequence comes from Monoplex corrugatus, assembly GCA_030674185.1. NCBI lineage: Eukaryota > Metazoa > Mollusca > Gastropoda > Littorinimorpha > Ranellidae > Monoplex > Monoplex corrugatus. The sequence continues at coordinate 79,671,135 of CM060305.1, forward strand.
CACACACACACACAAGCAACGACAGGTGGAAAAACCAGCCACCCGACTTTGCGCTTTTCACACAGCCAAATCAAACGAACGACAAGACAAGAAAAGCAACAGCCTTCACATCCACACCCACCCCTCCACACATACCCACCCTCCCTCTTCTCTCCCCCCCACCCCCACCCCCACCCCAACCGATAACTACCCGTTTATCGTTCTCCAAAAGCAGTTATTTCCCTGCTCAGTCTTTTTTCGGCTGAAATGATTGCCGCATGCCAACTGATCGATTTCTCTCAACAACTTGGTAATCAATGGCTTCTGGCCTTTCTTTCCCCGTCTTCTTTAATCCACCCACTCCCACTCCTCCACCCTCAAACCTTCACCCCCTTTTTCCCCTTTTATGCAGAGCGACTAAAACCAAAATACTATAATTATAGTCTATAAAAAGACACGATCGCATTGCTGATTTTCCTTTTTTTTATTTTTTTTTTTTATTTGCTGTTGTTTTGCATTGTTTTCTTTGTTGTTGTCGCTGTTGTTTTCACAACTGGGCAAAAAGCAAAACACACTAAGTTACAGTAAAAACAAACAAACAAAAGCATCATCAGCGATGGTTTCTCGACTACTTTTCTCGTTGTTTGCATTATCATTATTATTGTTGTTGTTGTTGTTATCATTATTATTATTATTATTATCATCATTATCATTATTATTATTATTATTATTATTATTATTATTATTATTATTATTATTATTATTATTATTATCATTATCATCATCACCATCATCATCATCATCATCATTATCGTTATCATTGTTGTTGTTGTTTTTGTTGTTGCTGTTGTTGTTGATGTTGATATTATCATTACCATCAGTAGTTGTTGTTTGGACTGGCAACCAGTGCAGATCTGCCGGTATATAAACAAAATCATCAAATATGTTTGACCGGGTGACAACGCCAACGGCTGCATTCTTCTTGTTGTTGCTTCTATGATGGGGATTAAGAATATAATTCAGCTCGGGTTATGAACGGCTAAACTGGCATCAACGTCTGTCTGGTTACGGTTTGATCTATTTACGGGAGATAAAGCAGACACCATAGTCATAATCTTAAGCCACGAGAACAGCTGAGTTCTTTTCCACCCTACATCCACCCACCCCACCCCTTTCGGCTTTTGAATCCAATTTAAAAACCCACCTCTTTTCCTAACACAGAATTCTACAACTACTTCTTTCCCTCAGTCTGTGTATTAAATATTGTAAGGTTCAGGGCTTAAAACAGGAGGAGGAAAAAAAACACTGAAACTAGGGGGGTCCGGGGGCATGCTCCCCCGTGAATTTTTTTTTAAAAACCAAGTGTAAATCTATGCCATTTCGCGCTTTCTGGACATAATTTCAAGAGATATTTAGTGCACAAAAATTGCTGTAAACACATGATTATTACAGGAAGATATATTTGCGAAAAGGGGAGAAGGGGTTAAAAACATAATAATAAAATGAACACTCCCCTTTAACTTGAGTGTTTTTCAGGTGTATACCAACTGTAGTCTTTGGATGAAAATCAGGGGCCATAACTTGCGCGCCGTTGCTATGAACGCTTGCAAGCCGATCACGGATGCTTTTTTTTTTTTTTTAACAACCCGAAATCGCGGAATTCCGCCCAGACGCGGAACGTTTTAAGCCCTGAAGGTGGTCTTTGTCGATTGAATGCGTGTGCCTGGTGCGTGAGTGCGTTTTGATTTGAAGTGTCAAGATTTGGCGCCGTATAAATACTGTGTTTTAAAGTTTGCCAAGAACAACTCTCCTGTTACCATGTGATCTTTAATGTGCCTTGAGTGTGTGTTGCACGCGGGATCTCGGCATATTATCTGCTCCAGAAAACTAGCGCCTAGATCACCACTTAAGATTTAGTGGAGAGCGGGGAGGGGAGCAGGGAGAAAATCCCCGTCCGCTCAGGGATTCAAATCCGGTTTTCTCGCGTCCTAGGCAAATGCATTAATCACAAAGGCCAGACAATCCACAGTTCTCAATTCAAATTAGAAACGGTTGCCTGTACAGAGATCGAAACACGTCAATAGCTGTGCGCTGAAACTCAATGGAATTAACCCTTTGACTCCAGCACCCTGTCCACCAGCATCCTGCATTATCAACCATGCTAGCAAAAACAAAAACAAAACAAAAATAAATAAGACTTAATCCTTTGACTTCCTCACCCTATCCACCAGTATGCTACTGGAAGCTGGTGGATAGGGTGAGGGAGTCAAAGGGAAAAGCTTTTGCAGTTGGTGGATAGGGTGAGGGGGTCAAAGGGAAAAGCTTTTGCAGTTGGTGGATAGGGTGAGTGAGTCAAAGGATTAAGTTTTGCACTTGGTGGATGGGGTGAGGGAGTCAAAGGGTTTAAGCTTTTGCAGTTGGTGGATAGGGTGAGAGTGTCAAAGGGTTAAGCTTTTGCAATTGGTGGATAGGGTGAGGGAGTCAAAGGGTTAAGTTTTGCAGTTGGTGGATAGGGTGAGGGAGTCAAAGGGTTAAGCTTTTGCAGTTGTGGATAAGGTGCAGTAGTCAAAGAGTTAACAGATAATGAAGAGAGTAAGGGGGGGGTGGGGGAGCAAGGTGGGGGCCTGTCGATTGACTGCTGGTCGTGTGATTAATAAAATGTTCTAATTGCAGATTGGAAAAAGCGATCCGTCACAACGGCCAAGGGGAACCGAAAACCGTCAATATTTGTGCGCTGATCGTAAAACATGAGAATCGATGTTGTTCTTGCTGTAGCTATCAAGACAAGTCATGTTGTACAGAGTGAGACTGCTGGTAGAAATATAGGGTTTGCTACTGGCGTCATATGCAGTTGCTAATAAAGTCACTTACAGCTGCCACTGACGTCGCTTAGAACTGCTACTGACGTCATACGTGGTCCGTGAAGATAGGGATGAGTGCGTGCGGTATTGTTTTCTACCAAGTTTTGTTGTTGTTGTTGTTGTTGTTGTTGTTGTTGTTATTGTTTGTTTTGTTTGTTTATTCACTGTCCCATTTGTACGCCGCTCAGTAGGCACAGAATCTGGGGCATTGCAATTTGTATTTTTCATCTATCTATCTATCTATCTATCTATCTATCTATCTATCTATCTATCTATCTATCTATATCTATCTATCCATCTATCTATCTGTCTGTCTGTCTGTCTGTCTGTCTATCTGTCTGTCTATCTATCTATCTATCTATCTATCTAGCTATCTATTTGTTTATTTACCGATTCATTCATTTGCTTTATCACTCTACGATAATGATGATGACGATGGGGATGATAATCATGATGCTATATAATAGAGTTCCATTCTGGGTTAAGAGTGAGTGACAGGATGCACCCTGTGCTTAGTTTCATAGTGTATTTTGACAGCGACCAGGCATGAGAAATACAGACATCTGCGGTGCCGGTCAGGATATTTGAGCAACATCTTCAACAAGGCATCCGTGAAGTGGATGAGGCGCTACTGTGTTTGTCCCAGTCTTTTCAGTGAGCCCACAACACACTCAGCTTTGAGTAAGAGTTGGCTGGGGTCGAAAAATCTAACATTGATGTTGACAAGGCTCGTTGGATTTGAACCCACAACCTTCCCGTTCGTAAGCTCTTGTGTTAAACACTGTCCCTTGGTGACTTGGTAAGCTGTATTTCTTTGTTTTTGTGTATTTGTTTGCTAAGTAGATAGCTGACGTTGTTATGCAGCGCGTGAGATACTATCCGAGTGTGACAAATCCCTCTTGACCGAACGTTAAAAGTCAGTGTGTGTAGGAAGGGGGAAGGGGGAGGCAGTGTCAGTTGAAAACCATGTTATATGTGTGTGTGTAGGAAGGGGGAGGGGGAGGGAGTGTCAGTTGAAAACCATGTTATATGTGTGTGTGTGTATGAAGGGGAGAGGGGAAGGAAGTGTCAGCTGAAAACCATGTTATATGTGTGTGTGTATGAAGGGGGAAGGGGAGGAAGTGTCAGCTGAAAACCATGTTATATGTGTGTGTGTATGAAGGGGGAAGAGGGAGGGAGTGTCAGCTGAAAACCATGTTATATATGTGTGTGTATGAAGGGGAGAGGGGAAGGAAGTGTCAGCTGAAAACCATGTTATATGTGTGTGTGTATGAAGGGGGAAGGGGGAGGAGTGTCAGCTGAAAACCATGTTAAGTAGTGTGTGTATGAAGGGGAAGGGGAGGAGTGTCAGCTGAAAACCATGTTATATATGTGTGTGTGTATGAAGGGGGAAGGGGAGGAGGAGTGTCAGCTGAAAACCATGTTATATGTGTGTGTGTATGAAGGGGAAGGGGGAGAGATGTCAGCTGAAAACCATGTTATATGTGTGTGTGTATGAAGGGGGAAGGGGAGGAAGTGTCAGCTGAAAACCATGTTATATGTGTGTGTTATGAAGGGGAAGGGGAGGGAATGTCAGTGAAAACCATGTTATATGTGTGTGTGTAGAAGGGAGGGGGAGTAGTGAATGTAAGTGGGGATGGGGGAAGGGGGAGGAATGTCAGTGAAAACCATGTTATATGTTGTGTGTATGAAGGGGAAGGGGAGGGAATGTCAGTTGAAAAGCATGTTATATGTGTGTGTAGAAGGGGGAAGGGGGAGGAATGTCAGTTGAAAACCATGTTATATGTGTGTGTAAGGAAGGGGGAAGAAACAGTAAGTGGGAGGGAGGGGAATGTCAGTTGAAAAGCATGTTATATGTGTGTAGGAAGGGGGAAGGGGAGGGAGAATGTCAGTTGAAATCATGTTATATTGTGTGTAGGAAGGGGGAAGGGGGAGGGAATGTCAGTTGAAAGTCATGTTATATGTGTGTAGGAAGGGGGAAGGGGGAGGGAGATGTCAGTTGAAAGTCATGTTATATGTGTGTGTAGGAAGGGGGAAGGGGGAGGGAAGTGTCAGTTGAAAGTCATGTTATATGTGTGTAGGGGAAGGGGGAGCAGTGAAAGTCATGTAAGGGGAAGGGAGGGGGAGGTTCAGTTGAAAGTCATGTTATATGTGTGTGTAGGAAGGGGGAAGGGGAGGGAGTGTCAATTGAAAGTCATGTTATATGTGTGTAGGAAGGGGGAAGGGGGAGGAGAGTGTCAGTTGAAAATCATGTTATATG
>CM060305.1:79696234-79701234 GCA_030674185.1 Monoplex corrugatus
ACATGCAATACAAAATAAAACAAAATATACAAAAAATAAAATGAAATAAAATAAAATAAGATAAAAAACATAATAAAACAAAATAAAATTAAATAATTTTTAAAAATAAAATAAAATAAACTAAACAAAATAAGACAAATAATATAGAATTAAATGAAATGTTGTCAAACCATATCATATTGTAAATGCTTCAGCTTTAGTGTGAGGCTCTTAAGACAGCGTCTCCGGACGTGGAAATACATTCCATATGCGCTGATATCATGTGAGGGTGAATACTACTACTACTACTACTACTACTACTACTACTACTACCACTATCACTATTATACTACTACTACTACTACTGTACTACTACCACTACTACTTCTACTACCACCATCATTAACAATAACAATAATGATAATGATAATATTTACAATATTTATGTGGCGTCAAATCATGACAATTCAAATCAAAGTGCACTCACGCACTAGACATACGGTGCAATCAACGTAGACCACCTTATACTATGCAAAAAGACCCACACAAACAGGGAAAGAGGTAATTGTAGAATGCACTGTATGGAGAATACGCGGGTTTATAACTTGGATTTATAAGCAGTAAGGGTTTGTGTTAGCATCCAGAATGATCATGGCATGAGCCACAAACCTGTGCAGTGTAAAACCCACACACTAGACGTTTGGACAGTTCACCAATCAATAGATAATAATAAAAATAAAAAAAACAACAAAGGAACAAACAAACAAACGAATCATGATGTCCCATGTGCCGTATCTACTTCTGTGTCGTCAATCTCTTGTCAGAATCAGTGATGAATTCATTCCTGACATAATTATTTTGCATTGTGGGTTTTTGTTTTTTTTTTTTGTTTGTTTAATGTCGTTTGTTTGTGTTTTATTATTATTGTTGTTATTATTGATATCAGTATTATTATTATTGTTATTGTTATTATCATCATTTTTTTTTTTATTGCATCATCATCACATCATCATCATCATCATCATCATCATCATCATTATTATTATTATATATTATTATTATTATTATTATTATTATTATTATATTATTTATTATTATTATTATTATTTCATCATCATCATTATTGTGTTGTTGTTGTTGTTGTTTTATTTACAGTATACAAATGTTTTAGACATTACCAATACATTACTGGGGAATATGTCAGACATTTGTATTAAATTTGTTTTCAATCGTACTAAAAACAACAAACGTGGGAAAGAAACCAAAAAAAAAAGGTCACATAGCATATCTTGTATAAAGACACCGACATAATTACATATACATTGGCACTGTGAAGGCTGACACCTGTATATTTAGACGCTCCCGAATCGTGAGATGCATGGGGCAGCAAGGTGACGCAGAGGAAGACAGCAAAAGACCGATGGATTGACAACATCGCCGAACGGACAGAGAAACCATCTGCAGGGACCCAGGCTTTGGCACACAACAGACAAAGCTGAAGGACTCTGGTGGAACAGTTTATTAATGTAGCGTCCCACTGACCCATCTCAGAGCTAAAGGAGAAGAAGAAGAACTTACTCCCCATTGTACCATAAACTGTTGGGTATCAACGAAGGTTCCCATTTCTGTCTGTTCTAGGTAAGTCACTTAATAGTGCCCCAGCTCTCCCCCCTTTCCTCCTTGGGGATGCCAGGAGCTCTTTCAGTATAAATAGTATCCATCTTCTGGAAATTATGTGCTAGAAATGTCCTCTTTTTTGTCACACTCTTTGTTTCTGCCTTGTTCTTTTGCTTTCTGTCATTTCTTCCTTTCATTTTTTCGTCTTGCTTGTATGTGTCCTATAACGTCTTAATACTTTCTCTTAGGATTGATAATAGGGTACATGTATTTTGTGCATTTTTGGCTCTAGGTAAGTATGATGTGCAAAGGCAGTTTTGGGTAATTAAGGCCTGTTAATATGTTTATGTGTCCGTAGTAATGCTTTATGTTTATATTCTTCTTCTTCTCTCTCTCTCTTCCCCCCCCCTCTCTCTCTCCCCCTGTGTCTGTCTTTCTGTCTCTCTGTCTTGTCTGTTTGTCTCTCTCTCCTTCTCTCTCTCTCTCCCTCTCTCTCTCTCTCTCACTCACTCACTCTCTCCCTCTCTCTCTCTCACACACAACAAACACACACACACACAACACTCTCTCTCTCTACCTCTCTATCTCTCTCTCTCTCCCTCACACACACAACACACACACACACACAACTCTCTCTCTCTCTCTCTGCCCCTCTCATCTTTCTTTTTTTCTTTCCCTCATTCACTCTCTCTTTTCTTCTTCTTTCTTTTGTTTCTACTTTCTCTAACTCCTTATACACAAAACAGTATACAGACGGACATACAAACGACACGAATCAACATCACCGAATTCCCCTGTTGTTTTTGTTTGAACAGGAGAATTTGGAAAAAAAAAAAAAAAATAAAAAAAACCAGAAATAACTAAAATGCCAAAAACACAAAACCCAAGAAGAGCCCAATTTTTTTTTATCCCTCCGGGCCGAATGTACCAGCTGACAGCGAGGCCTGATGATTTTCTCCAGTGATTAAACAAACTGACAGTTCTAATTCTTATCTGGCTTATTTACCACCACGCGCTCGTCTCTAAATGCGCCAATTCATTGAAATGATTTCGTTGAAGTGTGAGTGTGAATGCGTGTCAAAATTAGCCGGCAATGGCCTTGCTTCACGTGAGTATTGATTGTGTCAACAGTGAACCAAGAGAGAGAGAGAGAGAGAGAGAGAAAGACAGAAAAAGACAGACAAACAGACAAACAGACGGAAAAAACACATACAGAAAGAGAGAAGAGAGAGAAGAGAGACAGAGAGAGAGAGAAGAGAGACAGAGAGACAGAGAGAGAGACAGAGAGAGAGACAGAGGACAGACGGATAGACAGACAGGCAGACAGAGACAAGGAGAAAGAGAAACAGACAGAGAGACAGAGACAGACAAAAACGAGACAAAGAAAGAGACAGACAGACAGGCAGGCGGACAGGTACGGAGAGAAAGAGAGAAAGAGAGAAATAGAGACAGAGACAAAGAGAGACATAGACAGAGAAACAGACAGACAGAAATAGAGAGAGAAAGAGACAGACAGACAGACAGACAAACAGGCAGACAGAGACAGAGGCAGAGACAGAAGACAGACAGACAGAGACAGAAAGAGAATCAGAGAGAAACAGATAGTCAAAGAGAGATAGAGACAGAGAAGCAGTCAGAGAGAGAGAGAGAGAGGCAGACAGACCGAGACAGACAGAGACAGACAGACAGAGACAGAGATATAGACAGATAGAGACAGACAGACAGACAGAGACACACATAGAGAGAGTTTATTCAAGAAGGATTCATCGCACTGGGATAATTCCATATGCGCTCCACCCAAATCTGCCTGCAACCATCTGGCAGACTCATTGTGCCTGCACGAAACCCTCTGCACTGGTGAGGTCTTGAAATGGAGAGGAGGGGAGAGGGACCTATGGAGCACTAAGCTGACACCACTACCATGATGGAAACATTCAGGCAGGACGAGGCGGGAGAAGGGAGATAAAGAGAGGGAGACAGAGACACACAGAGAGACAGAGAGAGAGAGAGAGATGAGAGAGGGGAGGAGAAGAGAGGGGAAAGCACAAAACCTTCTTCGTTACCTTTATCATATTTTATTAATATGAACAACAAGGCAAACAAGTACAAATCATAAACTGACTCTTCTAACAAAGAGAGACGTACACACAGAAAGACTGACAGAGACGAAGACAGACCAACAGACCGACAGACAGACAACGAAAGAAAGACAGAGAGAAAGAACACAAAGCAGTTTGATATTATACAAGTCACCTTTCGTTTCTTGCCCCCCCCCCCCCCCCACCCACCCACCCACACACCACTTTCGTTATTAAGGTTAAACAAATAACGAATAAAGGTTGTCTAATAACACTGAAGACGTACGACCTGGCCAGCTCATGGGTTTATGTGCAGGCTTAAGGCGTTGCCATGATCATTCTGGATTTTCTCCTTCACATGGCACCTGTGATGATGATGGAATTCATTTCGAGCGTGGGGACATCATCTTGACACACTTGAATTGAAACTGAAGACGTAGGCGAACGAAGTGGTAGAGACGTCAATTGTGTCAGGATTATCATTATCAAGATGGTATCGATCTCGTCTCTCTCGCCGCTTTACTTTTCTCGACCAGATACAGCGTCAGGTATCAGTTCTACTACATCCGTTGTCTAGAGAGCAGCAAGTTGCCCTGGTGAGGTTGCGCACTGGTCACAATAGGCTGAACAGCCACATGTACCGCAAACTGAAGCTGGCGCCCTCCCCAACCTGTCCCTGCGATCAAGAAGACCAAACCACGGAGCATATGCTCCAAAGATGTCCCCTTCACCAGGTGGCAAGATAGGACGAGTGGCCGACAGACACTCCGCTGACAACCAAACTCCATGGCTGCAGACAGGAGCTGGAAAAGACGGCTGCATTCATCGCCCGGACTAAGATGATTGTGTAGCAGCGTACGCCAAGAAGAAGAAGAAGAAGGTATCAGTTCAGAGCTGGTTGAACTGTGAGAAAAATGCACAAAGGCTTTTAATACTGACAGACTCAAACTCGGACTTTGATGATAAGAAGGCAGAAGTCTTAGCTCTGCTCCATCCTGTCAGGCCTCCCCGTTTAAATCTCTCCAAAAATGAAGGTCACCTATCAATGACATAGATGGGTGTGTAAGTGTTCGTGTGTGTATGTATGTGTTTGTGTGTGTGTGTGTGTGTGTGTTTGTGTGCACGTGTGTGTGTGCGTGTGTGTGTGTGCACGCGTAACATGTGTATGTATGTGTTTGTTTTTGTATGTGTGTTGCATTTGAGAGAGAGAGAGAGAGAGAGAGAGAGAGAGAGAGAGAGAGATTGTGTGTGTTAACATACAATTAAAGTCAGCACAGAGAGAGAGAGAGAGAGAGAGACAGACAGACAGACAGACAGACAGCAGGC
>CM060305.1:79706234-79708734 GCA_030674185.1 Monoplex corrugatus
TATGTGTATCTATGTGTATTAGTGTGTATTAGTGTGTACGTGTGTGCCTGCCTCTGTGTGTTTGTGTGTGTGTGTGTGTGTGTGTGTGTGTGTGTGTGTGTGTGTGTGTGTGTGAATATGTGTGTATGTGATAGTGTGTATTTGTGTTATGTGTTTGTATGTGCGTGAGAGTGCGTTTATATGTTAATGTGTAAAGTGTAACAGTGTGTGCGTTGTATGTGTTATGTATGTATATGTTGTTGTTGTATGTATGTATGTATGTATGTATGTATGTATATATGTATGCGTGTGTGTGTGTGCGAGTGTGTGCGTATTTGCGCACGTGCCCGAGTACTTAATTATTTGACTACTGAGCATAAGAAGGCGCTGTCACGAGCGATTAGTTGTTTACATGTCGCTGTAATTTACCTGTCAATCGATACACTCGCTATCCAAATCATGAATAATCTGACACATGCCTTAGGCCTGCATTGGTAAAAACTGCCCTGTGTTGGAGCAGACGTTGCCTTCTACTTCATTCACAAATAAACAGCTGCAGATCGTGGTTATTCTCAAGTTGAAGACAGAAAAATTAAGTTATCATCTTACTTGCAAAGATCTTATATTCCCCAAACTACTCTTAGCTAGTACATCATAGTTTTCATGATCCTCCACCCCCGAAAACAAAACAAACAAACAAAACAAAATACAAAACAAAACGAACAAAGAAAGAATAAAACAAGCATTCAAACACTTCTTCACCCTCCCATCCACACACATCACGACACCTGAAAATAATAATACTAAAAAGGATACAAACAAACAAAACAAAACAATTAAAACAAAAACAAGCAAGTAAAACTAAGACGAAACAGAAACAAACAAACAAACAAACAGTCACCATGACAAGCTTAACACCTCACAAACAAACAACAAATAATCAAATAAACGCTGTGAGAACCTTAAACGTTCCACCAACTGACTTTTTCCAAATAGACTGTACAGTTCACGTGTCTATACACGTTTTTTTTTCGTTTTTTCTTTTACTTGTTTTCAGTGTGTGTGTGTGTGTGTGTGTGTGTGTGTGTGTGTGTGTGTGGTGTGTGTGTGTGAGTGTGTGTGTGTGTGTGCGTGTGTGTGTGTGTGTGCGCGCGCGCGTGTGTATGTGTGTGTGCGCGCGCGTGTGTATGTGTGGTGTGTGTGTGTACGCGCGTGCGTGGATGCGCGCAAGGGATGCAGATAGTAGCAAAAATTCTTCTTCTGCAATGATGATGGTGATGATGAAGGTGACGATGAGATAGATGATGATGATGATGATGATGATGATGATGATGATGATGATGATGATGATGATGATGATGATCATCATCATCATCATCATCATCATCAATACATCATCATCATTATGATCATAATACGTCACAATTTCGGGTTTTTTTTATTGGGTTGCTTAGAAATGTTTTGCTTACCCCAAAACGTGGACTTTCCTATTATGGCTTCGCTAGAGACGCCTTCTCTGTTCGCATGGGTTCTTTTACATGTACATGCGTTTATATGTGTGTTATACACAGAACGTGAGTTTATCATGTCTCCTAAAAGACCAGTATTGGGACTAACAGTCAAAGAGCCTGTGGTACGGGGTGAAAAATTCTTTGTCCCTCTAGGGATCAATTTCAAAGAATCTCCACATCCTCAGTGTATACTTTAACCACGACACCAGCGCTTTGATAGAACTATAACAAACAGACTGCACGTGCTGCAGACAACACTATGACGTAATGACTAGAGACCAGCGCCCTCAGCCCTGCCTGCAGTTGTCCATTGTGCAATTTAGCCAAGGAGGAGGAGGCAAGGAAAGCCTACACAGAAAACGCATTAAAATCAGGGCCTGGACGCCTGTTAATTAACATAGAGATATTGCCAGAGCTGATTAGATTTAAAACATGAGAGCGGACTTGCCTGGAGCAGTTTTTTCTTTGCGTGTCGACTCAGCTTCCGTCTGATCGTCTTTCTGTGGGTCTGCCAGAACCTTGAGGTCATGCTGACGGAGGGAAAGTGGAGGACTGGGCCAACCTTGCTCCACTGAGTTCTATTTTCTCATTAATTATTGGTCCAGTGTTGTGATTTGTCTAAGGGATTGGAATAAATGGGTCTCACTCCTCTCATTTCCTGAACACTCTCTAACATCAACATGCGCGATGGTGTTGGGGACAGGATGAACTGGGGAAAGTCAGGGAGGTGAAGATAGCAGTAGGAAGCCACTAGGGCCGTGTTCGTTGTCTTCTTATTGTTATGCAGGAAGAAGAACTTCTCTTCTTTTACCGTTGTCCCTTGTCTTGTGGATCCCATGTGAACTAATGGCATTGTGGCTGGTATGTTCTACCATTGTGCTAGGGCCATTGTTTCGTTCTGTGCCAGTACCCTTGGTTGCTTGCCTAAACTTGCTGTCTTTTCCTGGCCCCAAAGGTCAGGCCAGCACTTCCCTGTCTCCCTGAGGGTCATGATGGTAGTGTCTGATGAT
>CM060305.1:79713734-79726234 GCA_030674185.1 Monoplex corrugatus
ACCACTTGCTGTTTTCAAGATTCAAAATTATCTAAGTGCTTATGTTTCGTTCTGAATGTACATTGTGGCATAATAATGTCTCGTGGCTGAGCCCCAAAGACAAAAATGTTAATATAACTATAGTATTATTTCTCTTTTTTCTCCAAGATTGTACATTCCTGTACATCTGCCAGGGAACAGACGGTGATTCAGCATCTCAGGTGAAAGCTGTTGTTGTCTTATTATGATCAGTTTCTACAGACACACAATGCTGGCAGCCCATGTGTTGTGCCATCCAACACCACTAAGCTCCACACCTCACTTCACTGCTGACAAACCCACAGTGCCGGAAAAGCAGTGCTAAGCTAAGACAACTTCTGCCCCAGCTCAGCTGATACAATTCCATCAAGAAACATAAACAAGGGGAGCAAAACACAGATGGCGTAAAAAGTGTTGTTTTGAGGGAAAGCATTTACTTCTGTCTCTCTGTCTCTCTGTCTTTCTCTATCTCTCTGCTCTGTCTCCATCCCTGGCTCTCTCTGTCTGTCTGTCTCTCTCCCTTCCTCCCTCCTCTGTCTGTCTCTCTGTCTGTCTGTCTGTCTGTCTCTGTCTCTCTCTTTCTCTCTCTTTCTCTCTCTCTGTCTCTATCTCCTCTCTTCTTTTTCTCTATTCTGTCTCTATCTCTCTCTTTGTCATTCTCTCTCTGTGTCTCTGTCTCTGTGTCTCTGTCTCTGTCTCTCTTCTCTTCTGTCTCTCTTTCTCTCTCTCTCTCTAGCTCTCTTGCTTTGCTCGCTCTCTCTGTGTCTCTCTGTGTCTCTTTGTGTCTCTCTCTGTCTCCCTCTCCATTCTCTCGTTCTGAATATGTATTGTTAAAGTGTGAAGTAGCAAGAGCTAGTTGTTACACATGTCCAACAGGACCAAATGCTACTATACCTGAGTAGTAGCAAGAAACTCTCAGGGAAGTGGACAGCAGAATGTCCTCAGAGGGGAAGCAAGTGTTTTGGCCTAAATTCCTCACACTCTAAAGGGGCTGGACTGCATCCAGGTCATGACTCTTGCATGCCCCTCTGTTGTTACCAATCTGCAGGAAATCCTTGAGAAATTAAGTAGTTTCAAGTTTTGAAATTTTAAACTCCTTCACCTCTGATGCCCCCTCTCTCTCTTTCTTTGTGTCTCTGTCTCTGCTCTTCTGTCTCTGCTGTCTCTGTCTGTCTGCCTGTCTGTCTGTCTCTGTCTCTCTGAGTCTGTCTCTGCCTCTGTGTTGTCTGTCTGTCTCTCTCTCCCTCTTTCTCTCCTCTTTCTCTCTCTTTCTCTCTCTCTCTCTCTCTCTTGCTCTCCCTCTGCCTTCGTCCATCTGTCTGTATGTCTGTCTCTCTATCTCTCTCAGACAGACAGACAAACAGAGAGACAGACAAGCAGACAGACAAATACAGACAGACAGAGACAGAGGAGAGACAGAGGCAGAGATTAAAAGAACAGGGCAAGACACTATTAGCAGTGGTGATGGTTGGTGTCAGTTTGACAGGAGCACAGTGACAGTCAATGACAACCAGTGTTCTCACCTGTCAACATGCTGAAGGCTACACACATGTAATTCTCAGGATCCTGATGGGAAACATATTTGAAAGACATGGTACTCCTTCCCCTATTACTCCCCCTCCATGTCCTTTTCTTTATCATTTGCATTCTCTACATTCTGCATAAGACTTCGTTCTCTTTGCACACTCGCCCTATTCTTTATCACTGCTCTGCCCCTCCAATCAGCTTGTCATTCTTCATCCTCCCTCTCATTCACTGCTATTTTCATTTTCTTTTCAGCCATTCTCTGTTTTCTCTGTTTTTTTCTTTTCTTCTTTCCTCAGTCACTTGTCCTTCCCCTGTCTCTTGGACTGTGTGAAGGAAAGCTGAGTTGAAGACAGACATGCTGTCAATTTCAGGTCCATTCTGACAAGGTTTTGATCGTCTCACACCACGACTCTCTAACACTTTGCCTGAACCTTGAACTTCCACTGTTGTTTGGTAGCAGACAAAAATGGTGAGAAACTAATTAGCGACGTGGGGAAGATGAACACACCGTCTTGTGTGAGGAAGACACTTGGAGAGCGTCCATTAGTGAGACGATTTGGAGCAGAGGCCGGATGTCGTTAGCTGATTGTAGAGTCCAGCTCTCACGACTGGGGCTCCCTGCCTCTCACGTGTTGTTACCACTGGACAGGGACAGACAATCCAATGTCACGCTGTGTTGTTGCACAGATCAAACAGTCAAGAGCGTCTGTCAGTGCTCGTTGCTATATGCATGCATGGTTACATGTCGTTAACTTCAGCCAATCAAACAGCAGAATTCCATGTTGCTTCATACACTGCCCTGCTAGCTCACATGGTTAATTAAGGCGTCATGTTGACAGCACCTGGGTCATGGGTTCGAATCTCTTGTGGCTCCATTAATTCAGTTGGTAAATGGGACATGCTGATAACACAAGAGTCATGAGTTTGACCCTCAGATGAGCTCACAAACTTGCAAGGTGGGTGATAAGCTCAGTTTTTAGAGCACCGTGTTCATGACACAAGGGTTGGATTCAGACATTGGGCACGTTGAGAGAGAGAGAGAGAGAGACAGACAGACAGACAGACAGACAGACAGACAGACAAACGGACAGAGACAGACAGACAGAGAGACATACATGCAGACAGATAGACAAACAAACGAACAAAACACGTTTCTATTTTAAAGTACTGTGACATATGCACGTTAATGCTTTTCAACATCCAGCCCTATGTGTGTACTGTCCACACTAACATGCACATATCTGTGGAGAATCCAAAGCAGTACAAGCTATGATAATAGATTGATATCAACTTAATGAAAAAAAAAAGGGGGGGATGGAGAGAGGGGTGGGGGAGACAGAAAGAAAGACAGACAGACAAACAGATAGACAAACAGAGACAAAGAGAAAAAGAAAGAGAGGGAGTAGGAGGAAAGGGAGAGAGAGAGGGGAAAGGGGAGAGAGAGAGAGAGAGAGAAAGAGAGAGAGAGAAAGAGAGAGAGAGAGCAAGCAAAATGCTTCCCCATGTAGGAACCATCACCAATGTTATGGTAATTAATTCTATTTTTGTGCAAAATGACTTCCATGATAACATAAATACTGTGACATATGTGTACAGTCTCATACAAAAGACAAAGAACATCACTCATTGAACAGTGTTATAGAAAAAGTCAATAAAAATGCATATTCATATTCTTTTACGTAATGTAATACCATAAAAATGAAATGTGTTTCTTTGTTAGTGTGTTTATGAAAGTAGCAGGTCTCGTAAACGCATCTAGTGTTTTAATGGGATCACAGATTGTATGGACGGATATTCCGAGTAAACCATCAGAATACAAAAGCTCCAATCAAAACATACTAATTGTAAGTATCAGAACTTGAAGTTTACTGGGATATTGTAGGTTTAGGTGAAAGTTTGACAAAAGCGTCTGTGGAACAAATCCTAGCACAGTTTCCTTGCTTGTTTGTTTGCTTGTTTGCCTGTTTGTTTCCCTGTTTTCGTATATTCTTGTTATTTGGAAGTATCCCCTTTGTATGAAGGGCACCGAGTGTTGTTTGATAATTAGCGGCAGAACATTTGTATTTAGAACAGATTACTGTGCAAGTCTGTTGGTGCTTACTAAGAGTTTCTTGGTGGTGCACTGGCAGAGTCATAGAGTGAAAAGCTTTGATTCATGGATGGTAGTATATGTGCGTGAAAAGATAGTCTTCTGGTATGGTCATTTAAGAAGAGTTTTGTTTGCACAGCTGGTATATTTTCCTGATATGTACTGTCACATAGTTCATTTAAATGAACTGTCAAAGAAAGCTTAGTATGAATTTCGTTGTCTACTTTTGTTTTTGTATTAGACAATGCATTGAAACAGTGTGAATGGGGGGGGGGGGGGATAAAGATACAGAGAGAGCATTACAATCATAATCATACACAAGAAAACTGTACGCAATCAATGAGACAGACTAGGAATCATTGGGAGTATTGAAGAGACGTCTGTCAGTGAAGGAATTGTGTCAAACAAAGACAGGGCTGAAGGGAATCTGGTAGAATCATATCAGATGGACAGCACGTGCTGCAGATAGCACTATGATGTAATGACTGGAGACAAGCGCCCCCAGCCCTTGGTGCAGTTGTCAATTTCGTAATTTACCAAGGAGGAGAAGGCAAGGAAAGCCTACACAGAAAACGCATTAAAATCAGGGCTGAACGCCTGTTAATGAACATAGAGAAATTGCCAAAGCTAATTAGATTTAAAACACGAGTGCGGACTTGCCTGGAGCAGTTTTGTTTTCTTTGCGTGCCGACTCAGCTTCCGTCCGATCGTCTTTCTTTGGGTCTGCCAGACCTTGAGGTCATGCTGACGAAGGGAAAGTGGAGGACTGGGCCAACCTCGCTCCACTGAGTTCTATTTTCTCATTAATTATTGCTCTGTGTTGTGATTTGTCTGAGGGATTGGAATAAATGGGTATGGCTCCTCTCATTTCCTGAACACTCTCTAACATCAACATGCACAATGGTGTTGGGGACAGGATGAACTGGGGAAGGTCAGGAGGTGAAGATAGCAGCAGGAGACACTAGGGCCATGTTGTTGTCTTCTTATTGTTCTGCAGGCAGGAAGAACTTCTCTTCCACTTCTGTCCCTTGTCTTGTGGATCCCATGTGAACCAATGGCATTGTGGTTGGTATGATGCTACCATTGTGCTAGGGCCATTGGCTCGTTCTGTACCAGTACCCTCGGCTGCATGCGTAAACTTGCTGTTTTTTCCTGGCCCCAGAGGTCAGGCCAGCACTTCCCTTTCTCCCCATGGGGTCATGATGGAGGTGTCTGGTGATGGCAGCAAAAGGCTACTCCTTGTTAATTGCGTTATTTCCTCGTCGCTGCCAAGAAGCCTCAGGAGCCGGTTGCACATGAAGTCATTAGCACCTAGAATTATAACATCGTAGTTTTTTTTCTCTCAAGGCGTTGGAGAGGAAGGAGAGAGCGAGGGTTGAGAGGGACAAAGGAAGTGACAATTGGGAACGGAAGCTGTTACTTCTCAAGTGTAGTAGTTTTTCTTGTGCCTTGGGCACACATGGCATCGTTGACAGAACTGGTGACTTCGGTCCTGACTGTCACCTTCAGTCTCCTGAATGCGGAAGAAATCTTTCACAGTTAAAGATTCGTTTCTCCATCTCTACATCTCTGTTGCTGTTTCTTCTTTTCCTTCACAAAACTGCCTAAAACACTGCACTGCTACCACTGCTACCATTGCAATACTAACAAATTATTGCTGTTTTTGCGTAAGTGTTAGAAATTGACATTATTTGCTTTAAATGTGTTTGCCTCTGTCTCTTACGTTTTGTAAAGCGCATGATAGATTGGCTTAGTTGGTTTATAAGAGTAAGATTTTTTTTTATAATCTTAAAACTTTCTTCACATATGATGTATCTGCTTGTTCGTAGATGCTTTAATTATATGTGTTGAGCAGCGAGGATTGTTGCAAAACAGGTCCAATGGATCTAATGCTTATATCTCTGAGTAATAAATTGTTAAAATGTGTGTGTGTGTGTGTGTGTGTGTGTGTGTGTGTGTGTGTGTGTGTGTGTGTGTGTGTTTGTTTGTTTGTTTGTGTGTGTGCGTGTGTGTAAGGGAGAAAGAGAGAGAGAGTGTGTGTGTGTGTGTGTGTGTGTGTATGTGTGTTTATTTGTGTGAGTGTGTGTGTGTGTGTGTGTGCGTGCATATTTATCTGTGTGTGTGTGTGTGTGTTTGTATGTGTGTGTATGCGCGTGCGTGTGTCTGGGGTAAAGTGAATGAGTGTGCGTCTGTAAGTAAGCATACATGCAGTGCGGGTGTTTTGTGTGTGTGTGTGTGTGTGTGTGTGTGTGTGTGTGTGTGTGTGTGTGTGTGTGTGTGGTGTGTATATGTGTGTGTGTGTGCGTGTGTGTGTGTGTGTATGTGTGTGTGTGTGTGTGAGCGTGTGTGAGCGTGTGTGTATTTGTATGCGTGTGCGTGAGCGTGTGTGTGTGAGTGCGCGCGCGCGCGTGTGTGTGTATGTCTGTCTGTCTCTGTCTCTGTCTGTCGGAGTCTCTATCTCTGTTTCTGTCTCTGTCTCTGTCTCTGTCTCTCTGTCTCTCTGTCTCTCTCTCTCTCTCTCTCTCTCTCTCTCTGTATGTGTGTGTGTGTGTGTGTGCGTGTGTGTGCCTGCGTGCGTGTGTGTATGTATGTGTTATGCTTGTTGTTGTTTTTTATCCTATGCCATCTTACTTCTTGAAGAGATGGTCAGACATCCAACACTTCACTTTTCAATCCTTACAAACATTTCACATACTTAAAACACATAAAGGATACAGTTGTTGGCTTTCAATCCTTGCTACGCATCTGTTCTCTCTCATAAAGGGATTTAAAAGCCCAGCCATCAACCATTGTCATATTTTGTAAGGTGTTCTTCGCCCATTAATTACGCTATAAATTAGCGTCACATTTTTGCCACTATATGTGTTGAATGCTATTTAATATGAAATAGACAGTATACACATTATACTATTCGTATTATACACGATACAAATCAACAATTTACCCATATCTGTTGCTGTTCATTTTTGTATACTGTTAGTTTGTAATTTTGTTCCATACAAACTTAGATGACATTACGACATATTCATACTACATATAAAAACGTTGACACAATTATCATACACTCATCATATTTGCAGCTATGATGCATATATGATATTTATATCAATCTCTTTTATTGTTAATTCAGGTACGCTTTACATATTCTGTCTTTCTTTAAACATTAAAAGAAAAGAAGAATAAAGCCAAGTACTACATCTTTATTATTGGGTTTGCTGCTGCTGCTTTCGTCGGTGGTGGTCTTGCTGTTGTTGTTGTTGTTGTTGTTGTTTGAAGCACAATAACGTTTAGCTAAACGAGGAGCGTCGTATCTTTTCATCTGAATGACTAGCACTAAAATCATCACTGAAAGTCTGGCGGAGAAAAGAGAAAAATCAATCACGATAGTACCTGAAACTCTTCACCTCATAGATAACGACTGATAAGACCACAGTTTCACTGCAATATGATCAGAAGATAATTACAGATGCAAGTTGTAACAAACTTCATGTAATCTGTATAAAGAGACATAGTGTGACATGTGTTGACAGTAAACAGCACGGCATGAGATTCGTTTAAATGATAACTGATTGCTGTTCACTGTGATATGTATATATACTGTAGTCAGTTGAGAATCAGAGAGCGACGAGTAAAGACGTAGAAGCATTGCCCTGTCTTCCGAGTTGGTTGTAGAAAGAACGAAACATGGTGTCAGAATCGTGATTACGAACTCCAACAAAAATCCAGAATATTGAAGACTAAAGTTCAACCATGGAAGATGAACAAGAAGAGAAAAGCCAGTCGACGACATGCCAATATTCCCTTGCCTCCTAAACTTGATGTGAATGGAGGAAACCTGCAGAGCAGCTGGAGGAAATTCAAGAGGCTTTGGGACAGCTATGAAATTGTGACAACACAGACAGAAGAAGACTCAACATACAGAACAGCAGTTTTTCTTTCTTGCATCGGGCTGGATGCTATGGACATCTATGAAGGATTGGCATTTGCTAATGAAGCTGAAAGAAATAACATTGACACTGTTCTCCAGAAATTCGAAGAATACTGTGTGGGTTCAACCAATGAAACTTACGAAGCATTCAGATTCAACTGCAGACATCAAGCAGCAGGAGAATCTATCGAACAGTTTGTAGCAGAACTGCGGAGACTGATCAAGACTTGTAACTATGGTACACTGGAAGACAGACTGTTGAGAGATCAAATCGTACTGGGTGTACATGACGAGACTCTGCGATCAAAATTACTGGAAGTGCGACAGCTGACATTGACTGCCTGTATTGATATGTGCAGAGCGCATGAATCAAGTCAACATCAAACCGTCCAAATGATGAGAAAAACGCAGGACACGCAGGAAGTCCAAGCTTTCAAAGAAAAGAAGACAGCAAAGCAGTATAGCAAAGGAAACAAACCAGAGTACAGAGAAAAATGCGGATATTGTGGTGGAAAGCACCCAGGAGCAAAAGAGAAATGTCCAGCATTTGGAAGAAAATGCAAAGCTTGTGGAGGAAATAATCACTTTGCTTCATGCTGCAGAACACCCAAGAAAAAGAAAAAGAAAACAAGAGTTCGGCACTTCGAAGAAGAAGAGACTGACACTGATAGCGATAATGAAATCCTCGGGATCGAAGACAAAACCAGAAAAAAGGAGAGAAACATACGAGCAAAAATGCTGATAAATGAGATGCCGGTAAATTTTCTTCTTGACACAGGTGCAACAACAAACGTGATGTCTGAGAGCCTGTACAGAGAAGTCACAGGAGATGAAAGAAAGTCTGACCTGCAAGAGACGAAGAAGAAGCTGGTGATGTTCAACGGAACAGAAATGAAGCCTGTGGGGGAGATAGTGCTGCGAGTGAAAAACCCCAAGAACAGAAGGAAATACAAAGTCAACTTCGCGATCACAAAAACGGACTGTAAGCCAGTACTGGGACTGAAAGCTGTACAGCACATGCAATTGTTGACGATCAATGAAGAGAACATTGCAACGATAGCGGCGAATCAGAAAAGGAGGAAAATGCAAAAGATATGCTCACAAAGTACAACGATGTCTTTGAAGGAGAAGGAAAACTAGAAGGGAAATTACACCTAGAAACAGACCCCAGTATTGCTCCAGTGAAGATGCCTTGCAGAAAGTGGCCGATAGCAGTGCAAGAGAAAGTGAAGGACGAGCTGAAGAGGTTGAAAAAACTGGACGTGGTCACTAAAGTAGACACGCCAACGGAGTGGATAAGCAGTTTGGTCGTAACAACAAAGAGCAATGGGAAAGTCAGACTGTGCATCGACCCTAAGCCACTGAACAAAGCCCTCAGGAGAAACGAGTACCCCATGCCAACCATTGATGACGTACTGCCTCTCCTCAAAGATGCAAAATACTTCACACACCTGGACGCGAAAAACGGGTTTTGGCACGTTGAACTGGACGAAGACAGCAGCTACCTGACAACATTTGAGACGCCTTTTGGCAAATACCGATGGAAACGAATGCCCTTTGGTATTTCACCAGCCCCAGAAGAATTCCAGAGGAGGATTGACATCGCTCTGGCAGGACTGCCAGGCGTGATGGCGGTTCATGATGACATCTTTGTTTTTGGCAGAGGACCAACCGACAAAGCAGGAGCACAAGTTCATGATACCAACCTGAACCGTTTGCTACAACGATGCCGAGAGACTGGAATCAAACTCAACAAGGAGAAGGTTGAGATGAAACGAACAGAATATCATATTTGGGACACATCTTCTCAAGAGAAAGCTTAAAGCCGACCCAAAGAAATTGGACGCTGTCCAACAACTCCCAGTGCCAGAAGACAAAGCAGCTGTGCAGAGACTACTCGGTGTAGTCGGATATCTTCAGAAATTTGCACCAAACCTGTCTGAGGCAGCAGCACCACTCAGAGAACTGGTCAAAAAAGACATCCCACTTTAGATGGGATGAAGACGTCCACGGAGAAGCCCTGAAGAAAGTGAAGAAGATACTCTCTGAGCCACCAGTACTTCGCTACTTTGACTCTTCAGGAAAGCGTACAACCACCCTTCAGTGTGATGCTTCACAGTTTGGACTTGGAGCTTGTCTCATGCAGGATGGTCAACCGATTCAGTACGCATCACGAGCCTTGACCGAGACAGAAAAAAGCTATGCTCAAATAGAAAAGGAGATGTTGGCAATACTCTTCGGTCTGGAAAGGTTTGAGAGATACGTCTATGGAAGAGACATCCTGGTGGGGAGAACCCAGACCATTCACAAGAAGAGCCTGCTCTCAGCACCTAAGAGGATTCAGAGGATGCTACTCAGAACTCAGAAGTTCAGGTACACGGTAGTGTACAAGCGTGGATCTGAGATGCACCTGGCTGACACCCTCAGCAGAGCAGTCTGTGGAAAAGCGGAACAGCAAGTCACCCACAAGGAAGCCGTTTTCCTCACAGACCTGGAGAAAACAGACTCATTACAAGAACTGGCCATCAGCCAAGAGAGACTGAATAGTCTGCAGCAAGCAACTCAGGAAGATGCAACCATGAAAACCATGAAAGCTGTCATTCTACAAGGCTGGCCAGAGGAGAAACAACAACTTTCATTACAGTTACAAGAATACTTTCCTTTCAGGGAGGAACTGTCAGTCCACAACGGACTTGTCTTCAAAAGCCACAGAGTAATTGTACCTGAAAGCGAAAGAGCAGACATTCTTGAGAAACTTCATGCAAGCCACTCAGGAATTCAGAGCTGCATAAGAAGAGCACGTGAGGTAGTCTACTGGCCCAGGATGAACATGGACATTGAAGATTTTGTCAAAACATGCAGCGCCTGTAACACATACCAACGTGGTCAGCAGAAGGAACCACTTATCAGTACAGAGATCCCTGACCTGCCCTGGCAACACATCGCTTGTGACATCTTTGAACATAATGGCAATGAATACCTGGTCACGGTCGATCACTACTCTGATTTCTTTGAGATTGATCGGTTACAAACAAGAGAATCCAAAGAGGTCATCATCTGTCTGAAGAGACACTTGGCAAGACACGGAATACCAGAACGCCTGACAACAGACTGTGGAACTCAATTCACATCAAACCAGTTTGGAAAGTTCAGAAAAACATATGGGTTTGAACACCGTAACAAGCTCACCACACTACCCTCAGTCCAATGGAAAAGCAGAGAGCGCGGTGAAGGCTGCAAAGATGTGCATGAAGAAAGCAGAACACAACAATCAAGATCCCTTCCTCGCTTTACTTGAGCTGAGAAACATCCCGACAGAGACTGTAAACAGTTCGCCTGCTCAGAGACTGTTAGCAGAAGAACACGGACACAAGTGCCGACGTCAAAGACATTACTCCAACCTACAGTTGTACCAATCAAGAAAGAACTTGAGAAAAGGAAACTGAAGCAAGCGCACTACTACAACAGAAGCGCAGTAGAGCTGACAGAACTGAGTCCGGGACAGATTGTGAAATTCCAACCTCCAGGATCCAAAAAGTGGATCAGCGCCAAAGTAGACCAACAGGTGAACATCCGGTCTTACAATATTCGCACAGAGAACGGACGTCAATACAGAAGGAATCGTCGTCAGCTACGAGACACAACAGAAACGGAGCTTCAGCAGACAATCAACCCTCAACGACTTGTCCAGAGAAGGATGATTTCTGGAAGACATCAGGAAAGCGACACATCGGGCAAGCAACTGCAAATCATCATTCCTCAAAACAGATGCTGGAAGATAACAAGAAAACTGGAACTGGAACAGATGTCAGGACGCCAGTATCGTCTGTCCGTGAGAACTCATCTGATCAGTCACCAGTCATCAAAGTGTCTAAGACAACTAGCATCAAGGAGCCAGATGAAGTTATCAAACAAACAAGGACAGGACAACCCGAACCAGTTAGTTCTCCTTACAGAACAAGATCTGGAAGACAAAGCAAAAGGCCAGATTTCCTGAAATATGAATGAAACTGAAGACTCTACCACAATCAGATAAGCTGAAAGCATTGCAAAATATGGACATGATGATGATGGATAGTATAATGATCCGAGATAAAATGAGGTGAATGAATGATTGGGCCCTGTGCGTGAGAATGAGTGTTTGTTAAGTTGATGTTGTGATAAAGGTAGGAAACACATTTATTTCGTATGGACTGAAAGATAAGAAAAATGATTTATTGATTTTGTTTCCTTAAAGAAAGGGAGATGTGACGTGTGTTGACAGTAAACAGCGTGCGGATAGCAGCACGGCATGAGATTCGTTTAAATGATAACTGATTGCTGTTCACTGTGATATGTATATATACTGTAGTCAGTTGAGAATCAGAGAGCGACGAGTAAAGACGTAGAAGCATTGCCCTGTCTTCCGAGTTGGTTGTAGAAAGAACGAAACACATAGCTTGTAAATCACAGTATCATTTTGAATCATTGACTTCCCGTTGTAAACTACTAAATCTTTAACTGTAAACTCTGAAGTCTGTCTCTGTACTGCTCTCTCTTTCTTCTCTCTCTCCTCTCTCTCTCTCTCTCTCTCTCTCTCTCTCTCTCTCTCTCTCTCCTCTCTCTCTCTCTCTCTCTCTCCGCTCTGTATTTGTCTCTCACACTCATTCTTGCTCTCTCACTCTCTGTCTCAAGCATCATCTAAAATGTAAATGACTCAGTCTTATCTGACATTTCATAGTTCTCTCTCACTCTCTCAGCTTCATCTATGTACTCCTTCATGCCTTGCCCACAACCAAAATATGTACAATCTGTGTGTCAGAATCATTCCAAAAACTGGAAAAAAAACGACAGGCAAAACTTGGTTCTCAGATACACACTCTACGTTCAGCCAGACAAGATTCAGTCATTTAAAACCTGTACAACACAGAAAGATAATGGCGGGAGAGACGGAAAAGC
>CM060305.1:79731234-79786234 GCA_030674185.1 Monoplex corrugatus
ACTTGCCTGCAGCAGTTTTTTTTTTCTTTGCGTATCGACTCAGCTTCCGTCCGATCATCTTTCTATTGGTCTGCCAGACCTCGAGGTCATGCTGACGAAGGGAAAGTGAAGGACTGGGCCAACCTTGCTCCACTGAGTTCTATTTTCTCATTAATTATTGCTCAGTGTTGTGATTTGTCTGAGGGATTGGAATAAATGGGTCTGGCTCCTCTCATTTCCTGAAAACTCTCTAACATCAACATGCACAATGGTGTTGGGGACAGTATGAACTGGGGAAGGTCAGGGAGGTGAAGTTAGCAGCAGGAGACCACTAGGGCCATGTTGTTGTCTTCTTATTGTTATGCAGGCAAGAAGAACTTTTCTTCTCCCACTCCTGTCCCTTGTCTTGTGGGTCCCAGATGAACAAGGTGGCATTGTAGTGGTTATGGCACTATTATTGTCCTGGAGCCTTCCCTTCATTCTGTGCCGGTACCCTGGCTGCTTGCCCAAACTTACTATCTTTTCCTGGCCCCAGAGGTCAGGCCAGCACTTCCCTGTCTTCCAAGGGGTCATGAAAGTGATGTATGATGATGGCAGCGAAAGGCTTCTCCCTATTAATTGCGTTATTTCCTTGACGCTACCAATAAGCTTCAGGAGCAAGTTACTCACGAAGTCATTAGCACCTAGAATTTTAACATTGTAAGAGGTTGCTTCTTGTCTCGATAGTGTTGGAGAGCGTTGGGAGACAGACGGTTGATACAGAAAAAAAGCATGACAATGGATACAGGAGGCTAAAATGTTTTAGTTGACAGAACTGCTGACTATGACATATGCTGCCTCATAGGCGCTGGATAAAAATAACTGCTTCTGTGTACAAAGACACGATCATGTCTGGTGTGTTGTGTGTGTGTGTGTGTGTGTATGTGTGTGTGTGTGTGTGTGTGTGTGTGTGTATGTGTGTGTGTGTGTGTGTTGTGCGTGTATGTGTGGGTGAGGGTGTCTATTCATTTGTGTGTGTGAGATACACACACACATAAGAAGAGAGAGAGAGAGAGTGAGTGACAGAGACAGACAGACAGTCAGACAGACAGATAGACAGACAGAAAGACAAAGAGACAGAGAGAGAGAGAGAGGCAGAGACAGAGGGGAGGTGTAATGAGGGAGGGGAACAATTATTTAAGATTAGAAAAAGAACCGTGATAGTGGTGTGTTCACACTTTGTACTGTTTAAAACCTACGATTTATACAATCGACATATACATCAATACATCACTTATGTACAGAGACTTGTCTCCTACACGTGTTTTCCCCTTTTTTATGATAACAGCATTACAAGAGAAACTCTTCTGAAATGTTAATGTCTTTCATATTGGCATATTTCTGTTTTTGCATTTTCTCAGGCCTCCCCAATTCATATTAGATAAATGTCATGTTTTTCTTTTTCTCCTCTTTCTCCTCCTTTTTTATTTTATCTTTCACTCTCTCATCTCGTATTCTTTATGAAAAAAGATAGACATTGAGAGGCTAGAAAAGAAGGAAAGAAAAATAACTTCCAAACTCTCCAAACTATGGAACTCTTTTCCTTTTCTTTCTTTTTTTTCTTTTTTTTTCCTTGTTCAAACGCTTGTGTTTGTTTCTTTATGTACTTTATTTTTGTTTGCTTTTCTTCATTATTTCCTTATTTCAGTCAGCCATGTGTTCTGTCAAGAATTGTTGATATTATGACAATTTTCTCGAAATCTGAAAGTAGCTATCTTTTTTCAGGACGTTGCTATTTTCATATCTTTTGTTTAATATTACGCATTTAAATACATTTCTTGACATACCCATCTGAATCAAATAAATTAGTTTCCTAATGTAATGTGTTCTAAATTCTTTCATGGCAACAGTGTGTTTTTATGATTGTCAGTGGGTAAAAGAGATCAATAATGTCTGTTTTGCTTCATCTTAGTAAATTTCGTTTCAAATCTTAATGTCAGGTTGGGGCTATCAAACAATTGTGGTCACAAGTAGGCCTACTAGAAATGGACAATTATTTTCATAAATGGCACATACCTTCTAGACAAGTTTTTAAAACTGTATGTTGGTTGCATCTTAAGTTTACCAGGGACTTGCCTATATAACAATTTCACAACGATTTCTTAACTGAATTGTAAACTCTTAAACATATCTTTTCATTGAGAGTGTCGATTATACAAACAGGTGTCTTCATAACGTTTTAGCAAAAGGGACTATGGTAGAATATTTTAACCATCTGGTTTCTTTGACAGCTGTGCTGAAGAAGACGTAGATGATGGAGAGAAGGAGGATGGGCAATGAGAGGATCATTGAGAGAGTGAGACTTTATAAATGAATATGTATATATATGTGTATATATATATATAGATAGATAGATAGATAGTTAGATAGATAGATAGATAGATAGATAGACAGACAGATAGATAGATAGATAGATAGATAGCTAGATAGATAGATAGATAGATAACTGTGATTGTTTTACACCATTACTTACGTTTCTTTGCTGTCTCCATTCCAACCATGATCCTGGGGGGGGGGGGGGGGGGGAAGACAACGATGATGGCCATTTTTTTGTCTCTTGCTTCTCCCTTCACACTTCTAGTCTATCAGATAATTGAAAATCACGACCCAGAAAAGGAAGTGAGGACAGCGGTGATTTGTAAGTGGCTGCCAGACCTCCATCTTGATGGGAGGCCTTTCATGTTGCTGGTAATACGAAAAAAAAACACATCTTGAACCTAAAGGCTTTTGCTAGAGTTATGATGTCATGAATCACACATAACAGATTCCAGGTCTTTCTCTTTTTCTTTCTTTTCTTGTTCTGTTTCTTTCTGTTTCGATTTTTTTTCTCTTCCTATTCTATAAATGATATGACAATGTGTTGTTAATGTTATTGTTAATGAGTCTATTTTGCTATGCTTATTGTATGCATAAGCTAATCTGTAATTTCTTGACACTTACACGAGTGCACGCAAACACACACACACACACACACACACACACACACACACACACACACACACACACACACACACACACACACACACACACTCAAATACACATACACACATGCATACACACATACACACATTCATATACACATGTGTATCTGAATGTGTGTATGTGTGTATACACGCATAAACACACACACACGCGCGCGCACGCACTCACACCAACACACTCAACACATACATACACACACTCTCTCTCTCTCTCTAAAATGTTTAGCCCACATGTCTTGACACTTACAAGCAAGCACGCAAAACACACACACACAACACACACACACACACACACACACACACACACACACACACACACACACACACACACACACACACCACACACACACTCAAATACACATACACACATGCATACACACATACACACATTCATATACACATGTGTATCTGAATGTGTGTATGTGTGTATACACGCATAAACACACACACGCGCGCGCACGCACTCACACCAACACACTCAACACATACATACACACTCTCTCTCTCTAAAATGTTTAGCCCACATGTCTTGACACTTACAAGCAAGCACGCAAACACACACACACAAACACACACACACACACACACACACACACACACACATACATACATACACGCACACAAACATACACACAAACACACACACACACACAAACACACACACACATGCATACACACATATACACACATTCATACACACATATACTCACGCATAAGCACACACACACACACACACACACACACACACACACACACACACACACACGCACACACACACGCAAGCACGCACGCACGCACGCACGCACTCACACCAACATACTCACACACACACACACATACACATGCTCTCTCTCCCCCCCCCCCTCTCTCTCTCTCCATCTCTCAAATGTTTAGCCCACGTGTCAAAATAAGTTGTGATTCCAATTAGTGTCAGAATCATATTCCTAAAACTGAGCAAAGATGACAGGCAAAATAGAGATCTCAAATACACATTCTGCAGCTTAGCCAGACAAGATTCTGCCATTCAAAAGACTGTATATCACAGAGAGAACGATGGCATGAGAGATAGATAGATAGAGAGAGAGACATAGAGAGAGATAGAGACAGAGCCAGAGAGACAGAGACAGAGTTAGAGACAAGACAGAGTCAGAGACAGAGACAGGGGGGGGGGGGAGTAGAGAGAGAGAGAGAGAGAAAGAGGGAAAGAGAGAGAAAGAGGGAGAGAGACAGAGTCAGAATCAGAGACAGAGACAGAGAGACAGAGAGACATAGAGAGAGAAAGAGAGAGACAGAGACAGAGCCAGAGACAGAGTCAAAGAGAGAAAGAGAGACAGAGACAGATACAGATACAGAGAAAGAGTCAGAGACAGAGTCAGAGAAAGAAAGAGAGAGAGAGAGAGAATAGAGAGAGACAGAGACAGAGTCAGAGACAGAGAAAGAGAGAGAAATAGAGAAAGAGAGAGACAGAGACAGAGAGAGCCAGAGAGAGAGAGAGAGACAGAGAGAGACACAGAGTCAGAGACACAGACTAAGAGGCAGTCAAAGACAAGACCTCACTGGAAGTCAGGAGGAAGCATTAGCTGTGTCAGATATCCAAACGTTTTTTCTCAGATATTCAGGTTTCACAGTACTGGCTCTTAGAAAGAGAGAAAACATCTCTTCCTCTGCCCCTCTCTTCCCAAGACCGTTTTCGGTGCCACCTGATTTTTGCCAGAAAAATAAACCTGTATTTACAACTCTTGTCCGCCCTCTTCCCCTCCTGGCGGAACCCAAACATTTTACTTCACTGCTGTTTTGCGACATTCTGGATCGAGTTACGGCAGCAGAGAAAGTGGCCGACTTGGCAAATAAACCAGGCAGAGTGCACACATTTGGCAGCGTGAATAGATCTCGAGTTGGTTCTCAGAAGAGAATTTAATATTTGAAAAAAAGGTTCATAAAGCTTTGATAAAAGAGTAACCACAACCATTTCAACGCTCACAGAGATAGACAGAGAGAGGGAGGGAAAGACAGGCACAGACAGACAGAAAAAGAGAGACAGAGAAAAATGAACAGACAGACAGAGAGAGAGATAGGAGGGAGAGAGACAAACAGACAGACGGACATAAGGAGAGAGAGAGAACGAAAGAGTGAGACAGACAGACAGAGAGAAAAAGATTCAAGATTCAAGATTCAAAGTTATCTATTGCTTATGTTTCGTTCTGAATGTACATTGTAAAATAAAATTGTCTCGTGGCTGAGCAAAAGTTGATACAACTACAGCATTATTCCTCTTTTCTTTCCCAGATTGTACATTCCTGTACATCTGCCAGGGAACAGACGGTGATTCAGCATCTCAGGTGAGAGCTGTTGTTGTCTTATTATGATCAATTTCTACAGACATACAATGCTGGCAGCCCACGTGTTGTGCCATCCAACACCACTAAGCTCCACACCTCACCTCACTGCTGACAAACCCACACTGCCAGAAAAGCAGTGCCAAGCTAAGACAACTTCTGCCCCAGCTCAGCTGATACAATTCCATCAAGAAACATAAACAAGGGGAGCAAAACACAGATGGCGTAAAAAGTGTTGTTTTGAGGGAAAGCACTTACTTCTCTCTGTCTCTGTGTCTTTCTGTATCTCTTTGTCTCTGTCTCCATCTCTGATTTTTTGTCTCTGTCTGTCTGTGTGTCTGTCTATCTCTTTATCTCCTCCCTTTCTCTCCCTCTCTCCTCTCTCCCTCTCTCTCTCTTTCTGTCTCTCTCTCTCCTCTATTCTTTTTCTCTTTTCTGTCTCTGTCTCTGTGTGTCTCTCTCTCTTGCTCACTTTCTCACTTTCTCTGTGTGTCTCTCTCTTGCTGTATCTCGCTGTCTCTCACTCTCTCTCTCTCTCTCTCTCTCTCTCTTTCTGAATGTTTTATCAAAGTGTAAAGTAGCAAGAGCTAGCTGTTAGACATGTCCAGCAGGACCTAATTCTACTATCCTTGAGTAGAAGCAAGAAACGCTCAGGGAAGCTGGACAGCAGTAGGTCCTCAGAGGAGAAGCCCTCATCACAAAAGTGTTTTGGCCCTGAACTCCCTACACTCTAAGAGGGCTGGACTTCATCCAGGTCATGACTCATGCATGCCTCTCTGTTGTTACCAATCTACAGAAAATCCTTGAGAAATTAAGTAGTTTCAAGTTTTGAATTTTTAAACTCCTTCACCTCTGACTCTCTCTCTCTCTTTCTTTGTCTCTCTCGGTCTCTCTGTCTCTTTCTTTCTGTTCCTCTGTCTCTGCCTTCTGTATCTGTCTCTGTCTGTCTGCTTCTGTCTCTCTGTCTGTCTGTCTGTCACTCTCTCTGTCTGTCTGTCTCTGTCTGTCTGTCTCTCTGTCAGTCTGTCTGTCTGTCTCCCTCTCTCTCTCTCTCTGCCTCTGTCTCTGTCTCTGAATGTCTGTCTGTCTGTCTGTCTCTATCTCAGACAGACAGACAGAGAGGCAGGCAGATGGATAAATGCAGACAGACAGACAGAGACAGAGGCAGATATAAAAATAACAGGGCAAGATACCAGTTAGCAGTGGTGAAGGTTGGTGTCAGTTTGACAGGAGCACAATGACAGTCAGTGACAACCAGTGTTCTCGCCTGTCATCTTGCTGGAAGCTACACACATGTAATTCTCAGGATCCTGATGGGGAAACATATTTGAAAGATGTGGTATCCCCCCTCCCCCACTACTCCCCTCTCTCCATATCTAGTTCTCTATCATTTGCACTCGCTACTTTCTGTATATGACTTCGTTCTCTTTACATCCCAGTCCTAATATTCATCACTGCCCTGCCCCTCGTATAAGCTCATTATTCTTCGTCCTTCTTCTTTTTCACTGCTATCTTCAGCTTCTTTGCAGTCATTCTCTTTTTTGTCTGTCTTTTCTTTTCTTCTTTCCTCAATCACTTTGTCCTTCCCCTGTCTCTTGAACTGTGTGAAAGGAAGCTGAGTTGAAGACAGACATGCTGTCAATTTGAGGTCCATTCTGACAAGGTTTTAACCATCTCACACCATGACTCTGTAATACTGTGCCTGAACGTTGAACTACCTGTGCGGTTTTTTTGTTTTGTTTTGTTTTTATGTTTTTTGTTTGTTTGTTTGTTTGTTTTTTGTTTGTTTTTGTGTGTTTTTTTTGTTTTTTTTGGCAGTAGAGGAACTAATTAATGATGTGGAGGAAGATGAGCACATCGTCTTGTGTGAGGATGACGCTTGGAGAGCGTCCATTAGTGAGAGGATTTGGGAGCAGGGGCTGGATGTAGTTAGCTGGTTTGTACATGTAGAGTCCAGCCCTCACGACTGGGGCTCCCTGCCTCTCACGTGTTGTGGCCACTGGACAGGGGCAGACAATCCAGATGTCATGTTTTATTGTTGTACAAATCAGTTAAAAGCCACTGTCAGTGCTCGTTGCTACATGCATGCATGGTTACATGTCGTTAACCTCAGCCAATCAAACAGCAGAATTCCATGTTGCTTCATACGCTGCCTTGTTAGCTCACATGGTTAAAGCGTAATGTTGACAGCACATGGGTCTCAGGTTCGACTCTCTTGTGTACCCATTAGTTCTGCTGGTGTAAGGGACATGCTGATAATGCAAGGGTTATAAGTTTGAGCTTCAGATGGGCTCACAGGTTTTCAATGTGTCTGATAAGCTCAGGTTTTAGAGCACCATGCTCACAACACAAAAACTGAGGTACAGTCATCGGGCATATTGAGAGAGAGAGAGAGAGAGAGAGAGAGAGAGAGAGAGAGAGAGAGAGAGAGAGAGAAGCAAAATGTTTCCACATGTAGGAACCATCACCAATGTTATGATAATTAATTCTATTATTGTGTAAAATAACCTCTATGATGGCTTAGATACTTACAGGTGTACGTAATCTCAAACAAAAGACAAAGAACAGTGCTCACTTAACAGCGTTATAGAAAGAGTCGATAGAAGTGCCAATGCTGATTCTTTTATGTAATGTAATAATATGTAGACGCAATATGTTTCGTTGTTAGTGTGTTTATGAAATGTAGCAGGTCTCGTACAGGTATCCAGTGTTTTGATGGAACCAGAGATTATGTGGACAAATATTTAGATTAAACTATCAGAATACAAAAGAGCTCTGATTAAAACATATCAGTTGTAGGTATCAGAACTTCAAGCTTAGTGGGATATTGTAGGTTTGGGTGGAATGTTGATAGAAGCGTCTGTGGAGCAAATCCTGGCACAGTTTGCTTGCTGATTTGTTTGCTTGTTTGTTTGTTTGTTTGTCTGTTTGTTTGTTTGTTTTTTGTCTGTTTCCTTGTTTTTGTATTTTCTTGTTATTTACAAAAAGTTTCTCTTTTAAATGAAGGGCACCGAGTGTCATATGGTAATTAGTGGCAGAACATTTGAATTTGGAACAGATTACTGTGCAAGTCTTTTGTTGCTAACTAAGAGTTTCTTGGTATGCACTGGATGAGTCATAGAGTGTAAATATATAATTGATGGACGGTAGTATATGAGCGTGTAAAGATGGTCTTCTGGTATGGTCACTTAAGAAGAGTTTTGTTTGCATAGCTGGTATACTTTCCTGAATGTACTGCTACATAGTCTATTTGTATGAAGTGTCAAAGAAAGCTTGGTATCAATTTCGATGTCTGCTTTTGTTCTAATGTTAGGTTATGCATTGGAAGAGAGCAAAAGGGTGGGAGATACAGTTGCAGGGAGAACATAACAATCATACACAAGGAAACGTGTACTGGCGATCAATGAGACATACTGTAGGAATCATTCGGAGTATTAAGGAAACGTTTGTGAGTGATCGATTGTGTCAAAGAAAGACAGGACTGAAGGAAGTCTGGTATAACCATATCAGATGGACAGCACGTGCTGCAGATAGCACCATGACATAATGACTAGAGACAAGCGCTCACAGCCCTGGGTGCAGTTGTCCATTTCGTAATTTAGCCAGGGAGGAGAAGGCAAGGAAAGCCTACACAGAAAACGCATTAAAATCAGGGCCTGAACGCATGTTAATTAACGTAGAGACATTGCCAGAGCTGATTAGATTTAAAACATGAGCGCAGACTTGCCTGGAGCAGTTTGTTCTTTGCGTGTCGACTCAGCTTCCGTCCGATCGTCTTTCTTTGGGTCTGCCAGACCTTGAGGTCATGCTGACGAAGGGAAAGTGAAGGACTGCGCCAACCTCGCTCCACTGAGTTCTATTTTCTCATTAATTATTGCTCAGTGTTGTGATTTGTCTGAGGGATTGGAATAAATTAGTCTGGCTCGTCTCATTTCCTGAACCCTCTCTAACACAAACATGCACAATGGTGTTGGGGACAGGATGAACTGGGGAAGGTCAGGGAGGTGAAGACAGCAGCAGGAGACCACTAGGGCCGTGTTGTTGTCTTCTTATTGTTCTGCAGGCAGGAAGAACTTCTCTTCTTTCTCTCCTGTCCCTTGTCTTGTGGTTCCCATTTGGACCAGTGGCATTGTGGTTGGTATAGCACTACCATTGTTCTAGGGCTATTGCCTCGTTCTGTGCCAGTACCCTCGGCTGCTTGCCAAAACTTGCTGTCTTTCTCTGGCCCCAGAGGTCAGACCAGCACTTCTCTGTCTCCCCAGGGGGTCATGATGGAGGTGTCTGGTGATGGCAGCAAAAGGCTACTCCCTGTTAATTGCGTTATTTCCTCGTCGCTGCCAAGAAGCCTCAGGAGCCGGTTGCACATGAAGTCATTAGCACCTAGAATTTTAACATTGTAGTTCTTTTTTTTTTCTCCCAAGGCATTGGAGAGGAAGGAGAGAGCGAGGGTTGAGAGGGATAAAGGAAGTGACAATTGGGAACGGAAGCTGTTACTTCTCAAGTGTAGCTGTTTTTCTTGTGCCTGGGGCGCACATGGCATCGTTGACAGAACTGGTGACTTCTGTCGTGACTGTCACCTTCATTCTCCTGAATGCAGGAGAAATCTTTCACAGCTAAAGGTTCGTTTCTCCATCTCTACATCTCTGTTGTTGTTTCTGTCTTTCTTTCTGACAAATGTCTCCAGCATTGTTACTACTGCTACCATTGCAACATCAATATTGCTGTTTTTGTGTAAGTCTTAGAACTTGACATTATTGGCTTTAAATGTGTTTGCCTTTATCTCTTACGTTTGGTAAAGCGCTCAGTGGATTGACTTAATTGGTTTATAAAAGTAAAATATTGTTATATTCTTACAACTTCGTTCACATGCGATATATCTGCTTGTTTTTATATGCTTAAATTATGTGTTGAGCAGCAACGACTAGTTGTAAGACAGGTCCAATGGCTCTAATGCTGATATCTCTGAGTAATAAATTGTTTTGAAGTGAAAATGCGCGCGCGCACGCGCGCAAGCACATGTATGTGTGTTATGTGTGTGTGTGTGTGTGTGTGTGTGTGTGTGTGTGTGGTGTGTGTGTGTGTGTGTGTGGTGGTGTGCGTGTGTCTGGGGGGAAGTGAATGAGTGTGGTCTGTAAGCATGCGTACTTGTAGTGCCACGTATTTTCTTTGTGTGTGTGTGTGTGTGTGTGTGTGTGCGTGCGTGCGTGCGTGCGTGCGTGTGTGTGTGTGTGTGTGTGTGTGTGTATGTGTGTTTGTGTGGTGTTCTTCTTGGTTTTCCTATGTCATCTTACATGCGAAGAAGATTGTCAGACATCCAATACTTCATTTTTCAATCTTTACAAATAATTCATATAATAAAAACACATAAAGAATACATTTATTGACTTTCAATCCCTGCATAGCATTTGTTCTCTCTCATAAAGGGATTAAAAAGCTCAGCCATCAACCATTGTCATATTTTGTAAGGTGTTCTTCGCCCATCAACTATGCTATAGATTACCGTAACAATTTTTGCCTATTTATTTGTTGCGTGTGATTTAACGTGAAATAGACAGTATACCTATCATACTATTCATATCATACACGACACAAATCAACAATTTACCTATATATCTTGCTGCTAACTTTCGTATACTGTTAGTTTGTAATTTTGTTCCATACAAACTTAGATGACATTACTACATATTCATATTACACATAAAAACATTGACACAATCATCATAACGCTTCGTATTTGCAAATATGACGCGTGTATGATACTTGTATCCATCTGTTTAATGTTATTTCAGTTACGCTTTACCATTTCTGTCTTCATTTAAATATTAAAAGAAAATCAGAATAAAAAACCAAGGGCAACATCTTTGTTGTTAGTTTTGTTGTTGTTGCTGCTGCTGCTATTGCTGCTGCTGCTGCTGTTGTTGTTGTTGTTGTTGTTATTACTGTTATTGTTTTAAGCACACAGGTTTAGCTAAACGAAGAGCATCGTATCTTCTCATCTGAATGACTAGCACTAAAATCATCGCTGAAAGTCTGGCAGAGAAAAGAGAGAAGGCATTGTCCTAACCCAGGATAGCACCTGAAATTCTTCACCTCATAGATAGCTATTGATTAGACCACAATTTCACAGCAGTATGATCTGAAGATAAGTACATATACAAGTGGTAACAAACTTTAGGTAGACTGTATAAAGAGACATCGATTGGATTGTAAATCGTTTTAAATCATTGACTTCCCGTTGTAAGCCACTAAATCTACTGTACTTCAACGTAAAACATTATATAGATAAATAAAAGGCCTACTCACTGAACAAAACAAAGGTGCGCACTGTGCCTCTGGAATGAGTGACAATGTACAAGCGCAGATCTACCATTGATATTGATCAAGCAAAATTCTGATCACCAGCAAAGCATGTCGTTGCCACTCTCAGAGCTGTGGACTGTCTGTCTGTCTGTCTGTCTGTCTTTCTGTCTGTCTGTCTGTCTGTCTGTCTGTCTGTCTCTCTCTCTCTCTCTCTCTCTCTCTCTCCTCTCTCTCTCTCTCAGTCTTTCTCTCTTTGTCAATTTGTTTTTTCTATCCATATGATTGTCGATCTCTCGTCCATCTGTGCATAATTGTGATATTTTTATGCAGATAGTAGCGTGAATGTATCATGGTAGATCGCCTGTTGGTGAGGACTGGAAAAGAGCATGATTATGTACATTGCATATGCCACTACCATCTGAAAACGAACGTTCTTGTTCTTGTTTTGAGTGTTGACAAAAAGCGCTTTTAGATATTTCTTCAAACAACAAATTTCCTTCCGGCACAAGTTCACACTTCAACCTGAGATTTACTCGCGCAGCTAAATGTGTGTACTCTGCCTTGTTTATTTGCCAAGTCAGCCATTTTCTCCGCTGCCGTAACTCGATCCAGAATGTCGCAAAACAGCAGTGAAGCAAAATGTTTGGGTTTCTCCAGGAGGGGAAGTGGGCGGACAAGAGTTGTAAATACAGGTTTATTTTTCTGGCAAAAATCAGGTGGCACCGAAAACAGTCTTGGGAAGAGAGCATCCAGGAGAAGAGATGTTTTCTCTCTTTCTAAGATCCAGTACTGTGAAACCTGAGTATCCAAGAAATAACGTTTGGATATCAGACACGTCAGATGCTGCTGTCTGACTTCCAGTGAGGTCTTGTCCTTGGCTTTTCTGTCTCTCCATCCATTATCTTTCTGTGATATGCAGGCTTTTAAAATGACTGAATCTTGTCTGGATGCACGTAGAGTATTCACCTAGAACCATGTTTTGCCTGTCGTCTTTTCCAGTTTTTTGGAATATGATCTCAACACACAGATTGTACTAATTTGGACATGTGGACTAGGCATGATGGAGTATATAGATGAAGCTAAAAGAGAGAGAACTATGATATATCAGACAAGACAGTGAGTCATTTACAGTTTAAATGACGATTAAGACAAACAGACAGACAGACGAACAAACAGACAGAAGACAAACTGACAGGGAGAGAGAGGGGGGGGGAGAGAGAAAGAGAGAGAGAGGGAGAGAGAGAGAGAGAGAGAGAGACAGACAGACAGACAGACAGACAGACAGACTTCAGAGTTTATAGTTTAAGAGGAATTCATCGCACTCATAGAATTCCATATGAGCTCTACCTAATCTGCCATCTGTTAGACTGATAAACTCTTTGAACCTGGCAAAACAATAAGCATTGAGAAGACCTTGAAATGGAGGTGAAATGGTGGGAGGAAGGGGCAGGGAAAAGGACCTATGAAATACTATGCTGTACTACCAAAATGACTGGCAACAAGCAGTTTAAAAATAAGTAAAACTAGGTAGGACCTCAGGACCTGACCATCTCATGGGTTTATGTGCAGGCTTAAGGCGTGTGCCGTGTTCATCATCACATGGCACCTGTGACATTAGAGCATATGCAATTCATTTCGAGGTTGGAGACGTCGCCTTGAGAAAGTTAAACTGAAACTGAAGTTCATGAATAATGGGTTGTGTCGTCAATGACATTTGTCATCCAGCTTTTTCTTGATGACAGGCATCTTCCAGATTATCTTGGGCAGCGTGTTATGGTTGGTGACGTGATTCAAAGTATTCGCACAAGCTGTTATCATTTCACAATTGCCAGGAGCAGTTCCTGTGGGCACTCTCCATCTTGTCTCGTATGTATCCGTTTGGCTAAGGGGCAGTAAAAGCGTTAGTTTTCAAAGACATCGGTTCAGAAAAAAGAAGAAATGAAGGACTGTGGAAAGGGTGTCAGAGTGACTCAAAATATAAAACTGTACCAACATCAAAATTACTTGCAAGAAGATACTAATCCTTGTTGTCTGTTATCAAGATTTGTGTGTGTGTGTTTCATTTCGTGTGAATACTCATAAAAATCTGGATATTCACTTCTTCAGATTGAATGCTATGTTCAGCTGTTGGCTCACGACTGGACAGTCCATGATTTCTGGATCCCATCAGTGGGATTTTACTCTTTCAGGATTCACATCTAGTCAGAGGTCAGGACACTATGACATTCTGCATGACGTTTCTCGTCTTTAGGTCCTCAAGCTCGTTGCTGACCATGGACTCTAATCTACCTGTGACACGCAAGATGATACAAGTGGACACATGAAAGAAGAAGAGATTTCACGACTATAATCTCATGCATTTCCTTTCTCTTTGCGTCACAGAATGATGAATTGTTCTGGTATTTGTGGTCTACTAAAGATTCATTTAGTATTACTAGACATTTCTATCACTCGTTTTCATTTTCATTCTTTTATTTTCCTTCTTTTTGCTTCTTTCCTGATGGAATACTCTGGTACGTCGTATGGTGAGCAGACGGTGATCCAGCATGTCAGGTGAGAGCTGTTGTTGTCTTATTATGATCAGTTTCTACAGACACACAATGCTGGCAGCCCACGTGTTGTGCCATCCAACACCACTAAGCTCCACACCTCACCTCACTGCTGACAAACCCACACTGCCGGAAAAGCAGTGCCAAGCTAAGACAACTTCTGCCCCAGTTCAGCTGATACAAGTCCATCAAGAAACATAAACAAGGGGAGCAAAACACAGATGGTGTAATGGCGTAAAAAGTGTTGTTTTAGGGAAAAGCACTTCTCACTCTGTGTCTCAGGCTGTCTCTGTCTGGTGCTCTGCCTCTTACTTTCTCCCTCCCTCTCTCTCCCCCCCCCCTCTCTCTCTCTCTCTATGTCTGTCTCTCTCTGTCTCTGTGTGTGTCTCTCACTGTCTCTCTGTCTCTGTAGATAGATAAAGGAGAGAGAGAGAGACAGATAGACAGACAGAAAGAAAGGGAGAGAGAGAGATAAAGAGA
This sequence comes from Monoplex corrugatus, assembly GCA_030674185.1. Taxonomy (NCBI): domain Eukaryota; kingdom Metazoa; phylum Mollusca; class Gastropoda; order Littorinimorpha; family Ranellidae; genus Monoplex; species Monoplex corrugatus. The sequence continues at coordinate 79,745,899 of CM060305.1, forward strand.
GATATATATAAAGAGAGAGAGAGATAAAGAGAGAGAGAGAGAAAGAGTGAGAGAGAGAGACAGAGATAGAGAGAGACAGAAAGAGAAAGAGAGAGACAAAGAGAGAGAGAGAGAGAGAAAGATGTTCTGTAATCCTTACACGTGTATGTGCGTATATACCGGCAGCATCCGCATCGACACTTAAATTCAATCAAAAAGAAATATCAGTGAACTCAAACTATAAATGGATGGAAGTAGAACTGGTAGAAAAAATGACAGTCGGTACTTCTTGGACTAATGTTGTCGTGCACGTGCAGTGTCAGTAGCAGCAGTCACTTTTTGACACCAGTCCACCGGTACCATCAAAACATTACTGGTAACGACTGACACTTCTCTCTGTCTCTGTCTCTGTCTCTGTCTCTGTCTCTCTCTCTCTCGTCTGTCTGTCTGTCTGTCTCTCTCTCTCTCTCTCTCTCGTCTGTCTGTCTGTCTGTCTATCTCTTTCTGTATCTGTCTGTCTGTGTCTCTGTGTCTCTCTGTCTGTCTGTTTGTTTGTCTGTCTGTCTGTCTCTCTCTCTCTCTGCCTCTCTTTTTCTCTCTCTCTCTCTCCTCTATATAATTCTCTCTCTCTCTCTCTCTCTCTCTCTCTCTCTCTCTCTCTCTCTCTCCTCTCTATAATTCTGTCTGTCTGTCTGTCTGTTTGTCTCTCTCTCTCTCTCTCTCTCTCCTCCCTCCGACTCTCTCTCTGTATGTCTCTATCTCCCTGTCTGTGTGCCACTGTCTATCTGTCTGTCCATCTCTGTTTGTCTCTCTCTGTCTTTCTCTCTCTATGTCTGTCTCTGTCTCTCTCTTTATCTGCGTCTGAGTCTCTGTGTCTGTTTGTCTCTCTGTCTTTGTCTGTCTGTCTGTCTGTCCATCTCTCTGTCTCTGTCTGTCTGTCTGTCTCTCCTCTCTCTCTCTCTCTCTCTCTCTCTCTCTCTCTAGCTCAATGTCTTGCTCACTCGTTCGTTTATTGTTTGTGTGGGTATATTTAAGATAAGGATTTTGTAAAGTCTACGAGAAGTTGGGAAACCACATGATCGGTGTTTAAAATCCACATTTTGTGTTATAGTGATCCAAGATTTAAACAATGTACGAGCTGCTATTTTTCTCGGAGAATTTGTATAATAATATAATTATATAACCTAAACTCATGGAGCGTGCTTATGAAAATCTACACCCTTTCACTCCTCCGGAGATACATAAGTTAATATGCAACTGTTACAGTTATGAAACTATAACCTTTCACTTCTCTGGATATAAATGAGTTAATCTGCAACTGTTACAATACAGACTAACGAACACCTGTACTATCGGTATGAAGGAGACCTTGATGTCGTACTGCATATCTCCATTTCAGACCTTCCCTGTTATAGCTGACCGTCAGCTCTTTCTTCACGTGGACATCCATGATAGTACAAACATACAGTTAAATAAAGAATTATGTGAGATTGTCAGTGAATCAGGATTGTTTTTAAAGGTTTCTGGAATAAAAGATAAAAAGATGAGCTCTGTAAGATGGCCAATATTTCAGAACGGTATTATTTAACAGCTTCTTTAATCCCAACTGGAGCATGGAGGATAACAGCAAATAAATGAAAAATCCAACGGGATTATCACATAACGTAAAGCATAAAGACCTTAGTTCAACAGAAGAACAGCCATTTGAAATTGTCTTAGGGAAGAAGACTGAAGTGCACGAAATAAATAACTACGCAGTGAATTAACATGATCTTTTTATGGTCTACGGAACAGTGAAAAATACCCTGAAATCCAGGAAATAAAGACTGTACTAAATTATGTAATCTATTTTCCTATTTAAGGATATAAATATTGTTCGTAATTATGTCCTAGTCGTCTGTCTCCCTATTTACCCAGGTTCTGTGTGGTTTCATAACTCTTGTCCTTGGATTCAATTTTTCCACTGCGGTCAAGCCTGTAGGCAAAACTATGTACCCTGTCCAACACCAAGTTACCCGGCATATGACTCATCGTTTGCCTTCTATTGTCAGGCGCTGTTGTCGTACTAAGTGGAGCTGGAAACGCTGAAACGTGGGCAAACAATTAGCGAGCGAGTCAGACAGAGAAAGTCAAACTAAATGTACTTGAAGAAGACAAGAGGTACTGACACAAGTTGAGAACCACGGGGTCCCGTCCCCCAGTCCTTCAAGATTGTGTACAACGAGCGATCAGTGCCATAAACTTGCCATAACCTAGCAGCACTGGGTACACGGAGCAACACGTACCGATAGAAAACTCTTGTCTTTTTTCAATAAACTTTCTGTTCCTTTCGGCAGAAACACTAGACGCTTGATACTTTGTGCCAACTTGACCGAACCAACAGAGCACCGATCACAAACCTCATTTAGACAGCCACTGACCTCCGCCCTGACCGCACCGAGTGTTCTCGAACAATGGTCAGCAAAGTTGGTCAGGATGGAAAATAATCCTTTGCCAATATCCAACCGGTCTTGTAGTGTTTAAAGTTTTACGTCGGCCCTTTCTTGGCTAATCGTAGCGGTACCCTTTCCCGCCAGGTGTAGGGACTCGGCAGTCCTTAGGACCTCAAGTGAGGGCTTGTTTGCCTTTCGGATTTCTCACCACCGCTACAAAAGGCGCGAAAGCTTAATAGGGAAGGTAACTCAAATGTCCTGGCCTCTTGAACAGTAAGAGTAGCCACCCCTATCACTACAAAGTTGTGTTGGGACCGCAGTAAAAAGGCACGTGTTATTGTCTGGAGTCACGTGTCCGCTTTGAAGTTCCTGCAGACCACTTTTTCAGGAGGAGTTAAGTATTTAAACGACTCGTGTGTTGGTCTGCACTGCATGGGGAAAGAAGCCACACAAAACACATAGTTTGCTTGGCAATATACACAACTAAGTATACTAGGCAGTGCCATGCTGACAAGGCTGAAGCTGTGGTTTCAACTCTGGCGCTGACCTGGTGCAGAAATTAGGAAGTTTGGAGTTTGTTCAAGAGGGATTCATTGCACTCGGACAATTCCATATGCACTTCACCCAAATCTGCCAGCAGTTATCTGGCAGAATCCTTGAACCTGCGCAAAAGCCTGTGCGCTTACAAGGTTTTGAAATGGGCAGGGGGAAAGACAGGGACCTATAAAACGCTAAGCTGACACCACTTGAATGATGGAAGCATAATACAGGCAGTGAACAGACCTGTTTTAAATGTTGCGGGCTGGGTTTGAACTCGAAATATCAGATTCTCAGTCCAAGGCACAGGACAATCATTGTACAACTGTATATAGGGGCCTGTTGCGTGCAATACTTCTGTATAACTGCACTCATAATTATTTTCATATTCATATTCATATTCATTTCTTTTGTCACAGTGGATTTAGCATATGAAGCTCTGGCTGATCTCCCCTTTGAGAGCATTTTGCCGCAGTACCATGCAATCCATTTTTTGACGAAGACCTTTGAAAGGCAAGAAGGCTAACTGGTCTTTAAGGGGAGGGACCTAGGAAATCAATCTATCTCTCCACTATTTCATACCAGGGCATCCAGGCCATCGACCTGCTCTTCACGATTTTCAGCCGCAGTGGGATCTTTAACGTGCGCAGGCCAGAAAGCACCCGGGTCCGACTCGTTTTTCGTCTCCTTCCGAAAGACTTGACGCTCAGTTCGATTTTCCGGTGTACAATGAGAGATCTGTGCCATAAACTTGCAATGAAACATGAGAGAGGGACTCAGGCACACAGACACTCCTACACACTAAGAGTCCATGACTGCATCGTTTTCTGTTATTGCCTCTGTCGTCGATAACTTGTCTGGAATGAAACATGCATCATGGCATCAGTGCTCCATAGAGATGCAGAGTTGCTGCAGGAAAGAAAAAGGAAGAATGAATGAGAACGAAAACAAAAAGACAACAAATGAAAACAAGACAGTCATGCCATTTAACAAACCTCCTTTCAGGAAATACAAACTTTACACTTCTCAAGATTACTGTGAACTTGAAGAATTGTCAGATAAAATAGAACGTGACGCAAAACAAGGACAATGACACATTATTACAATAAGGAATATGGTATGGATAAATTGTCAGGCGTTTATAAGAAAATACTGTTGACACACCTTTATTGAAAAGTCTTGATTTTAAACTTTTTATTTTGTTTTTTCGTTCTTTCTTTCTTTTTTATCTTGCTTTCTTTCTTTCTTGCTTTCTTTTATTTCCTTTTTTCTTGATTGATTGATTGATTGATTGATGATTGATTGATTGATTGATTTTTGTTTTATTTGTTTCGTTTATCTATTTATTCCTTTGTTTATTTATTCCTATATTCCTTTATTCCTTCATTTATTTATTTATTTATTCATTTATTTATTTATTCATTATTCATTTATTCATTTATTTATTTGTTTATTTTTTATTATTTATTTACTTATTTATTTATTCATTTATTCAATTTAATTCGTTTATTTACTTGTTTCATTCATAGATTCATTGATTCATTAATTCAATGATTTCCTGATACATAGACTGATTAGTTGATTGATTGATTATTGACTGATTGATTGATTGATTGATTGATTGAATTGGTGGGTGGGTGGATGGGATGGATGGATGGATGGATGATGGATGGATGGATGGATTCATTCATTCATTCATTCATTCATTCATTCATTTATTCATTCATTCATTCATTCACTGATTCATTGGTTCATTCATTCATCCATTCATTGTTTGATTCATTCATTCGTATAAGCCTGATTAGGAAGTATCTCTCTGTGGAAACAACTGCAAAACTCGTTCTCTTTCATAATGTCTCGCATTGACTATTGCAATTCACTCCTGTCCGGTCTTCCTGCCTCCACCACTCACATCCTACAGCGCATTCAAAACAATGCTGCACGCCTTGTACTCAAAAAGAAAAAAGCTGACCACATATCTCCTCTCCTGGCACAACTTCACTGGCTCCCTGTATCAAAGCGCATACAGTAAAACTAGACACCATGTGCTACAAAAGCTCAATAACGCAGCCCCCGATTACCTGTCAAGCCTACTTGAGATCTATGTTCCCTCACGTACCCTCCGCTCTGCCTCCGATCCTCTGACTTTTCGCTTTCCACGCACTAAGCTCAATACCTAGGTCCACGAGCCTTCTCTGTTTCTGGTCCCTCTCCTGGAACAAACTTCCTCTCTCAGTCCGTCAGCAACCTACTTTTGTCTCCTTCAAGTCCGCTCTCAAAACTCACCTTTTCTCCTCTGCATAAAATCCTGACCTCACTCAATCCCCTCTGCAGCCTGTCTCCACTCGGAGGGGAATCACATTGCAATATATAATTGTATATAATATGCTCTCTATAATTTTCCATTGCTTTTATTCTTTCTCCCCATTTATAGCCGTGTGCGTGTGTGTGTGTGTGTTGGCGCGCGCGCGCGCGTGTGTGTGTGTGTGTGTGTGTGTGTGTGCGTGAGTGCGTGTGTGTGCGTGCGTTGCGTGTGTGTGCGTGCGTGCGTGTGTGTGTGTTTCAGCGCTTAGATTTGATTTTATCAAGATTTTGCGCTATATAAATATTGTAATATATTATTATTATTATTAATTATTCATTCGTTCGTTCGTTCGTTCGTTCGTTCGTTTCGTTCGTTCGTTCATTCTTTGGTCCATGGATACCATGAATTTGGCGTTATGATTTCTAACGTATGTATGAGCGACATTTTAACGATCCACAATTTTGACTCAGGTCTGCAAAAGGTCTACTCAGAAACAGAGAAAATCTTGCAAACATATTTTTTTTCATACAGATACACACACACACATACACAGAGACACGCGCCTCTTTGTAGTGGAAACAAAACAATCTCCCTTAGAAAAGAAAGGAACAAAAAAGCAGAACGAAAAACAAAACAAATAAACTAAATCAACACACACAAAAATCAAGGATATGCGTACTATCCATGTTTGACTTAACAATGCTCATAAATAAAAGATACAATTGTCAACAACACAGACATACAAGCTAATCCGTCCAGCCAGCTTAAATCCAGCACGCTCCACCCCACCCCACCCATCCCCATCTCTCTCTCTCTCTCTCTCTTCTCTCTCTCTCTCTCTCTCTTCTTCTCTCTCTCTTTCGTTCTCTTTCTCTCACTTTCTTTCTTTCTCTCTCTCTCTGTCTGTCTGTCTCTCTCTTTCGTTCTCTTTCTCTCTCTTTCTTTCTTTCTCTCTCTCTCTGTCTCTCTCTCTTTTTTTCGTTCTCTTTCTCTCTTCTCTTTTCTCTCTCTTGTCTCTCTCTTTTCTTTCGTTCTTTCTTCTTCTCTCTTCTTCTCTCTTCTCTCTCTTTTCTTTCGTTCTTTCTTCTTCTCTCTTTCTTTCTCTCTCTCTCTCTTCTCCTCTCTCTTCTCTCTCTTCTCTCTCTGTCTCTCTCTCTCCCCTTTCGTTCTCTTTCTCTCTCTCTTCGTTCTCTTCTCTCTCTCTCTCTCTCTCTCTCTCTCTCTCTCTCTGTCTCTCTCTCTCTCTCTCTCTCTTCTCTTCTCTCTCTCCTCTCTCTCTCTCGTTCCTCTCTCTCTCTCTCTCTCTCTCCTCTCTCTCTCTTCTCTCTCTTCTCTCTCTCTCTTCTCCTCTCTCTCTCCTCTCCTCTCTCTCTCTCTCTCCTCTCTCTCTCTTTCTCTCTTTCCTTTTTCTTTATCCAACCCTTCCCTTTCCCTCCATGAAAAAAAGGCCTAGAGTCCAATCACAAAGCTGACACATCCATTTTTTGTTAGGTCTGAGATTATAATCATGCAGGTATCCGGTTGCCATTTTTTTTGACACTGGCCAAGTTAAACCCAGACCTCCCAAAATGTTTCCCTGTTCCTTTTTGTCTCACCTGTCATGAACTGGGCTTAGCGAATGGTAAATCCTCATGTATTGGGGACCACGAGTGCTTGACCAAGTTTAATCCCTGGTCCTTTTGGCTGTTGGAACAGAACACAAGGTCGTAACAGTGTGGTAATGAGGTACTGCTAATGCTGTAGGATTGTACCAACACGTCAATCTCATTCACATGCCACGCTCGGCCTTGGGTTTCACAGACTATTGAGTTGTCAGCCTGTGTCAGTGTCAAGTTTTCTGTAAGAAAGCCTTTCTGCGATTGGCATAAATTCCATATGCACCGACATGGCAGATACCGTGTGATAGAAACAACAACAAAAACAACAACAAAACAACAATAACAACAAAGATTCAAGATAATCATGGCGTAAGGTATAAGTTTCAGTTTCAGGTTCTCTAGAGACGTCATCACCATGCTCAGAACGAATTCTATTCGCATAGTTGCAGTTTCAGTTTCAGTTTCTCAAGATGACGTCTCCGCGCTCGGAACGAATTCCATATGCACTAAAGTCACAGGTGCCATGTATATGGTAATCATGGCACAAGCCTTAAGTCTGCACATAAATCCATGAGCTGGCCAGGTCCTGAGGTTTCCTACCTAGCCCATGTTTTTACCTAGCCTACAATTTTTTTCGTCTTATATACTAATAAGAAATAAGCCTGCACATAAATCCAACGCGCTGGTTAGGTATTGAGGACGAATACAATAACTTAATTAATTAACTAATTAACTAATACATAAATACATACATACAGACATACATACATACATACATACACTCATACATACATACATACAACACACTAAATACATACATACATACATATATTAATATATTAATGAATAAATTTAGAACTGAATAACTGAATAAATGAATGAATAAATAAACCAATCGATAAGTAAATAAATGCATAAATAATTGCATAAATGCCTAATAAATGCATGATGTATAGATAGATAGATAGATAGATAGATTGATTGATAGATAAATAAATAGATAGATAGATAAATAGATAGATAGATAGATAGATAGATAGATAGATAATAGATAAATAGATAGATAAATAAATAAATACATAAATAGATAGACAAATAAATAAATTTAAAAGAAAAACGCATGTGGCATTAATCAAAGTGACTGCCAGAGTTGAAACAAAATGAAAACAAAAACACCAGAAAAAGTAGACTGAAAACGCGAATCTAATAGACACAAACAAGACAGGTGTACATTTTCGGTCAACTGGCCTTTGTCAAGCATACACAAAAAACAACAAAGAAGATGTACACAAAACCAAAACAGTAGCAACACTTTCTTTACCTACCTCTGAGCAGGAGAAAATGCTACTTTCTCTATCTCAAATAAACGTCAGTGAAGACTTGCAACTGTTCCCCCCCCCCCCCCCCCCCTAAAACTTTTGTATATCAAACAAGTCGCCGTGGTGTAGTGGTTACGCAACAGACTACTGACTGGAATGTGGTCGATTCGAAACCCCGTCAGTCCCTTCAAAAAATCATCGTGGGATTTTTCGGCTCCAACAGGTTTTTACCCAGAATTGAGTGTGCTATGGGCTCATTGGGACCACACGGTCGAGTCTCATCCATTTCACAGATACGTCATTGAGGATGTTGCTCAAATCTTCTGACCAACATCACAGGTTTACATATTTCTCTGGCTTTGTTGACGCCAGGATATATTATGATAGTAAGCGTAGAGCGTAGCTCGATCACGCAGTCTCACAGTCTTAGATGGAACTCCATAGCATCATGATTATGACCCTCATCGCCATCATCATCATCGCATTGTAAACAGTTTCCCTACTTTTTTGTAATTATTAAGGTGTCGTAGAAAATGGAACAAAAGAGGTGAGAATAAAGATAATCTCCATAAATAAGATGATCTTAAAATAAAAGTTTTACGTATCAAAATTTTATGGTCTGCCTCAGGGTGGTATCCATGACGTTCTAACCCGTAGAGCTAACGCGGTCACTGACTTAACCTTCCAGCATCTTCTCTTTTTTCAATTTTACTATCTTCGCCCCTACCCCCATCCCTCTCTATCCAGCAGCTTGCCAAAAATCTTTTTATTGTTTTCTACTGTCTTATCTTTGTTATTCCTCTGCCACTGTCTGTCTGTCTATCTGTCTGTCTCTCACCCACTCACTCACTCACTTACTCACTCACTCACTCACTCACGCACTTACTCCCTCTCCCTCTCTCTGTTTCTCTCTCCGTCAAGCACACACACACACGCCACGCGCACGCGTATCCACAAGAAGAAGGACGGGGGGGAGACAGAGAGAAAGAGAGAGAGAGAGAGAGAGAGAGAGAGAGAGAAATTTAGGCATATTCACTTGAATACAGAGAGATAGAAATACAGAGAGAGAAAGAGAGAGAGAGGGAGAGACAGACAGAGACAGGAGAAGGACGGAGGAAGGGAGGGAGGGAGAAGGAGAGAGAGAGAGAGAGAGATTTAAGCACATTCACTAGATTACAGAGACACAGAAAGAGAGAGAGCAAGAGAGAGAGCGAGAGAGAGACAGAGACACACAGAGAGAGAGACAGAGAGAGAGAGAGAGAAAGAGAGAGAGAGATAGACAGACAGACAGACAGAGACAGACAGACAGATAGACAGACAGACAGACAGACCCAGAACAAGAACATTTTTTTTGTTTACGAGGGTATGAACTAAGCAAAATATATGCTTTCTTTGCATCCAGTCTTCGTCCAAAGAGGGTATACAATTACACTGCACATGAATTATACATTAGACAACTTAGAAATTTCAACAAGGGGAAGAAAGTCAGATACAGAGAGAGAGGGGGAGAGAGAGAGACAGAGAGACAGAGACAGAGACAGAGACAGACAGACTGACAGACAGACAGACAGAGTGAGACACAGAGAGAGAAAGAGAGAGAGAGAAATGGAGAGAGAGAGAGTGACAGAGAGAGAGAGAGTGAGAAAGAGAGAAAGAGAGAGAGAGAGAAAAATGGAGAGGAGAGAGAGAGAAAGAAAGAGAGAGAGAGAGAGAGAGAGAGAGAATGTGTTGACACATCCCTGTGGTATAAGTACCTCATTAGCACATTCTCACACACCTGTTTACCTTCCGAACAACTACAAGGAGAGAGGGAACAGCCACGAGTTCTATAAATCCCTCTTTCAGAAACTGGTCCCCACACAATTTCAACAACTCTCTTCGCCCCATCCTCCACAACCAACGGATTCTTTTGATCATCCTAGTGCCCAGAGCTACAAAGGGTTATCTGTCCGTCTGTCTGTCTGTCTGTCTGTCACTCTTGTCGTCTGACTGGACGCCTGATCGGACTGATGGTCATCGCAATGGACATAGCGTCTCGCTACACTGATGTCGTCACTAGCGTTTGATGTCAAAGTTACAATCCTCAATCCTGGCTTGTCGTTACGCTGTTTTGTTTGCTGTTAATACAGGATTTCCTTCACAATAACTATCTTCAGTCCCCCCCCCCCTCCTTTCCAGTGGGGATGCCGGAGGGCTCTTTCAGTATAAATAGTATCCCCACTGTCTGGAAATTCTGTGCTAGAAATTTCCTCTTTTTTATCACTGCTAGAAATGTTCTCTTTTCTATCACTCTCTTTGTTTTTCTACCTTGTTCCTTTGCTTTCTGTCATTTCTTCCTATCATTTTCTGCCTGGCCTTGCTGGTCCATTCACCTGTATGTGTTTGTTAAGTCTTACGTAGTTTTTCATAGTATTGATAATGGGGTACCTGTATTAAGTGTATTTTTGGCTCTAGGGAGGCGAGATATGCGGAAGCAATTTCAGGTAATTTATGCCCACTTTTATATATGTTTTGGTGTCCTTGGATATACTTGAATTTGTAATCAGGTTTGTTTTTTAAATCCCCTGTGCGATAAATTGGACGGAGTGGTCAACACCAGGGGCATGTCCTTAGGTTATGTGCGCGAATGCATTGATGTGTGTGTACTTGATTTTCGTTTCTTTTTTTTCCAGTTGAAGTTTTGTACGTTTTAAAGCAGGTATGGCCCTGATATAGCTCCATGCAGTCGGTTGGGCTTTAACAACAATAACAATGACAAGGTATCTTCAGTCTGTTTTTATGTCTTTTCATTCAATCTGTTTGTCTGGCTGGCTGGCTGGCTGGCAGCATGTCTGTCTGTCTGTCTCAGTCCCTGCCTCTATATCTCTTTCTCTCTGTCTCTCTGTCTGTCCCTCTGCTCTGTGTGTGTGCATGCGTGTGTGTGTGTGTGTGTGTGTGTGTGTGTGTGTGTGTGTGTGTGTGTGTGTGTGTGTGTGTGTGTGACCTAATACTGTTATTGCTGAGTTATACAGTGTCTTGAACCCTCTCTCTGTCTCTCTCTGTCTCTCTCTGTCTCTCTCTCTCTCTCTCTCTCTCTCTCTCTCTGTGTCTGTCTGTCTGTCTGTGAGTCAGTACAACTTTCACGCTTTACGATGATGATGATGATGATGACGATGACGACGATGACGACGATGATGACGATGATGGCTCGCCACAAGCACGACACTGTTATGTGACGGGTTTCCAATGTCATCAGGACGATGCTCACATAAATGACAATGGTGACAGCCAAAAGGAAGACAGTGATAGTATGATGGAAAGCCTAAACGTCAAAAGTGACAGTAGATTATTGCTGACCTGCATGCCAATGGCATTAGCAGCAGTAAGTGAGTAGAAGCAGTGCCTGTATGCCCATGAGATGTTGATCTTGTTCTACACGTAATGACTGGTCTTACGTTTGAGGACAGGACGTGCCAAGCGTTTGATTTGAATATAGTTGACCTGGTATGGTTTCTTTTTTGTGTTGTCTACGTTGTTAGCAAAGAGAAAGAAGAAATCCTTCTGTGGGTTGATTGTCTATTGTCACACAAACACATTGCGCTGAATAGCTCTTAGACGAGTCCCATTGTGCTCAAGACGTCATTGCGGTCAAGTCCATTAAACACCACACCTACATTTATCGGAGTGGTCTGGGGGAAAATGCGGGGGATGGGTTAAGTGAAAGCACTGGTCTGGCTCTGCAAATGGCGGTAAAGATGACGTGGTGACGTCTGGAAGAAACGGTGGAGCTGAATGGATGTTATTGTCGTGGAGAACTCGTGTCTACAGAGTGATTGCCCTTCCCTCCCCGCCGAGTGTCTAGACAGTCTAAGTGACGTGTGTTTAGCTGCCGGTTCTGGCCACTGGTCACTTAAGGCAGAGACAGAGAGAGGTTAGAAACTTGATTTTCAGCACTCTGTTTAGAGCCCCGTTCGCTCAGATGGTTAGAGAGCCTTGACGATAAGGTACGGATCACGGGTCTGATCCTTACTTGGGCCACATGTTTATTGTAGTCCTGTAAACTCAATTGGTTAGAGCCCTATTTTCATAACGTGAGAGACCTATGTTCAACCCCCAGGTGGGCCACATGTGGTTTTTTTTTACTCAGGCAAACTGGCTGTTTGGACAGAGCCACAGGCTCTACATCTCAAATCTCGAGTTCGGTCTTATCCCGCAAAATCAAATTTGGCTTGTTTGTGCTCATCTTAACCTTTTGATTCCCGCATCCTATCCACCAACAACATAAACTTAACCCTTTGACTCCCTCACCCTATTCACCAGCTTCCTGCAGGAAGCTGGTAGATAGGGTGAGGGAGTGAAAAAGTTAAGTTTTTGCTTTGCTAGCATGTTTGACAATGCGGGATGCTGGTGGATAAGGTGTGGGAGTCAAAGGGTTAATGCTCCGATCATTTTTGCATCTCTGATGGTGTCAGTGTTTCACAGTCTCCATTCTCTCCCCATCTAAAGATATTACCAGTACGCCTGAAAGTAGGGAGAGGATTGCACCCGCCCCCCTCCCCCTCCATCATCATCATCATCATCATCATCATTATCATCATCTGCCCTGCCGGAAGGCGTTGGCGATCAAGGCTCTCCATACGCATCTATCCCTTGTCGCCACAAGCACATCTTCCACCCTCTCTGTCCTCAGCCACCCTGCAAGTCTATCCAATATTTTCTCCCTGGGTCTGCCTGGTGTTCTCTTTCCCGCCAGCTTTCCTGTCGTGAAAGGTGCTCTAATTTCCCTTTCCTTATAAAATGGCCTGTAATTGTTGCTTGTCTTTTCCTAATCTTCCTCATCAATGATATTCTTGTGTCTGCTTCTATCAAGATTGTCTCGTTTGTTTTCTTTGCTGTCCATGGAACTCTCAACATTCATCTTAGAAACCACATGTCGGCTGCCTCAATCTTGTTATGGCTTTGCGTGTTGAATGTCCACGCCTCATAACCGTATAACGTCATCGGTTCTATATAACATTCAAATAACTACACTCTTTAAAAATTTCCTGTGCTAGTCAGACATACAGGTAAGTGATTTTTGTAGATATGACCACAGCATTTGACACACTGAACAGTTACCCATCAATTGCCAGCTTTGTTGTACAGGACATACTGTCAGTCTAACGTTTGGAGTTTGTTCAAAACAAATTCATCGCACTCAGAAAATTCCATATGCGCTCCACCCAAATCAAAACGTCAGTATGGATGACAGCTGCATCCCAAAGGTGTTCTTTTACCAGGGAGAAAAACGCGACAACGGAAAATCTCTACAGATATATGAGGACACTGTGAAGGCCAACCTCATCAACTGCCACATAAACAATACCAAATGTGAAGACAATGCCCGCAACAGGGCAAGCTGGCGACAATGCACGCAGGACCGATCATATTCGAACATCGCTGACCAGCTGCTTTTCAACAGGAGAGGGAACGGCAGAAGCAGAACCATGGATGGCAGTAACAGGTGCCTCCAGGATCAACCTTGTGTCCTACATGATGACCCACATCTGATGCTGAAAACCAGTATTGCTACTCATTTGTTGAATCAACATGAAGGTCCGTCGTCATCATCATCACCTTCATCATTATCAATGTTGCCGTCATCGTCGTCATCGTCGTCATCATCATCGTCATCGTCGTCGTCGTCGTCGTCGTCGTCGTTGTCATCATCATCATCTTCATCATAGTTTTTTTTTTTTCTTCTTCTTCTTCTTCTTCTTCTTCTTCTTCTTCTTCTTCTTCTTCTTCTTCTTCTTCTTCTTCTTCTTCTTCTCTTCTTCTTCTTCTTCTTCTTCTTCTTCTTCATCATCATTATCATCACTATCGTCATCTGCCAATATTACCACTCCCTACATGTATGGAGGCCTCGTTAGAGCAGAGATAAAGCATCCGTCTTTCAATCCACTCCCACAGGTTTGTACAAGTGTGGATCATGCCCAGAAAACGTTGATATAGTATATACGTGCAGCCTCCAGTCCACCCAGCTGTGATGGGGTCCCTGACTCTTTACACGGCTAAGAAAAATAAAACAGCAAGAGAGAGAGACTGTCACTGCATTTACAATGCTGGCCACGAGTAAAGTTAGTCTCTACCACTTCACTTCCCTATAACCTGAGGTTTATGGGACAACATGTATTCTAACCTTTATTGCATGTATGAGTTTTATACAACTCAGTGTTACCACGTTGTTGATGTATGTTGACTGTGCATCAAAATAAATCTGGATAGTTTACAAGATACATACAAGGTAATGGTAATATTCTGATCTTGTTTTTTTTGTTTGTTTGTTTTTAACATAAAGGATGACTACTCCTTCCTCCACGACAAGAATGGTGGAAAAATTCATGAAGAATACAGTGAGAGAGAGAGAGAGGGGGGGGGGAGAAAGAGAGAGAGAAAGAGAGAGAGAGACAAACAGACAGACAGAGACAGAGACAGACAGACAGACAGACACAGAGACAGAGACACGGAGGGAGAAGAGAAAGAGAGACCGAGAGACAGAGAGAACAGAGAGACTGAAAAGGAGACACAGAGAGAGACACACTCAGAGACAGACAAACAAACACACACACACATACATACACACACACACACACACACCACATACCACTTCTTCTTCTTCTTCTTCTTTTTTTTTTTTTCGCCTAAAAGTACATATGTGAATAGACGTTAAAAGAAATAACGAACGAACACACAGAAAAACTGGCAAAGACTGTCATTCAGACACAGACAGACACACGTACGCACGCACACATGCATACACACACATAAATAGGCAGAGACTGAGGCATTCAGATGGAAATAGAAAAATACAACACAACACACACACACACACAAACAACACACACACACACAGACAAAACACACCACACCACACACACACACACAACACAACACAACACAACACAACACACACACAAACACACACACACACACACACACAACACACACACACACACACACACACACACACACACACCACACACACACAACACGAACACAAACACACACACACACACACGCGCGCACGCACACACACTCACACACACACACTCACACACACACACTCACACACACACACACTCACACACACACACACACACACCACACACACACCACACACACACACACTCACACACACACACACACCACACCCCCACACACACACACACACAACACACACACACACACACACACACACACACACACACACACACACACACACACACACACCACTCACACTCAAATGTGTCTATTTTTCGTCTTTGTCTCTTTCTTTTACACACAGTCTGTCTTTACATGTAACTCTTCCATCCATACCTCCACTTTTCATTGTTTGTTTGATTGTTTGATTGTTTGTTTGTTTGTTTGTTTTTGTTTGTTTGTGTTTTCCCCAAGTCTAATAGCACACTGAACGAAAAGACGTTATATGAAAGAACGCCCTAAAACTTACGTACACACAAACAGCTCAGGGAAAAGAGAAGGAAAAAAAAGGCACAGAAAAGAAATCCCCCTCCTCCTCACTGAAATCTGTAATGTGTGGTTCATGACATTACAATCCCAACAAAAGTCTGTAGCTCAAAGAATTGGATTTTTTCGTATTACCAGCAACATGAAAGGCTTCCCATCAAGACGGAGGTCTGGCAGCCACTTACAAATCACTGCTCTCCTCACTTCCTTTTCCGGGTCGTGATTTTCAATTATCCGATGGACTAGAAGTGTGAAGGGAGAAGCAAGAGACAAAAAAATGGCCATCGTCTCTGGCGTTTTTCCTCTATCAGGACTGAGGTGAAAACAACAAAAGAGAAGCATAAATAATCTCATGAAACATTCATTGTGGGATAAAGAGAGTCTCACTGTCTCATAGAGCTCTCACTGTCTCATAGAGCGCTTCATTGCCCTTCTTCCCAGTAGCGGTGGTATAGTGGTCCATGCAACGGACTACTGACTGGAAGATTATAGGTTCGAATCCCCATCATTCCTGTCAATATCATTAGGGTTTTTTTTTTCGGCCCCAAACAGCTTTTTCCCAGAGTTGAATGTGCTATGGGCTCATTGGGAAGACTAGGACCATGCAGTCGAGTTCCGTCTACTCCACGGATGCATCGTTCAGGATGTTGCTTAAATCTCCTGACCAACACCACAGGTGCCTGTATGTCTCGGGCCTGGTTGACTCTAGGAATATATTATGACAGTAAGTGTAGGGCACAGCCCTGTTACACAGTTTCACTCCATAGCATCATGGTATTCCTCCTTCTCCTCCTTCTCCTCTTCATCAGCATTGCATTGTAAGAACTGCCCAGCTTCTGTGGTCGTGCAGGTGGTGTAAAAACTGAAATCCCCCGAAATGGCCGTCGTCTTTGTTTTTTTGTTTTTATTTGTTGTTGTTGTTTTTTCCCTATCACGTTTGAAACGAAAACAGCAATAGAGAAGCATAAACAACTGTATGAAATGTTATTGCAAGATAAAAAGAAAGTCTCATCAGTGTCTCATCCATTCCCTCATAGCCCCTTCTTTTTGTCCTCATCACACTCCTCTTCACCACGGCTTCCAAAGAAACGTTACAGTAAAGCTACTGTAAAATTGTCACTTTTGCTACAGCCTCATGTGTAATGAATGCGTATTTGTCATTTGGGGCAAAAACTTCCAGTCACGTCATTTAAATTCACGCTGTTTGATAAACAAGCAATCAGAAACACGCATATACACATACACACACGCTCACGCGCGCGCGCGCACACACACACACACACACACACACACACACACACACAAACACGACACACACACACACACACACACGCACGAACGCACACACACATACACTCACATACATACAAACACACTCACTCACACGCACACACATACACTCACACACACAGACACACACACACATACATACACACCGCACGCACGCACGCACACACTCGCTGAGATAAATGGAAGCCCATGTCAACCTTACTTAAATCTTTTCCAGGTTATTCTGTTAGAGACCTGTTCACAGCTAGTTTACGTGTTTCATTGCTTACATCATTTCACGTTAAAAATCCACTTCTCAAACCTAATATCTAATCTTTCTAAGCAATAAGTACTTTTGCAGAGGAATAATCATTCAAAGTTTAATTGCAATTATTTAATTTATACCAGATACACCACTGCAAAATCTTTTGTCCTCTGAAATGCACACACAGACAGAGGCCACAAGACAATCTAAACAAATTCCAAGGAGTAAACAAAAATGAAATAAAAAAAACTACGTTCCGATGTAAATCTTGACATGAGTATAATTTACAAAATGATTTAGTTGCTCAATGGCCCAACTATTAAATACTGAAACACTTATAACAAAAACTGCTTTTTTTCTAAAATGTACGAGAAAATAACCATGACATGCTCACACCAGCAGAAAATAACCTCACTTGAAAATGATGCAAGAAAGATAGTGAAAAATAGATACACAAACAAAAAAGAAAGTAAACATTTGAAGAAAATATTCTATCTTTTCAGATTTAGCTGACTTTTGTCTCTGTTGTTTTCTTTATTTCTATCGTGTTTTTTTTTTTTCTCCTTCTTTTTTGTTTTTCTTTTCCTTCAGTTCTGTGCTTCTTTCTTTCTTTGCTTGTCTGTTTCTAGAAGCAGAAGAAAGAAAGAGACAGGAAGAAAGAAAGAAGAAATGAATGAATGGATAAAAGTACAAATGAATAAAAGCACGAACAGAAAAAATAGGAGGATGTGGGGTGGTGGTGGTGGTGGTGTGGTGGTGGTGGTGGTGGTGGTGGCAAAGACATTTGTTTAATCTGATTTCAAGGATCTGCATGAACTGTCATAACAGAGGAGTGCCATTAGAAAGATACTGACTCATTTTTAAAACATTTTTTTTATTTTCAAAAATTGAGATCGCATAGCTCATACACCAGTCTTCATAAAGTAACACATGTTAAAGATGTGTGCTTAAAAAAGAACGCTACATAGACATACCTCCATAACATCATTTCTAGATGGAACGAATGATTCACTGACTGTGTGTGCCTCTGTCTCTGTTTATGTCTCTGCCTCTATCCTTTTCTGTCTTACATAGAAGCACACGACCACACAAGAACGAGTGACAAAGCGAGAAAGAGAGAGAGAGATACAGAGAGAGGGAGACAGAGAAAGAGAGAAACAGAAACACTGGGAGAGAGAGAGACAGCAAGAGACACAGGTAGACAGTGACAGGGAGAAAGAGAGAGACAGATAGAGAGAGAAAGAGAGAGAAATAGAAAAAAAACATCTAAGTGAAAGACCTCCCCACCCATCAGGACGTACAGAAGGCGACATATGACACAGAAGTCGTTAACTCTGTCAACTGCATCGGGTGTGCCCAGGGCACAAAAAAAAAAGAAAAAACAAGTACACACACACACACACACACACACACACACACACACACACACACACACACACACACACACACACACACACACACACACACACACACACAAGCAAAAAGAAATGAAAATCACGTCATGGAAAAGTACCAGCTTCCTTTCCCCATTGTCACCCTCCCAGCCCATCCTTCTCAAACCTTGCTCTCTTCTTTTTCTCCACCACTTTCAAGAGAAAAAATCCTACCATGTTAAAATTCTTGGTGCTAATGACTTCATGTGCAGCCAGTTCCTGAGGCTTCTTGGCAGTGATGAGGAAATAATGCAATTAAAAAATAGGAGTAGCCTTTTGCTGCCATTACTAGACACCACCATCATGACGCTCGGGGAGACAGGGAAGTGCTGACCTGACCTCTGTGGACAGGAAAAGACAGCAAGTTTGGGAAACGCTGCAAGGGTACTGGCACAGAACGAGGGGAAGGCCCGCACAATAGTAGTGCCATGCCCACCACAATACCAATGGTCTGACCAGGATCCACAAGACAAAGGACAGGAGTGAAAGAAGAGAAGTTCTTCCTGATGACAGAACAATAAGAAGACAACAACACGGCCCTAGTGGCTTCCTACTGCTAACTTCACCTCTTTGACCTTCCCCAGTTCATCCTGTCCCCAACACGACTGTGCATGTTGATGTTAGAGAGTGTTCAGGAAATGAGAGGAGCCAGACCCATTTACTCCAATCCATCAGACAAATCACAACACTGAGCAATAATTAATGAGAAAATAGAACTCAGTGCGGGAGGTTGGCCCAGTCCTCCACTTTCCCTTCGTCAGCATGACCTCAAGGTCTGGCAGACACAGAGAAAGACGATCGGACGGAAGCTGAGTCGACACGCAAAGAAAAAACTGCCCCAGGCGAGTCCGTGCTCAATTTTTAAATCTAATCAGCTCTGGCAATTTCTCTATGTTAATGAACAGGTGTTTAGGTCCTGATTTTAATGCGTTTTCTGTGTAGGCTTTCCTTGCCTCCTCCTCCTTGGCTACATTGCATAATGGAAAACGGCAGGCAGGGCTGTCAGCACTAGTCTCCGGTCATTACGTCATAGTGGTGTCAGCAGCACACGCAGTTTGTCTGTCACAGTATCAACACTAATCTGACTTCTGTTTGAAGAAGAAGTGGCCAAGTCTTTAAATTACTCGCTGTGAACACAAGGTGGATGAAGGGGTTTTCTCCTCATTCTCCAGCCTTTGAATGCCATCCACATATTAGTATTTCAGATAAAAATGATAAAACTGAGGTCCCAAGCATTTTCAATCATAAATTCAATCTGATAAGTTAAAATAAACATATACACACACGCTGGTGCGCGAGCGCAAGCCCACGTACACAGTCAGTAATAATTATAAGAAAACATTTAGGTTTATCATAATTGCCAATATTTATTACTTACAAAAGACGTGTAGTCTGTGTGTCAACTAAATGTTGAATACATTTGACCCCCAAAGTATGCAAGTATCAAGTGGGTAGATACAAATACTTACGACTGGACAGACGCTGAGTTTTCTGTTCTCTTCTTTCTTTCTTTCTTTCCTTCTTAGTTTGTTTCTGTCTGTCTCTCTTTCTTTCTTTCTTTCTTTCTTTTCTTTTCTTTCTTTCTTTCTTTCTTATTTTTATGTTTCATTCTTTCTTTCCTGCTTTCTTTCTTTCTTTCTTTCTTTTGTTTTTCCGTTTTTTTTTAATGGGTGGGGTGGATTTTTTGTTAGAGTAAGGTGATTGGTATCAATTGGACACTATAAAATCAAAATGTAGAAAATTAGCCTACCACCACTGTGTTCTTGCCTACTCTGGGTACCTCAGTGTGTAATGGTGACTGCTTTAAAATTTCTCATTGAAAGAAGATAAAGTTGACTTGACCTGACCTGACCTGACTTGTCAAACTTATGGACTTCATTATTTCAGTTTAAGAAATATTGCCCAACCCTTGACCATTGAATGTTAAACTGACACCATCACCAACTCGCTGCTGCAGCAAAAGTGACCATACAGCTGAACATGTATTGCACATTATGCCATCTCTAGCAAACAGGACAGCATGGTAGGCTATAACTTCTCTTACCTTAAGGCTCTATGACACCTGGTAGGAACTAAGAAAAAACTGGCCACGTTTATAGCCAGTTAAGACCATGAACAAACGAAGAAGAAAAATTGCTGGGGAATCTTTGAGTTATCAGCTCTGTGTGTGTGTGGAATTTAACCAATTTCGTGACTATACATTTGAAGCTTAGTTTTTTTTCTTTCCTCCTTCCCATCTGTCTGTCTGTTTGTCTCTTTCCCTTTCCGTTTTTATTCCTGTAGTTTTCTTCCCTTTCATATTTTCACCATATTTTTCAAAGTACACATTTCAGAATCTCTGCCAATAAACAGACGGTGATTCAGCATATCAGGTGAGAGCTGTTGTTGTCTTATTATGATCAGTTTCTACAGACATACAATGCTTGCTGCCCACGTGTTGTGCCATCCAACACCACTAAGCTCCACACCTCACCTCACTGCTGACAAAACCCACAGTGCCAGAAAAGCAGTGCCAAGCTAAGACAACTTCTGCCCCAGCTCAGCTGATACAATTCCATCAAGAAACATAAACAAGGGGAGCAAAACACAGATGGTGTAAAAAGTGTTGTTCTGGGGAAAAGCACTTACCTCTCTCTCTCTCTCTCTCTCTCTCTCTCTCTCTCTCTCTCTCTCTCTCTCTCTCTCTCTCTCTCTCTCTCTCTCTCTCTCTCTCTCTCTCTGCCATCCACTCCTCTCTCGCTCTCTGTCTCACTTTCGTTTTCGCTCTGCCTCTGTGAACGTCACGCACTTTGCTTTCCTGTTTGCTTTCTGTTGTTTTCTTTGGAGTGTAGAGGGCGGGGAAGCTTTCAGTAATAAGCTCAACTCGGAGTTCACTATAAAACCCATCTGTAGATGCGCTTCTCAAGTTTAGCATGAATGTGCCTTTTTTGTGTGTCTAGAATAATGTTTTTCTTGTTCAGTGCTGTGTTCCATTAGTTAAACGTCATCATGAAGTGGGCTAATTGGATCCATTTACAGAAATGTAGACTCTTAGTTGGAGTACTTGTGTTTTAATATACGTCTTCAACAAACAAACTGGATTCCTGACTGCCCATTATTGCATGTCAGGCACTGCCTTGGTATGACGTCGTAATTCCATCAGAATGTGTCAATAATTTTTGCCATTAATCTTTTTGGTATCCCTTCTCGATATTCTATATGAAACCAATGTCTTGATTCATTTCAGACCAAAACTATGCATAGTTTTTTTTTCTTCTTTTTCGTTTTGTTATTTTGTGTGTGTGTGTGTGTGTGTGTGTGTGTGTGTGTGTGTGTGTGTGTGTGTGTGTGTGTTTGTGTGTGTGTGTGTGTGTGTGTGTGTTCCTCAGTTTCATGTAGAGAAAGGAAGAATCTTGTTTCTTCCCACGTTCTTTCTCTGGACATAATGAGTTATTTAAACACTTGGGTACTGCTCCGTCAAAGAGAAGTCAGAGGAGTGCCGATACTGTTACAGAGAAACTGCATGTCCCGCAGACAGCTCTGTGATGCAGTGACTGGAGACCATAGCTCCCAGCCCTGTCTGCAGTTGTCTATTTTACAATTTAGCCAGGAAGGAGGAGGCAAGGAAAGCCTACTCAAAAAACGCAGTAAAACCAGGACCTGAACGCCTGTTAATTAACATAGAGACATTCCCAGAGCTGATTAGATTTAAAACATGAGCGCGGACTTGCCTGGAGCAGTTTTTTCTTTGTGTGTCAACTCAGCTTCTGTCCGATCGTCTTTCTCTGGATCTGCCAAACCTTGAGGTCATGCTGACGAAGGGAAAGTGGAGGACTGGGCCAACCTCGCTCCACTGAGTTCTATTTTCTCATTAATTATAGCTCAGTGTTGTGATTTGTCTCAGGAATTGGAATAAATGGGTCTGGCTCCTCTCATTTCCTGAACACTCTCTAACATCAACATGCACGATGGTGTTGGGGACAGGATGAACTGAGGAAGGTCAGAGGTGAAAATAGCAGCAGGAGACCACTAAAGCCGCGTTGTTGTCTTCTTATTGTAGTGCAGCAGGAAGGACTTCTCTTCTTCCACTCCTGTCCTTTGTCTTTTGGGTCCCAGTTGGACCAGTGGCATTATAGTGGTCATGGTACTACTATTGCCCCGGAGCCTTCCCTTCGTTCTGTGCCAGTACCCTTGGCTGCTTGCCCAAACGTGCTGTCTTTTCCTGGCTCCAGAGGTCAGGCCAGCACTTCCCTGTGTCCCTCTGGGTCTGAAAATGGTGTCTGGCGATGGCAGCAAAAGGCTACACCCTTTTAATTGTATTATTTTCTCTTCGCTGCCAATAAGCCTCAGGAGATGGTTACACATGAAGTTACTAGCACCTAGAGTTTTAAGATTTCTTTTTAAGTTGTTGTATAGGAAAGAGAGAGCGAGGGTTGAGAGGGACAAAGATGGTGACAGTGAGGAAAGAAAGCTGTGATTTTACAAGAGCAGTGTGTGTGTAGTTGTTCTTGTTCTTGTTCTTGTTCTTGTTCTTGTTCTTCTTCTTCTTCTTCTTCTTCTTCTAGTTCTTGTTCTTCTTCTTGTTCTTGTTCTTCTTGTTCTTCTTCTTCTTTTCCCTGGGGACACACGATGAAGCTGACAGAGTTAACGACTTCTGTGTCATATGTTACCTTCTGCGCCGTGAAGGGTGGATGGGTCTCAAATTAGACATGTTCATTTCTTTCTGGGTTTCTCTGCTCTATATGTCTCTGTTCCCCCCTCTCCCCCCCCCCCTCTCTCTCTCTCTCTGTCTTTGTCTATGTCTCTCTCATTCTGAAGTCTAAAGTCAAAAGACTCTTTTGCTCTTTCTCTTTCTCTCTTTCTCAGTCCATCTGTCTCTGTCTCTGTCTGTTTGCCTCTCTCTATCTCTCTGTCTATCTATCTGTCTGTCTGTCTGTCTCTCTCTCTCTCTCTCTCTCTCTCTCTCTCTCTCTCATGCTTATTTTCTTTCTTCACTTGAGTCTAGAATTTGGTCAAGAGGAATTCAAGACAATGCCATATTTGCTCTGTTCAAAACTGCTAGGGGTTGTCTTGCAGGCTCCCTGACCCTGCGTAAAACACAGTTTACTGACAAGACCTTGAAATGGGGAATGGAATGGGACCTATGAATCACTGATACCATGAGAAGGATTGGACCCTTGAAACTGGCACTGAACAAGTCAACTTTTATGTTGCAGAATTGGGATTAAACTCAAGACATGAAATCTCAAGCACCTGGCTTTGTCAGATGCCCCATCAAGAAATATAAACGAAGGGAAGAAAACAAATATGGCGTAAGTGTTGTTTTTAAGGAAAGCACTTACATCTCTCTGTCTCTCTGTCTGTCTCTGTCTGTCTCTGTTTCTCTCTGTCTGTTTTTCTGTCTGTCAGTCTATCTGTCAGTCTATCTGTCTGTCGGTCTGTCTCTGTCTATGTATCTGTCTGTCTATCTGTCTGTCTCTTTCTCTCTCTCTCTCTTTGTGACTTTCTTTGTGTCTCTTTCTGTCTGTCTGTCTGTCTGTCTGTCTTCTCTCTCTCTCTCTCTCTCTCTCTCTCTCTCTCTCTCTCTCTCTCTCTCCCCTCTATCTCCTCTCCACCCCTCATTCTCGCGCACTCTCCCCTATTTTCTTTCGCATTGCCTCTGCACACGTCATGCACTTTGCCTTCCTGTTTGTTTTCTGTTGTTTTCTTTGGAGTGTAGGGGGCGGAGAAGCTTTCAGTAATAAGCTCAACTTGGAGTTCACTGCGATAAAAACATCTGTAGATGCACTTCTCAAATTTAGCATGAGTGTGCTTTCCTTTTGTGTCTAGGATAATGTTTTTTCTTGTTCAATACTGCGCCGAATTAGTTAAACGTCAACATGAACTAGAATGGTTCGATCCATTTACAGAACTGTAGACTCTTAGTTGGAATATTTGTGTTTTGATATCAGCTTGTAAGAAACAAACTGGATTACTGATCGTCCATTATAACGAGTCAGTCACTATCTTGGTATCATGTTAGAATTTCACCAGAATGTGTCAGTTATCTTTTTGCTGTCACTTCACAATATCAAACATAAAACAAATGTTATGATTTCTTTCTGTCTGTGCACAACTGCAACTATGTATATTTCTTTCTTTCTTTCTTTCTTTTTTCTTTCTTTCTTTCTTTCTTTCCTTCTTATTAGCATTGGATCCAACTGGACCTATCTTACAGCTGGTCCTTGCTATTCTAAACACAAAACATGAACATAAAATGAACCATAGAACATGAGACATATGAGATAAATGAAGAATGAGTTGTGATAATATAATGATTGTAACATGTACGACGGGTCATGCACCTTACAAGCATGACAGACAAACTAGACATCTGTCTACAAATACCTATCAACTCTTTACAACAATAACGCGAACAACAAATATAACATAACAATATTGCCAGTAGTTATATTTACATTCTACTGAAAAACGTAAACTACAGAAATAGAATCAAAGAGAAGAAGGAAACATTGAAAACAATCAAGGGAAGGGTGGAGTGGGAAGACACGTCAACAAACGCAATGATGAAACGTTTGTACAATTGTATGCTCTTGCTTTACCTAGGTTGTGTTTTGAGTGATAATATTTTCGCTTATTTAAATCTTTTGCTCTGTGGTTAGGGAACTGTTAATTACAAGGAGTATTCCTGCTCTTCTGTGCAGGGAACATTTGTTTTCAATTGACCTTCACTGCAACCATCCCATGTTACTGATGAATAGTCAGTGTGGGCTTTGATTTGGGAAGTAAAGGATAGCTTTTTTGCTTCCGTGTTGATAAAGTGTGAGAGCTTACTAAGAAAAAATAGAATCTTAGAGAGAGTTTTTCTAAGATGGTCAATAACATAAATTAAAATGAACATAAAATAAAATGAATAAAACGAAATAAAATAAATAAAATAAAACAAAATAAAATAAACTAAACTAAACAAAACTAAACAAAATAAAATAAAATAAAATAAAATAAAATAAAATAAAATAAAATAAAATAAAATAAAATAAAATAAAATCTGCCCAAATGCCGGACCCCAACTCCTTCATTATCAGAATGACGCTAAAAATAAATGAGCCAATGGGAAAAAATCCATCTCAGCTTATCCAGGATTCAAACTTAGGACTTATCTCACCTGAAGTAGTAATCATACCTCTAGACCAACAAGCCATCACAATACAGCAGACAGCAGGAGCACAACAATAAGACAAAGAGATTGAACAGTGTCAAATAAAGTTTGATTTCCATTGCCTTCCTACATGTACAGCGTTGTCTTGAAAACATGCATACACGCTATGTGTATACAAAGTATTCTTCTGTAGTTGCCTGGGTAAAAATACACCATAAAGAAACATCTGAGAAATCTGGAATGGTATTGTAATGTTTGTTTACAAATATTCTATAATGCAACTATTGCAAATGTAGAGTAGAAAAGAACGCCTGGAAAACAGGTCGAGTAGGACTTAATGCTACTATCTTTGAGTGCTAAAGTGTTTTGAAGCTGTGAAGTTTCAAACTATATCTCTCTCCCTCTGTCTCTTTGTCTCTCTGTCTCTCTCTCTCTCTCTCTCTCTCTGTGTCTCTGTCTCTCTCTCTCTCTCTATATATATATATATATACATATATATATATATATATATCTGTATCTCTGCCCTCCCCATTTATTTTCTTGCTTCTCTTGTTGACTTTGGAGAATTCACGATACTCAAACAATCCCATATGAGCTCCATTCAAAACTGCTAGGAGTTATCTTGCAGATTGATTGACCCAACGCAAAATTGTATTTTCTTAGACCTTGAAAAGGGGAGGGAATGTACCTATGAAACACTGACATAATCAGAACGATTAGAACATTAAGATTGGCAGTGAACAAGTCAACTTTCATGTTGTAGAATGGGATAAAACTCAAGACAAGAACTCTTTAGTCCCTGACTTTATCAGATGCGCGAAACAGCCAGTCCTCTTTTTCAAAGTTGGAAATATATAAACACATGTTAAACGGGTTTTTAGATTTTTGTTCAAACAACAAATTTCCGTCTGGAAATAATTCACCCTTCAACCTGAGATCTACTCACGCTGCCAAATGTATGCACTGTGCCTTGTTTCTTTGCCAAGTCTGTCATTTTCTCTGCTGTCGTAATTCGATCCAGAATGTCGCAAAACAACAGAAAACGAAAATATTTGGTTTCCACCAGGAAGAAAATGAGGGGAGTGGGGTTAAATGGGTGGAAAAGAGGTGTAAATACAACTTGTTTTGCAGTATCAGATGGTACTGAAAAAAGCTTTAGGAAAAGCGCAATAGGGCAAGTGATGTTTTCTCTCTTTCTAAGCGCCGGTACCGTGAAACCTGAGTATCTGGGAAATAACATTAGGATATGTGACTCGTCTAATGTTGCTTCCTGACTTTCAGTAAAGTCTTGTCTTTGGATTTTCTCTTCCTCCCACCATTGTCTTTATGAGCTATGTATGTATTTTTACCTGACTAATTTTTGGGTTTTTTGTTTTGTGGCTGCTCATTAGATATCTATGTTTCCCAATTACTTTTTCCTGTTTCAGGAATGTGCTTCTGTCACTCTGTATTTATGAAAAGCGAATAGCTGCAAAGAACCAACTACAAACAAAATAAAGAAATGTATATACATTTTCATTGTCATTAGAGAGGGAAGAAAAAGTTCTCTCACTTGTAATAGTAAGAACAAAGAAAAACAAGGAGACAAAAAGAATTTACCAGACAAAGCTATTCAAAAATGAAAAAAAGTATATTGATGTATTAGGTTTTAGTTTTCAACATGTATGAATACGCCCAAATTATATTTAGATTAGATGTATAGTCCATTGATAGCCATAGATATCATTACGGTAAAGGCACCAAAGAAAGACTGCGCCCGTTCTGTGAAAACAAGAATAGAGAAGCATAAAAATTGTATGAAATAGTTATTGTGAGATAAAAACAAATCCTCCTCACCCCTATTTCTGTCACTGCCACACTTCTCTTCACCACAGCTCTCAAAGAATCAATATCACTAAGCCATTGTAAAATTGTCTTTTGTTTCAACTTTATGTGGAACGACTGTGATTCTCATTGGGAGAAAAATCTTCAGTCACAATTAAATTCACACAATTAAATAAACACACAAACACACATCTTTATCTATGTCTACATTTGTATCTATATATTTATTTTATCAAACAATACTTTTAGAAATCTGTTCACAGATAGTTTATATACTTTTGCAATTCTGAAATGTTCGATTTCAGAAATCTGTTCACAGATAATTTACATCCTGAAATGGGCGACTCAAATTATGGGTAATTCTCTTTCAGATCTTTAGCAGTCTTTTCTTTTGCGGAGTAACCAATCATTTGAAATAACATTCTTCTCTAGATATCCGATGGGTCATTGTGTCTTTTGTCCTCTAACATGAACAACAAACACATGGAAGCCATGAGAAAATGTCAACCAGTTCTCAGGAGCAAACAAAAGAGAAACCCGCACCAGGCTGTAAATCTTTACATGGGCATAATTTACGTATTGGTTTTATCGCTTGATGGCCCAATTCATAAAAATTGAAACAACGCCATCACGTGAAAATAGTTTTTTTTAAATGTTTAAGAAATAAAAACACGCACCACCAGAAAGTAAACCTCACTAGCTGACTGACTGAAAGAAAGCTAGAGAAATGATAAATGATAAACAAAATCAAACAAGAAAGAAATATCTGAAGCAAAGGAGTGTTCTACTTTTTTTAAGACTTACCTGACCCTTTTCTTCTTTGTCTTCTTGCTATCTCTCACTTTCATTTTCTTTTTCTTTCATTTTCTTTTCCTTCATTTCTCTCCTTTCTTTCTTTTTTCTTTCTGTGTTTCTAGAGTTAAGGACGCAGAAGGCGACACATGACACAGAAGTCGTTAACTCTGTCAGCTGCATCGGGGGTAGCCCAGGGCACACAAAAACACACCGCCCCTGAAAAGTAGCAGCTTCCTTTCCTCATTGTCACCATCTCTCCTCTTCTCAATCCTCACTCTCTTCTTCCACTCCTACACTTTCAAACACTCGTACAATGTTAAAATTCGAGGTGCTAATGACTTCATGTGCAAGTGGCTTCTGAGGCTTATTGGCAACGAAGAGAAAAAACGCAATTAACAGGGTGTAGCCTTTTACTGCCATCACCAGACACCACTTTCATGACCCCTGGAGAAACAAGAAAGTGATGGCCTGACCTCTGGGGCCAGGGAAAGACAGCAAGTTTAGGAATGCAGCCAAGGGTACTGGCACAGAATGAAGGGAAGGCTTCAGGACAAAAGTAATGCCTTGCCCACTACAATGGCACTAGTTCATCTGGGACCCACAAGACAAGGGACAGGAATGAAAGACAAGAAGTTCTTCCTGCCTGCATGACAATAAAAAGACAAAAACACAGCCCTAGTAGTTTCCTACTGCTATCTTCACCTCCCTGACCTTCCCCAGTTCATCCTGTCCCCAACACCATTGCGCATGTTGATGTTAGAGAGGGTTCAGGAAATGAGAGGAACCAGACCCATTTACTCCAATCCCTCAGACAAATCGCAACACAGAGCAATAATTAATGAGAAAATACAACTCAGTGGAGCGAGGTTGGCCCAGTCCTCCACTTTCCCTTCGTCAGCATGACCTCAAGGTCTGGCAGACACAGAGAAAGACGATCGGACGGAAGCTGAGTCGACACGCAAAGAAAAAACTGCTCCAGGCAAGTCCGTGCTGATGTTTTAAATCTAATCAGCTCTGACAATATCTCTATGTTAATTACCAAGCGTTCAGGCCCTGATTTTAATGCGTTTTCTGTGTAGGCTTTCCTTGCCTCCTCCTCCTTGGCTAAATTGCAAAATGGACAATTGCACCCAGGGATGGGGAAGCTCGTCTCCAGTCATTACATCATAGTATTATCTGCAGCACATGCATTTTTCACAGTTTCAGCACACCTATGACCTCTTCGTGATGGGTGGTGGCCATTTGGTTAAAGTGTTGGATGAGGTATGTTTATCCCTATCATCTAGAGCTTGAACGGTATAAGATGACATAGTAAACTGAGATCTCACAAAATTAAAAGCTGTATCCCTTTTTTATAAGTCCACACACAGACACACACACACACAACACACACACACACACACACACACACACACACACACACACACACACACACACACACACACCAACACGTACACACGTACACACACACACACATACACACACACACACATACATACATGTACACACACACACTTACTGAGTAATAATACTCAAAAGAAGTTCATCATGATTGCCTTCATTCTTTACTCATTGTAGACACTGTATGTAGACTGCGCATCAACTAGATGTTCGCACAGTTTGGGCTTGATACGTAGAATATGTGTATGCATGTATTTGAGACAATACTGTAGTAATGAAGAAGAAATCAATCGTTGTTTGACATTGTTCAGTCTCTTTCTCTTATCTCAGGACTCCTGCTGTCTGTTGAACTATGATGGCTTGTTGGTCTACGGTATGATTATTGCTTCAGGTGCGAGAAGCCCCAGGTTTGAATCCTGGATGACCCCTTTGTGTGTGTGTGTGTGTGTGTGTGTGTGCGTGCGCGCGTGTGTGTGTGTATGTGTTTTGTGTGTGTGCGCGTGTGTGTGTATGTGCGTGTGTGTGTGTGTGTGTGTGTGTGTGTGTGTGTGTGTGTGTGTGTGTGTGTGTATGTGTGTGTGTGTGTGATACTTTCTTTATATAATCATGATGTGGATGTCAAGTGAATGTCATTGTTATCACAAAGCAAACACTCTCATACCTCGTACACTCAACACAAAAACGCAAAGTCCAGAGTAAGCTGAGGCATGCCATCACAATCACATAATACTACTGTACATATTCAATTGTCTATTTAATACACTGACAAACAGATAGTACAGTATGTAATATATTGGCATCAAAAGAAAGTGTTAATTGATAAGGACAAATGAAGACAGGCATATATGAACACAAAATGGAACAGAGAAAGAAAATGAAAAGAAACGAAATGCCACGTTTGTCTACATGCAATTGAGGACACACACAAAAATGAAACAGAAAAGAAAGGAAAACTATAAATGTATAAATATTGTCATGGGCTGAAAGGGATCAGACGTTGTTATTACACTGAATAGTGTGAAGTGATATCAGACTATTGACACATTCTGATGACCTTATAACGTGATACCAACAGAATGACTGGTTTAATATACTGGACAGTCCTTAATCAGAATTGCTTGCTACAGACTGATTTCAAATGCTCCAATTATAAACCGACAGGTCTGTAAAAAAGATTCAATCGACCTAATTCGTGTTGGCGTTTAAATAATGCAACACAGAACATGGACACGGAAAACATTATCCTACACACAAAAGGAAAGGCACATTCATGCTAAATTTGAGAAGCTCATCTACAGATGGGGTTTTGCAGTGAACTCCAAGTTGAGCTTATTACTGAAAGCTTCTCCGCCCTCTACACTCCAAAGAAAACAACAGAAAACAAACAGGAAAGGAAAGTGCGTGACGTGCACTAGGCAGAGGGAAACAGAAGTGAGAGAGAGAGAGAGCGAGACAGAGATGAGTGGAGGGCAGAGAGGTACAGAGAGAGAGAGAGAGAGAGAGAGAGAGAGAATGAGTGAGGGAAGGAGTGAGAATGAGAGAGGGGGAGGGAGGAAGGAAGGGAGGGAGAGACAGACACAGAGAGAGACAGAAAAGAAAGTAAGTGCTTTTCCCCAAAACAACACTTTTTACGCCATCTGTGTTTTGCTCCCCTTGTTTATGTTTCTTGATGGAATTGTATCAGCTGAGCTGGGGCAGAAGTTGTCTTAGCTTGGCACTGCTTTTCCAGCAGTGTGGGTTTGTCAGCAGTGAGATGAGGTGTGGAACTTAGTGGTGTTGGATGGCACAACACATGGGCTGCCAGCATTGTGTGTCTGTAGAAACTGATCATAATAAGACAATAACAGCTTTCACCTGAGATGCTGAATCACCGTCTGTTCATTGGCAAAGGTTCTGAAATGTGTACTCTGAAAAGATAGGGAAAAATATGAAAGAGAAGAAAACAACAGAAAATAGAACAAAGAGGGAGAGACAGACAGACAGTCAGATAGAAAGAAGGAAAGAAAAAAACAAACTACCCAAGCCTCAAATATATAGCCCCCAAATTGGTTAAATTCCACACATACACAGCTGATAAATCAGATATTCCCCAGCAATCTTTCTTCCCATTTCATTTAGGGTCTACGTGATCAGGCCACATCTGGCCATATACCTGACCCTTTATCAGTTCCTACAACGTGTTATGGAGATTTATGGTCACAGAAATTGTAGCCCACCATGTCTCATGATGCTCAGTATGCTGGAGGTGACATCGTGTGCAATATCTGTTCAGCTGTGTGGTCACGTTCGCCACAGCAGCAGGTTGGTGATGGTGTCGGTTTGAAGTTCAATAGTCCAGGGTTTCGCCATGACACTGAAACTGAAATGATAAAATCACTAAGTTTGACAAGTCATATCAAATCATATTCAACCATCTGTATTATGATTCAATGAGAAATCTTAAAGCAGTCATCATCATTACACGTTGAGCTATCCAAAACAGACAAAAATAGTGTTAGGCCATTTTCCTTCTTTTTGAGCTTATAGCGTTCATTTGACATCCCTCGCCTAACTCTAACAAAACATCCATCTCCCACTTAAAAAAGAAAATAAAAAAAAGAAAAGAAAAGACAGCGTCTATCCAGTCATAAGCTTTTGTACCTACCCCCTTGACACTTCTGTGCTTCTTGGGTCAGAAGTAGTAAAACTATTTGAAAACTTGGGGATGTTATCATAATAATAATTTCCTTCTGGAATGAATTCACACTTCATCCTGAGATCTACACACGCTGTGTGCACTGCCTTGTTTTTTTCTCCAATTCTGCCATTTTCTCTGCTGCCCTAACTCAATCCAGAATGGCACAAAACAGGAGAAAACGAAAATGTTTGTTTCCACTAAAAAGGGAAATGTGGCCAGGGTTGAAGGATGGACAAGAGTTGCAAATGCAAGTTTATGTTTCTTGCAGAATCAGATATCACAGGAAAACAGTCTTAGAAAAAGAGCAGCAGGCAAGTGATGTTTTCTGTCCTTCTAAGCGCTGGTACTGCGAAACCTAAGTATCTGCGAAATACCTTTAGGATATGTGACACGTCTGATGCTGCTTCCTGACATCCAGTAAAGTCTTGTCTTTGGCTCTTCTCTTCCTGCCACCATTGTCTTTATGGGATATGTATGTTTTTTATCTGACTAACTTTGGTCTTTGTGGCTGCTCATTAGATATCCGTTTCCACGGTTACTTTTTCCTGTTTTAGGAATATGACTCTTCAAACTGACTGTATTTATAAAACTAAAGAGCATAGCTACCGAGGACCAACTACAACGTAAGGAAATGTAAATCGATTGTTATAGTCTTTAGACAGTGAAATAAGTTTTGTCTCATTTCCAGTGATAAGAGCAAAGAACAGTAAGGAGACAAAAATATTAATAGCAAATTCTCCAGTCAAAGCTATCTTGAAAGAGAAAAATATCTCGATGTGACATTTATTGACATGTATGAATATGCCAAGGTGAAATTGGTGTGTAGTCCATTAATATCAAAGACACCATTACAATAAAAACACCAGACGAAAGTGTGCCCAATCTGTGCAGACAGCAACGGAGAAGCATAAAAATTGTGTGAAACAGAGATAAAAAGAAGAGAGAGCGTTATCAGTAAATCACTAGTCTCCTCATCACCCCTATTTCTGTAACCGCCACACTTCTATTCACCACAGCTCCCAAAGAATCAGTATCATTAAGGCATTGTTAAAATGTCTTTTGTTTCAACTTTATGTGGAATAATTGTGTGATTGTCATTTGTGAGGAAATGTCAAGCCACAATCAAATTCACACAATTAAACACAAAGGATCACAGCTTTGTCTGTATTTACATTTGTATCTACATACCCTACTTTGTCAAACTAGAAATCTGTTCACAGATAGTTTATATACTGAAAGCAATTGACAATTCTGACATATTGACCCAAATTAAAGAAAGAAAGAAAGATGAACAAAGAAGAGGATATGGGGCACTTGATAAAGACATCTGTCTGACAAAGACATTTGTCTGATCTGACTGTAAAGATCTGTCACACTGAGAAGTGCCATTTGAAAGATACTGACCCGTTTTTATAACAAATTATTATTTCAAATATAAGGAATCCATAGCATACACACCAGTCTTCAAAACGTAACACATATTACAGACGTATACGTGAATACTATATCACACAAAAACACTTCTGTAACATGTTTTCTAGATTAAAATGAAGAGTCTTTGTTTCTGTGTCTCTATCTCTGTGTGTGTGTGTATCTGTGTACTTCTTTTTCATACATAGAAACACAAGACTGTGGACGTAAACACATACTGAACATGAGAAAGAGAGAGAGGGAGACAGACAAACAGACAGACAGAACAATGACAAAGACAGAAAACAGGCAGACTGAGAAAGAGACAAAGGGAAAAAGAGAAAGAGTCTTGACTTCAGACCTCAGAATGAGACAGACAGAGAGACAGAGAGAAAAAGAAAAGGGGGAAGCAGAGGGAAACACACAGAGCAAGGCAGAGACACAGAAACGCAGGAAGAAATGAACATGTCTAAGTGAAAGACCTCCCCCCACCCCACCCCCACCCCCATCATGTCAGGACGTAGAAGGCGACATATGACACAGAAGTCGTTAACTCTGTCAGCTGAATCGGGTGTGCCCCAGCTCACAAAAAAAAGCAACAAATAGATAAATTAAAATAACACTGCCCCTGAAACGTCACAGCTTCCTTTCCTCATTGTCGCCATCTCTGCCCTTCTCAATCCTCGCTCTCTCCTTCAGCTCCAACACTTAAAAAAAAAACTACAATCTTAAAATTCTAGGTGCTAATGACTTCATGTGAAACTGACTCCTGAGGCTTATTGGCAGTGACGAGGAGACAACGCAATTAACAGGGAGCAGCCTTTTACTGCCATCACCAGACACCACTTTCATGACCCCTGGAGAGACAGGGAAGTGCTGGCCTGACCTCTGGGGCCAGGAAAAGACAGCAAGTTTGGGCAGGCAGCTGAGGGTACTGGTACAGAACGAAGGGAAGGCTCCAGGACAATAGTAGCACCATGACCACTACAATGCCACTGGTCCAAATAGGACCCAAAAGACAACGGACAGAATTGGAAGAAGAGAAGTTCTTCCTTCCTGCATAGCATTAAGAAGACAACAACATGGTCCTAGTGGTCTCGTGCTGTTATCTTCACCTCCCTGACCTTCCCCAGTTAATGTTGATGTTAGAGAGGGTTCAGGAAATGAGACGAGCCAGACTAATTTATTCCAATCCCTCAGACAAATCACAACACCGAGCAATAATTAATGAGAAAATAGAACTCAGTGGAGCGAGGTTGGCCCAGTCCTCCACTTTCCTTTCGTCAGCATGACCTCAAGGTCTGGCAGACACAGAGAAAGACGATCGGACGGAAGCTGAGTCGACACGCAAAGAACAAACTGCTCCAGGCAAGTCAACGCTCATGTTTTAAATTAATCAGCTCTGGCAATGTCTCTATGTTAATTAACAGGCGTCCAGCCCTGATTTTAATGTGTTTTCTGTGTAGGCTTTCCTTGCCTCCTCCTCTTTGGCTAAATTGCAAAATGGACAACAGCACCGGCTGTGGATGCCAGTCATTACGTCATGGTTCTCTGTAGCACGTGCGATTTTTCAGTTTCAGCACTCCTTGACTTCTCTTTGATGGGTGGTGGACACGTAGTTAATATGCTCGCTTTGCACGCAAAAAGTACAATGTTTGATCTCTGTTGGATGTGAGACGTTTCAAGCAATCTTCTACAGATTGAAAGGTATAGGCATGACATTCTTTTGGATGACATGGTAAACTTAGTTGTTACAAAATGTTAAGCATTAACTCGAATTTGATACGTTAACACACACACACACACACTCTCTCTCTCTCCCTTCCCTCTCTCTCTCTCTCTCTCTTTCTCTCTCTCTCTCCCTCTCTCTTTCTCTCTCTCCGTCTGTCTCTCTGTCTCTCTCTCTCTCTTGCTCACCCCTTCTCTCTTTCTTTCTCTCTTTCTCTCCCCGTGTCTCTCTCTCTCTCTCTTTTACACACATACATACATACACACACCCCTCACACACATACACACACACACATACACACACACACACACACACACACACACACACACACATAAACACACATGCACACAAACACACACACTCACAGTTACTGATTAATAATGTTCCAAAATGTTTATCATCTTTGCTACTACATTTGATAATCACTGTAAATGGTGTATGTAGACTGTGAGTCAAATAAGTGCTCGCACAGTTGGCCTGACAAGTAATATAATATGTACACATGCATTTGAGACAAACTGTAGTAATGCAGAAAAAATCAATCTTTGTTTGACATTGTTCAATCGCTATGTCTTATTGCAGGACTCCTGCTGTCTGTTGAACTATGATGGCTTGCTGGTCTAGGGTATGATTATTGCTTCAGGTGTGAGAAGCCCCAGGTTTGAATCCTGGATGAGCCCTTCGTGTGTGTGTGTGTGTATGTGTGTGTGTGCGTGCGTGTGTGTGTGTGTGTGTGTGTGTGTGTGTGTGCGTATGTGTGTGTGTATGTGTGTGTGTGTGTGCGTGTGTGTGTGTGTGTGTGTGTGCGTGTGTGTGTGTGTGTATGATAATTTCTATGTATACTCATGATGTGGGCGTTAAGTGAATGTCGTTGCCATCACAGAGCAAACACTCTCATACCTCGTAAACTTGCCACAAATGCGCAAAATCCAAAGTAAGCCAATCACATAATATCAATGTACATACTCAGTTGTCTATTTAATAGATTGACAAACAGATATCACAGCATGTAGTGTACTGGCATCAGAAGAAAGCGCTAATAAGGACAAATGAAGACAGACACGTATGAAGAACACAACAAATAAGAGAGAAACAACATGAAAAGAAATGAGATGCTACGTTTGTCTACATGCAACTGAGCACACAAAAAATGAGACACAAAACAAAGGAAAACTATATATGTACAATTACAATTTTGGGCTGAAAAGGATCAACACATTGGTATTACATTGAATAGTGTGAAGTGATACCAGAAAGATTATTGACACATTCTGATGACCTTATAGTGGGATACCAACAGAATGACCGGTTTAATATACTGGACAGTCCTTAAGCTCATCTACAGATGGGGTTTTGCAGTGAACTCCAAGTTGAGCTTATTACTGAAAGCTTCTCCGCCCTCTACACTCCAAAGAAAACAACAGAAAACAAACAGGAAAGGAAAGTGCGTGACGTGCACATAGGCAGCGCGAAACAAAAGTGAAAGAGAGAGAGCGAGACAGAGAGGAGTGGATAGCAGAGAGGTACAGAGAGAGAGAGAGAGAGAGAGAGAGAGAGAGAGAGAGAATGAGTGAGAGAAGGAGTGAGAATGAGAGAGAGGGAGGGAGGGAGGAAGGGAGGGAGAGACAGACACAGAGACGGACAGAAAAGAAAGTAAGTGCTTTTCCTCAAAACAACACTTTTTACGCCATCTGTGTTTTGCTCCCCTTGTTTATGTTTCTTGATGGAATTGTATCAGCTGAGCTGGGGCAGAAGTTGTCTTAGCTTGGCACTGCTTTTCCGGCAGTGTGGGTTTGTCAGCAGTGAGGTGAGGTGTGGAACTTAGTGGTGTTGGATGACACAACACATGGGCTGCCAGCATTGTGTGTCTGTAGAAACTGATCATAATAAGACAACAACAGCTCTCACCTGAGATGCTGAATCACTGTCTGTTCTCTGACAGAGGTTCTGAAATGTGTACTCTGAAAAGATGGGGGATGAGGGGATGGGGAGAGAGAAAGGAAAGAAATCAACAAGAAAGACAGACAAAGAGATAGACAGAAAGCAGGAAAAAATAAAAGAAAGAAAGCCAAGGACGTTTTAACTCATTGACTCCTGCAGGAAGCTGGTGGATAGGCTGAGGGAATCGAAGGGTTAAGTTCTTGCAGTTGGTGGATAGGACGTGGGTGTCAAAAGGTTATCTATGTGGCTGCCAAATAGGTTCAATTGCATGCATACACAGCCAATAAATTGAAGGTTGCCCAGCAATGCTGAGTCATCTTTCCTTCTCTCTCTGCATGATCAGAACACATCTGCACATAAATGTGGCCATGTACCTTGGCCCCTGCCAGCTACGATGGAACTGGGTGGTCAGAGGAGTTATAGTTGGTCATATCTCCTGTCGCTTCACTTGATAGAGGTGACACCTGTCGCTTCACTTGATAGAGGTGACATAGCTGCAATACATGTATATGTTCATCTGTCTGGTCATCTTCACTCCATGGGCAGGTTGGTGAAGGTGTCAGTATGAACTTGCCCAGCCAAGGCCCAAAAGCTAAGCATTGAGAATCAAACTGAAATGGTGAAGTCTCTACGTGTGACAAGTCAGTTCAACTTTATCATCTCCCAAAAAGAAATTCTATAGTTCTCATTAATACCTCACACTGAGCTACCCACATTAGAAAAGAAAACAGATGTGGTAGGCTACGTTTCTCGTTTTTCTGGTTTTTGTTTGTTTGTTTGTTTGTTTGTTTGTTTGTTTGTTGTTTGTTTGTTTTTTTGTTTGTTTGGGGGGATTCATAAAAAACATTTGACACCCTCGCGTAAGTAAAAAAAACCCAAAGGATCAGGAGACACTTCAAATAGCCTTAGAAAAAGAGCAACGGGGGAAGTGATGTTTCCTCTCTTTCTAAGTGCTTCCGTACTGTGAAACCTGAGTATCTGAGGTATATTGTTTGGACATCTGACACGTCTGATGCTGCTTGCTAACTTCCACCGAGGTGTTGTGTTTGGTGCTTTTCTCTCTTCCACCATCGTCTTTCTCTGATATGCAGGATTTTAGCTAACTGACTTTAGTCTGTGTGTGTGTGGCTTTTCTATTGAATGCATGTTTGAGATCAGTGTTTTGCAACACGATTTTTTCCAGCTTTAGGAATACCATTCTGTTTTTCTGGTTGTGTTGTAATCATAACTTATCTTGATGTGTGGACTAAACATGAGAGAAAGAGATAGAGGTAGACAGACAGACAGACAGAAAGACAGGTATGTGGGAAAAGAACGTACATCCGGTACACATTAACAAAGAAGTCTTATAACACAGGAAGCTATGGGAAGATGGGATGATGTCATGGGAACCATACACGATGGTAAAGTAATTACGCAACGGAATATGAATTGGGAGATAATCGATTTGAACCGCCACCATGCAAAAAAAACACCGGAATAAGGGATTTTTCTATCCTGACCGCCCTCTACCCAGACTTGAGTGGGCCAAAGACTCATTGGGAAGACTGGCACCAACGCTGTTGAGATTCAGTCACTTCATGGATATGTCAATGGGTGTGTTGCTCAAATATTATTCTGACCAACACAATGGGTTTCTGTATCTCTCAGGTTTGGTGGACGCCTGCATGTGATAAGATAGTAATCATAGTGTATAGACCTGTCATATAACCTCAGTCCAAGACGGAACTCCATATCATCATGAATATCAACTGTACCGTACATAATACCAAACAACATAGAGATGATTATATGTTACTTTACCACAATTCAACATTAAAACATCAACATAAGCAACACCATTTACAAACAAACGAACAAACAAACAAACACACACAAACAAACACACAAATAAAGCAAAAAAACTAATAAATATACATACTGAAACTATAAAGAAATGATTAACACGAACACCATATTCCATGTGTCTGTCTGTCTGTCTGGCTGTTAAGATGTTTGTATGTATGTATGCATGCATGTATGTATGTATGTATGTATGTATGTATGTAGTAGGCCTCCCTCGGTCATGGCTGACCATGGACAAAGTACATCCGTTCTAATGTCTAGATGGGCTGTCTGCTTGGTCCAACTAGCATCGCCTGTGACTGTAGAGACCAATGCGAGAGAGGCAGTCTCTGTCGCAGCGGTCGCATGTGTATGCTGATGCTGGTCTGTTGGCTGTCATCCCTTTTCTGCGAATTCGCTTTTCTGCTGCAGCAGCTGACAGTTTGTCCTCACCAATCCGCAGCTGTTTCTTGAGAGTGGTTTTCCAGCTGTTGCGGTCGTCTGCGAGATCCTCTCAGGACTCAGTGTTGATCTCAAGTGTATGTATGTATGCATGTTTATATGTACGTATGTATCTATGTATGTACATATGTACGTACGTAGGCACTTATGTATCTGTGTATCTATCTAAGATGTGTACGAGTGTGTGTGCGTGTATGTATGTGTGAGTGTGCGTGTGTATGCATGTGAATTTGTGTGTGTATGTGTGCGCGCGTGCGCGCGTGTGTGTATGCATGAGTGTGTGTATGTGTATGTGTGTGCGCGCGTGTGTGTGCGCGTGCGTGTGTGTGTGTATGTGTGCTTCTATGTGTGCGTGTGCGTGTAAGCATATCTGCGTGTATATAATTAAGTATGTGTGTGTATGTGTTTGTGTGTGTGTGTGTGTAGGTGTAGGTGTGTGTGTGTGTGTGTGTGTGTGTGTAAGTGTGTGTGTGTAAGTGTGTAAGTGTGTGTGTGTGTGTATGCGAGTGT
>CM060305.1:79791234-79803734 GCA_030674185.1 Monoplex corrugatus
GTTTCTATAAGCCATCAAAACTGACATGACTTACAGGACCTTTGACATACTGTCTGTTTTCATGTTTCTATAAGTCACCAAAACTGATATGACTTGCAGGGCCTTTAACCCTTTGACTTCCGCTACCTATCTACCAACTGCAAAATCTTAACCCTTTGACTTCATCACACTATCCACCAACTTCTTGCAAGAAGCTGGTGGATAGGGTGAGGGAGCCAAAGGGCTAAGATTTTGCTTTGGTAGCATGGTTGACAATGCAAGATGTTGATGGACAGGGTGCGGGAGTCAAAGGGTTAACCTGTGTATTTCTTTTTTCTGCTGTCATGATATCTACAGTTTCAGACTGGAGTTTGCTCAACAAGGATTCATTGCACTGGGACACTTCCATATTCGCTCCGGTCAATTACCCGGTAGGCTTTTTGAGACTGAGCAAACTCTCTGCATCGGCGCAGTGTTGAAAAGGGGAGAGAAGAGAACAAGGAGATCTATGAAACACAAAGCTGAGATCACGAGAAGGACCGAAGCATTAAGGTGGACAACAATCAGGTTATTTTTCTGGACTTATGGCCTGGTTGACGCAGAGGAACATATCGTGCAGGGACAAGGTTTTCAACAGAGAAGTTCTTGAGAGACCAATGATATCATCCATGGTTCTTTAGAAAGAGCCATGGATTCTACCTCTGATATCTGGAGGTCAATCTCCCAGCCTGCAACATTCAAACATGGCTTGTTCACTGCCCATCTTAATAATTTCACGATTTTCGTGGTGTCAACTATGTTTTTCACTGGTTCTTTTCCTCTCCATTTCAAGATTTTGCCAGCACGTAGGGTTTTGCACAGTCTCAGGGAGACTGCCAGAAAATTGCTCACAGATTTGGAAGCAGCGCATGTTGAATTGTCCGAATGCGATGAATCCTCTTTGACAAAAAAACAAAAACAAAAAAAAACACACACATCAAACTGTATGGCCACACCCCTCAAACAGACATGTCTCCACTTGTTCGGTTATGTGTGTCACATGGAGGAATGTTTCCTACATTTTTCTACAAGCTTGTGCCAGGGGAAAAAAGCCCACACCTGTCGTCGACAGTTGCCATTCAAAAACATGTGCAAGAAACAGCAAAAGGCCTTAGATATCACCAACACCTGAGAAGCGTACACTCTCTAGACAAGAGCATCTAGAGGCATATGGCGCGTCGCGGATTCAGCAGCACTGAAGAGACACCCCTCCCATGCAAACGAAGAATTCAAAAAGGGTTATCTTAACCTTTGTTTCAGTTTCAGTTTCTCAAGATGAAGTCTCCGCTTTCGGAACGACTTCCATAGGCACTAACGTCACAGGTGCCATGTGTATGGAGACCATGGCACACGCCTTAAGCCTGCACATAAACCCATGAGTTGGCCACCCTGTTCTCCACTGTACCCCTCTTCTGTTCAAGATCTTACTACCACATTGATTTTCCCGCGCGTTCGAAGAGCCTGCAAGGTAAGTACTGGCAGATTCAGGTAAAATTGTCCCAGTGCCGTGAATCTCTCATGAACAAACCCAAAACTCCAAGCTCCTAAACAGTCTACTTTGTCTCTCAACTCTGCTTCAGCGTTTATCCTCCATCCATAACCAACACCAACATTCACTCCTACTTTCCACAACTCTCCCCCTACCCCCCTCTACTTTCCCATCACTTTCGCCTTCAGTCTTTCACACAGTCGCCGATAATCAGTCTCGACAACTGCTACAACTGTGATTGACGTGAAAGAGTTGCTTCCCGTGTTGCTAGACAGACGGGGATGGCGTGGGACTGCGCATGCGTCACCAGTCTTGGTCATCACCAGAGATACGGATGATGGGACAGACTAACACTTAAAGGTTCATCCACTGATTCTATTTATTTAGGCATTGTCACAGTATATCTGCCATGTAAAATTCGAGCCGCTTTCCCCGGAGAGAGCGCGTCACTGCAGTGCAGCGC
Organism: Monoplex corrugatus; assembly: GCA_030674185.1. Taxonomy (NCBI): domain Eukaryota; kingdom Metazoa; phylum Mollusca; class Gastropoda; order Littorinimorpha; family Ranellidae; genus Monoplex; species Monoplex corrugatus. The sequence continues at coordinate 79,793,205 of CM060305.1, forward strand.
CACTCATTTTCTATAATTCGTAAGGATTTCTGTTTTGCTGAATTTTGCCATGAACAACTCCTTTATTGACATGGGATCTTAGACGTGCGTCGAGTGTCTGCAGCGCACAAGACCTCAGTTTATCATCTTATCCGACCAATTTTTGTCATGAGAAACACGCGTAGGACTGCCAGTCGCTGAGTGTTTGTATCAAGTGAAGATAAAAAATCAACAACTTGTGATGTTCAGCTCTTCGACTCCCTCACCATACCAACCAGCATCCTGTATTATTATTCGCGTTTACAAAGCAAAACGTTAACTCTTTGACTCTCTCTGGCCTCAGTTTCAGTTTCAGTTTCAGTTTCTCAAACTCATCCACTTTCTGTGGCCTCAATCTGTCCACTAGCTGTCTGCATTATGGGGTCATCATAGACAAGCAAAACCTGAAATCGTTCGCTCCCTTACCCTATCCACCAACGTTCGTTACGCACATGACACCGTGCTAATTGCAGAAAATGAAAGGGACCTACAAGACCTTGTGAATATACTAGAAATAGAAAGCAAAAATAAAGGGTTGGAGCTAAATAGCAAGAAGACTAAAGTCATGGTAATCAGTGTAAAAACATGAAATCCACTCACACAAAATAACAGCAAATGGCACAACTTTGAGACAAGTTGATAAGTTTAAATATCTTGGAACTGTCATCTCATCAGACGGCAGATGCACATCACAAATACTCAGCAGAATCGGTCAAGCCAAAACAGCATTCAAGAAGATGAAAAGCGTTCTTACCAACAAATGCCTATCAATTAATATCAGGAAGAGAATTCTTGACTGTTATATAGAACCGATACTGTTGTGAGGCGTGGATAGTCAACAAGCAAAACCAGAACAAGACTGAGCTGAGGCAGCCGAAATGTGGTTTCTTAGAAGAATGTGTAGAGTTCCATGGACAGCAATTAAAACAAACGAGACAGTCTTGAATAGGCAGACACAAGATCATTAATAAAGAAGATTAGGAAAAGACAAGACACATCTATAGCACATTTTATGAAGAAACGTGAATTAGAACACCTGGTCACAACAGGAAAACTGGAGGGAAAGAGAACACCAGGTAGACCCAGGGAGAAATATAGGACGAACTTGCAGGGTGGCTGAGAACGGAGAGGGTGGGAGATGTGCTTGCAGCGATAGATTCGTAAGGACGGCCATGATCGCCAACGCCATGCAGCAGGGCACATTATGATGATGAAGAGTGAAGTGAAACCTTAACACTTCCACTCCCTTATCCTATCCACCAGCTTTCTGAATTATCAATCATCATAACAGTAGCAGGGGGAGGAGGATATTGTCATGATTATGAATATTCTATTCCACACATTGCAAGGGGCAATGGTCTATCACATAAAGATCCTCAGAGAACTCGGGGAAGTACCAAAAACAAGTTCTTATAGCCCTCAGACGTATTGCCAATGCAATCAGAGCCAGACCATGTTCAGCAACGACACGATAATTTCCGATCTCTCGGTATGTATGTCTCTGACCCTCCTGGCCGCCACGTCTGTCACCTTGGTGTGTGCCACATCGGGGACCCAGTAATCGCATTGTCTGGCACTCCGCCGTCTGATAATTGTAGATGACAGGCTCGTTAGTGCCAGACATGGCTGACAGGGCCGTTAACCCTTTCTCTCCCTCTTCGTCGTCGTCTTCTTCGTCTTGCCATCGTCGTCTGCACGGTCAAGCCCCATCTGGCGATGACCGTGGCCGGTTTTGCTAAGTCCTGCAGGCTGCTTCAGAGCTTTGTGATCAGTTGAATCATAATTTAATAGGACATACTTTCTGTCGTTCCATTTGACAGAGGCGACATCGATGCAATGTATGTACAGCTGCCTTGCCGTCTTTATCACCGGGACGCGGGCTGACTGTTTTCGTTTGTTTTTGTTTGTTTGTTTTTGTTTGTTTGTTTGTTTGGTTTTGTTTTGGTTTTGTTTTTGTTTTTGTTTTTGATAGAGCCGTTGACTCAAGATCTGATATCTTGAGTTCAATTCCAGCCCGCAACGTTAGAATTCGGCTTGTTTGCAGACAATCTTGATGCTTCCATCACTCTGGTGGTGTCCGTTTAATGTTTCATTGGTCCCATCTCCTGCAGTCCCCATTTCAAGGAAAGCTAATGGATAAGGTTATTATTGCTATTGTTGTTTAAAGCCCAGCCGACTGCATAGAGCCATATCATGGCTGCATCCGCTTCAAAACATACAAAACGTCAACAAGAAAAAAAAAAAAAATTAAGTACGCATATCAATGCATTCGCGCTCATGATCTAAGGGCATGCCCCTGGCGTTGACACTCCGTCCAATTTATCGTACATGGGATTTAAAAAAACACCCCTGAATACAAATTTAAGCATACCTAAGGACACCAAAACATATATAAAAACGGGCCTAAATTACCTAAAATTGCTTCCGCATATCTCATATCCCTAGAGCCAAAAATGCACTCAATACATGTACCCAATTATCAATCTGAAGAAACAGCACGTAAGACTTTATCGAACATATACAGGTAAATAGATCAGAAAGGCAGAAAATGATAGAAAGAAATGACAAAAAGCATAGGAACAAGGCAGAAACAAAGAAAGTGATAGAAAAGAGGACATTTCTAGCGCAGAATTTCCAGAAGGTGGGGGATACTATTTATACTGAAAGAGCCCCTGGCATCCCCACGGGTGGAATGGGTAAAGTGAAGGTATTATAGGTTAGTGGTCCTTTTCATGTGAGGGAATGATTCGGACAACGGTCGCTGGCGAACAGCGTAAGGGGATAAAAGGAGTTATGAAGCTTGTAAGTATGATGAAGTAACGACAGAGTTCATCATATTTACAAGCTTCATAACTCCTTTCATTAACATCAGGAAGAGAGTTCTCGAATGTTATATAGAACCGATAATGATATACGGTTGTGAGGCGTGGACAGTCAAAAAGCAAAGCCAGAACAAGATTGAGGCAGCCGAGATGTAGTTTCTAAGAAGAATGTTGAGAGTTCCATGGACAGCAAAGGAAAACAAACAAGACAGTCTTGATGGAGGCAGACACAAGTAGATCATTCATAAGGAAGGTTAGGAAGAGACAGACAACATTTATAGGCCATTTTATGAGGAAGGGGGATTTGGAGCACCTGGTCACAATGGAAAGCTGGAGGGAAAGAGAGGCACCAGGTAGACCCAGGGAGAAAATATTGGACGGACTTGCAGAGTGGCTGAAGACAGAGAGGGTGGAAGATGTGCTTGCGGTTACAAGGGATAGAAACAGATGGAAGGCCATGGTCGCCAACGCCATGTGGAAAGGCACTTGATGATGATGATGATGAACGAAAGAGTTAATGCACGAAACTGGTGGATAGATTGATGACTGAAATGGTTATGAGGCTGGTACACTGGATGACAGAATGAAAGAGTCAATAATGGAGGGAGAGTAACAGGACAAATGGTGGCTATCATGAGGCAAGGGAAAGAGTGAATGATGGGCAGGGCGATAGAAAGAAAAGACAAATGGTGGATAGGGTGAGGCGGTAAAACGGGTTATTGGTGGACAGAGTGAAGGAGGGAAAGAGTTAATGATGGACTGAGTGACAGAGCCAAAGAATTAATGATAAACATGGTAAGGAAGTGAATTGGTTAATCGTGAACATGGTGAGGGAGTCAAAGGGTTTATTGTGGAAATAATGAGGAAGTGATATGCTTAATGGTGGATATGGTGAGGGGGTCAAAGGGTTAATGGTAGATATAGTGAGGATGTGAAAGAGTTAATGGTGGACACGGTGAGAGAACAAAGGGTTAATGGTGAACATGGTGTGTGTGAGTGAAAGGGTTAATTGTCTGTGAGGTAAGGAACTCAAAGGGTTAACGGTGGAAAGGGTGAGGAAGTAAAAGGGTTGATAGCGGATAGGTGAGGGAATGAAAGAGTTAAAGGTGTATATGGCAAAGGGAATGAAAACATTATCGGTGGACAGGGTGAAGGAGTGTGGAAGGATTAATTGTGGGTAGGGTGAGAAAGTGAAAGGGTTAATAATGGGTAGGGATAGGGAATAAGAGGGTTAATGGTGAACAGGATGAGGAAATAAAAACGTTAATGATGGACAGGGTGAGGGACTGAAAGATTAATAATGGACAGAAAGAAGAGAGAGAAAGGGTTAATGGTTGGTACAGTGTGGAAGTGAAAGAGTTAATGGGAGAAAAAGTGACAGAATAAAAGAGTTAATAATGGACAGGGTGAGGGAGTGAAAGGGTTAATAGTGGACATGGTAAGAAAATGAAAGATTTAATCTTGGAGAGGATGAGGGAGTGAAATGATAAATGAGGATACGGTAGGAGAGTGAAAAGGTTAATGGTAGACGGGGTAGGGAGTGTAAGGGTTAATGGCAGACAGTGCCGATGGGTCTGGTGTCCCTCTGTCGATATTCCCAGGAAACCAGAGGCTTCCATGTTCTCTTCTGGCCTTCTGCGACCCACATTAACACCATGATTAGGGCCCCCCTTCACTGGGTCTCCTTGTTCTGCCTCTTAATGTGTCTCTTCATGTGACCTCTATGAAGATGATGGGTCCTCTCTGGCTCTTGTGTCTGTTCTGTCTGTCTCTGTCTCTGTGTCTGTCTGTCTGTCTCTGTCTCTGTCTGTCTCTCTCTCTCTCTCTTTGTTTCTTTCTTTCTCTGTCCGTCTGTCTGCATCGCTCTCTGTCTTTGTCTCTGTCTGTCTCTGTCTCCTTTCTCTGTCTGTCCATCTGTCTGTCTGTCTGTCTGCTTGTCTGTCTGTCTGTCTCTCTTTCTGTCTCTCTTTCTGTCTGTCTCTCATTTTCTGTCTCTGTCTCTGTCTGCCTGCCCCCTCCCCTCTCTCTCTCTTTATCTCCATCTCTCTTTCTCTGTCTCTGTCTGTCTCTCTTTCTGTCTGTCTGTCTCTCTGTCTCTCTCGCTGTCTGCCTCTTTCTCTCTCTTACTGTCTGTTTGTCTGTCAGTCTGTCTGTCTCTCTTTAGTTTTTCTAAACTATGTTCATTATTTGTTTTATTGCTATTACTACTATCATTGTTACATTGTTATTGTTGTTGTTTTAGTTATTATGGTTTTGGATGACGGCTACTTGCTTTATATGTAATGCCTTTTCTCTCTTGTTTTTGTACAGTGCTTGGCCAATTGCCATACATGTATACAAAATAAAAGTCAATGTTTTATCATAATTCATTTTCGTAACGTCTTTCATATTGTATGTGTTACGGTTGAGTTTTTTTTAATACCATCATATTGTATGTGTTACGGTTGAGTTTTTTTTAATACCCTTTTATAATTTGAGTACAATAGGAAAGACTTGTTTTTTGACGGGTCCAATGTATCTAATGCTACTATCCTTCAGCAAGGCGTTTTGTCACAGCCAAGCTTCATTTAATTCTGTAGCCTCTGTAGCGATCCATAGACATACACTGATGGTTCTAAAATCTTTTTAAAAAAAAGTATTGTAGTACATTTAGAATTTGTCTTGTTATCCCTGTTTCTGCAAGCAAAGCCAGAGCAAGATTGAGGCAGCCGAGATGTGGTTTCTCAGAAGAATGTTGAGAGTTCCATGGACAGCAAAGAAAACAAACGAGACAGTTTTGATGGAGGCAGACACAAGTAGATCACTCATAAGGAAGATTAGGAAAAGACAAGCAACATTTATTGGCCATTTTATGAGGAAGGGGGATTTGGAGCACCTGGTCACAACGGGAAAGCTGGAGGGAAAGAGATCACCAGGTAGACCCAGGGAGAGAATGCTGGATGAACTTGCAGAGTGGCTGGGGATGAAGAGGGTGGGGGAGATGCTGGGGGCAACGAGAGATAGAGATGGTTGGAAGTCCATGATCGCCAACGCCATTCAGCAGGACACCTGATGATGATGATGATCTCTGTTCAACTCACCTTGTCTTCAAAGATTCTGTTCTGTTCCAATTTGCTCGATGATCACTGTTCAACTCACCTTGTCTTCAAAGATTCTGTTCTGTTCCAATTTGCTCGATGATCAATGTTTGAAGTCTTTCTCCACTCGTAATGTATACAATGACTTGCATGTAATCCAAGACAAATGAGACCGCCCGAGTTCAAGCAAATAGGAATCAGAAAAACGTAGAATAGAATCAAAGGTTTATTTGTTAAAATATAAGGTGTCTTGCTCTGATTCTGTTTTTTTTTTTATTGTGTGTGTGTGTTTTTTTGTTTTCTAAGAACGAGAATGTAAAATCTTTTAAAAGAAGTCTTAAAATAGTGTGGCCACCTTGTGAGACAGGGAGACGTCAAAGCGGAAGACATGAGAACACCTGGCGACGGACAGTAAGAGACTAAAAGCCTTGAAACACACCTATTACATTATTTGTTTTCTTTTAAAGCCCATCCGACTTTTGTATAGAGCCATATCAGGACTAAAAATGTTTCAAAACATACCCAATACTTCAATAGGAAAGTAAAAAAGAAAGAAAAGAAAATTAAGTACACATATAAATGCATTCGCGAACATAATTTATGGAGATGCCCCTGGTTTTGACCACTTCTTCCAATTTATCACACAGGAAATTCAGTAAACGATACCTGAATACAAATTTAAACATAACTAAAGACACTAAAGCATGTATACAAACGGGCCTAAATTACCTAAAATTGATTCCGCATATCTCATTTCTCTAGAGCCCAAAAAATGCATATAATGTATGTACCCAGTTATCAGTCCTAAGAGAAATTACGTACAACTTTACAGAATACATACGGGTGTATGGACCAGCAAGGCAGAAAATGATTAGGAAGAAATAACAGAAAGCAAAGGAGGAAGAAACACACAAAGAGAGTGACAAAAAAGAGGACATTTCTAGCAAAGATTTTCCAGAAGGTAGGGATATCATTTCCACTGAAAGAGCCCCGGGCATGCCCACGGGGGGGGGGGGGGGGGGGGTTGAAACACACCTGGGCTACTATACAAATGCTGGCACAGAACAAACAAAAGTAGATAACCTTCACTGGAGCCATGCATGCTATTGGCATAATGAGCAGTAAGTAAGTAAATAAGTTCTCTGAGAAGATGAACCCTGATGGGTGGCCCAAACCGGAAACGAGGCTTGTGCCGCCATTTTTGTCCATTATGTTGACAGTCCACTGGTGTTTGACCTTTTGACCTTTACACTTAGCAGACTGGTTGACACACTGAACGGTTGCTCTGGACAATGACAGCAATAGCTTGTCACCGTTTTGCTCTGTCCTGATAGGTTTGACCACAGGGGCGAATGGGTTGTAATGTCCCCATGTGTCAAGTTGGACTTTGCTATTGGCCACTATATACGTTTTCTTTCTGTTCAGTCACAGGTTGTTGAATTTTTGAGACACGCTACCATAGCTGTCTGCACGATTTGCCATTTCTGGTACAAAAGCAGTGACAGTATTCAGACTTTCATGAAATGTCGAAAACATTTTTGTAACCTCCGAAATTGATAAAATTCGATATCTGAGGAAGAGCATAGTCAGATACTGCAATGACATAGTGTAAACATTGTCAGTTCATCAACTATAACAACGCATCATAACATGAAATCTGACATATTATCACTGTAGAAAGGATACACGCATAAGGAAGAAGATTACATGAATCATGTGATAAATAAGCTTACATATCATTCACAAATACACACACACACACACACACACACACACACACACACACACACACACACACACACACACACACACATACACACACACACACACACACACACACACAACACACACACAGACTTACACACTCGCACACACATATACACATACACACACTCACACGCATGCACACACACTCGCATGCGCGCGCACCACACACACACACACACACACACACACACACACACACACACACGCGCGCGCGCGCAGATGTTGCAACGTGATTAGATCTGGGAAAGTTATGTGTTAATTTCTGCAGTTTTGTTGATTTTAATTTCAAAGTAAGTAGACATTTTCTTTGTCATCAAGACACTGCGAGAGAATTCCACGTTGTTGGGCAGATGACGATGATGATGATGATGATAATAATAATAATAATAAAGAGCATTTATATAGCGCCTAATCTGATGAAAACAAGAGCCCTAAGCGCTTACAGGTATCACGCAGACACAACCAAACACACACACACACACACACACACACACACACACACACACACACACACACACACACACACACACACACACACACACACACACACACACACACACACACGCACACACACACACACACACCAGCCGACATTCAAGGCTCAAAAGACAACAAGGGGGGATTTGGGGAAGTTAGGTGGTAGAGTCTTTATAAGTATCATGAGAGGGACTGGAAGAGATGGGTTTTCAGAGAGGACTTGAAAGAAGTGAGAGTTGCAGAGTGGCGAATAGAGACAGGGAGCTGATTCCAGATTACAGGGGCCTGATAGGAAAAGGAGCGTTGACCATAGGTTTTTAGTACAGGATGGTATGCGGAAGGTACGAGTATCAGCCGAGGAACGAAGTTGACGAGAGGGGGTGTACAGATGGAGGAGGTCAGAGATGTAAGGGGGTGCAAGACCGTCGAGAGACTTAAAACATAACAAAGCAATCTTGTAGCGAATTCTCTTTTCAACAGGTAATGATGATGATGATGATGATGATGATGATGATGATGATGATGATGATGATGATGGTGATGATGATGATAATGATGATAATAAAAACAAATATATTGGTAGTAGTAGCAGTAGTAGTAGTAGTAGCAGTAGTAGTAGCAGTAGTAGTAGTAGGAGTAGTAGTAGTAGTAGTAAATATAATAATAACAATGATGATAATAATAATTGTAGTAACAACAATAATAATAGCAATAATAATAATGATAATAATAATAATTATAATAATAATACGTGAGAATGGTGCCTTCATCATGACTGATGCCTTGAGTGATCGTACTGATGACATATCTCCTGCCTTCCACCCTGATGGCTTGCGTTCGAGTCATTTGGACAGGTATCTTACTGTAGTACCCATGTGTTTTACAAATGAAAGATATACCTGGTCATAAACAGCTCTTCCCCCCCCCCCCCTTCTCAACTTTCCAGATAACAAATATCGAGAGAAGAAAACAGTTCATTCTTGTGAGTGTCATTGTTGGTATTGGCCCCTTTTCTGTTTGTCCAGGTTACTGTATTGTGAGAGACTCGAGTCTTACATTCATATGCAAAATAACAGCAAATGGCACAACCTTGACACATAAGTTCAAATACCTGGGAACGGTCATTTCATCAGAGGGCAAATGCACATCGGAAATAGCTGGCAGAATCGGCCAAGCCAAAACAGCATTCAAGAAGATGACAAGCATTCTTACCAACAAATGCCTATCAATTAACATCAGAAAGAGAGTCCTTGAATGTTATATAGAACCAATACTGTTGTACGAATGCGAGGCGTGGACAGTCAGCAAGCAAAGCCAGACAGGATCGAGGCAGCCGAGATGTGGTTTCTCAGAAGAATGTTGAAAGTTCCATGGACAGCAAAGAAAACAAACGAGACAGTCTTGATGGAGGCAGACACAAGTAGATCACTCATAAGGAAGATTAGGAAAAGACAAGCCACATTTATAGGCCATTTTATGAGGAAGGGGGATTTGGAGCACCTGGTCACAACGGGAAAGCTGGAGGGAAAGAGATCACCAGGTAGACCCAGGGAGAGAATGCTGGACGGACTTGCAGAGTGGCTGGGGATGAGGAGGGTGGGGGAGATGCTGGAGGCAGCGAGAGATAGAGATGGTTGGAAGTCCATGGTCGCCAACGCCATGCGGCAGGGCACCTGATGATGATGATGATGTGTACAGATCAGGTCAGAGCTAAGTCTCTGCTACAGTATGACAGAGCGTTCCATTGATTGTCCAGTATGCGGCCGCCTGTGTGCATCAGACTTTGGCTTGAGATCCCACATGAGGGTACACAAATGAAGTGCTAGGTTGGACTTTATCGACCACGATAGTCGAGCCCTAATGAATGAATGAAGACAGTAATGGTGAGCATACTATGACAGATCTTACAGAGGAGAAGTAAGATTGTCTCATCTGCAAAAGTAAAAACAAACAAAAACAACGGGACGTAATAGATCTTTTTTTTTTTTGCTCGACTGAAATAAATGCACACACGCATACATACACATATGCACACCACACATGCACACATAAACAGCTCCTTTTTCCCCCCTCAACACATGCATACACACACATACGGACACATGCGCACACACGAATGCACACATGCACACACACTTATGCAAACAAACACACACACACACACACACACACACACACACACACACACACACACACACACACACACTCGCCCGCACTTACACGCATAAACATTCTCAACAAATAGGCACACGCTCACACATAGTAACGCGCGCGCGCACACTCTCACACACACGCGCACACACACACCACACACATACACACACTCACGCACACACACACACACACACACACACACACACACACACACA
>CM060305.1:79808734-79811234 GCA_030674185.1 Monoplex corrugatus
ACACATTTATGCTTAAAGTCGGATCATGCTGAAACTGATTGGTGTGTGTGTGTGTGTGTGTGTGTGTGTGTGTGTGTGTGTGTGTGTGTGTGTGTGTGTGTTTGTGTGTGTGTTTGTGTGTATTTGTGTGTGCGTGTGTGTGTGTGTGTTTGTGCGTGTGTGTGCGTGCGTGCGTCCGTGTGTGTGTATGTGTGTGTGTGTGTGTATGTGCGTGCGCGTGCGTACGTCCGTGTGTGTGTGTCTGTTTGTGTGTGCACGCTTGTGTCTATATATGTGTGTGTAAGTCTGTGTGTGTGTGTGTCTCTGTCTGTCTGTGTGTATGTCCGTGTGTTGTGTATGAGAGTGAGAGTGTGTGTACATGTGTGTGTATGTGTTTGTTTGTATTTGTCTGTTTGTTTGTTCGCTCGTTGGTTCTTTCTTTCTATCGTTCGTTCGTTCGTTCGCTCGTTCGTTCGTTCGTTCGTTCGATCGATCGTTCGTTCGTTCGTTCGTTCGTTCGTTCGTTCGCTTGCTTGCTTGCTTGTTTAAAGCGGTCCAAATTTTTCTTTAACGTGCATAATTGGTCTTCTGCACGCGTTGAGGGAAAGAGAGCTCGGGCAGTGGCAGCCCTGCACACATACTGACCCGGCAGATAGGAATGATCCCCACCCTTTACTCACCAGGCGGAGGTGTCTCATCATCATCATCAGGTGCCCTGCCGCATGGCGTTGGCGATCATGGACTTCCATCTGCCTCTATCTCTCGTTGCCCCTAGCATCTCCCCCACCCTCCTCGTCCCCAGCCACTCTGCAAGTCCGCCAACATTTTCTCCCTGGGTCTACCCGGTGCTCTCTTACCCTCCAGCTTTCCAGTTGTGACCAGGTGCTCCAAATCCCCCTTCCTCATAAAATGGCCTATAAATGTTGCCTGTCTTTTCCTATTCTTCGTTATGAGTGATCTACTTGTGTCTGCCTCCATCAAGACTGTCTCGTTTGTTTTCTTTGCTGTCCATGGAACTCCAGATGGATCAAATACAGGGACTAGCTGTCAGACAGGTCCAGTAGGACATAATGCTACTATCCTCCACAAATAAAGTGTTTAACCCTTTGACTCCCGCATCCTATTCATCAACTGCAAAAACTTACTCCTTTGACTCCTTCGACCTATCCACCAGCTTCCTGCAGGAAGCAGGTGGATAGGATGAGGGAGTCAAAGGGTTACGTTTTTCGTTTCACTAGCCTTGTTGACAATACAGGATACTGGTGGGCAGGGTGCAGGAGTCAAAGGGTTAACGTTTGAATTTTGTTCATGACCAACTCGTCTATTTATGTACAGATTAAAGGCTTGTGCCATAGTCATTCTGGATCTTTTCCATCATATTGAACCTGTGAGGTTCGTGTATATGGAATTCATTCCGAGTGCGGAGACGTCATCTTGAGAAATGAAACTGATGTTTGAAGTTCTACAGGCGAATACTTATCATCATCATGTGTGCAGTTGCATGGCTTTGGCGATCATGGCCCTCCATACGAATCTATCCCCTGCCGCTCCAAGTACATCTTCCACCCTCTCTGTCTTCAGCCACACTGCGAGTCCGTCCAATATTTTCTCCCTGGGTCTATCTGGTGTTCTCTTTCCCTCCAGCTTTCCCGTTGTGACTAGGTGTTCTAATTCCCCTTTCCTCAGAAAATGTCTTATAAATGTTGCTTGTCTTTTCCTAATGTTCTTTATCTTCTCGTGTCACCATCAACACTGTCTCGTTTGTTTTCTTTGCTGTCCATGGAACTCTCAACATTCTTCTTAGAAACCATATTCCAGTTGCCTCAATTTTGTTTTAACTTTGCGTATACTCATGAAGGGGTTTTAGGCACTGGTAGTTCTGCACACATAACCGTTTTCGTTTCGTTCGTTTCGTTTGTTGAGTTTAAGGTCCTACCACTCTGAGTATATCAGGACTAGTTGTAAGAATGTTGCTCAAAGATGCCTTAAATCATTTAGGTTACATTGTGAGATACTGATGCTTTGTCGGATTCTCTTGAACGAATTTGATTACACGTAACCGGAAAAAATTTCTACACTTTATTCACCAGGCGTTGGAGGGGGGTGGGGGTGGGGATCAAACCGCAGACCCGTCCGGTTAGAAGTCTAACGTCTTATCCACTTAAACCACTGTGCCCGTCGAATAAATAAATAAATGAATAAAAGCCACAGTGCTGGTCGACATGCTCAGCGTCCGTTCTTACGGGACTTTTTTTTCTTTTTTTTTTTTTTCTTTCTTTCTTTCTTTCTTTTCTTTTCTTTTTCTGTCTTTCTTTCTTTTTTTCCTGTCTTTTCTTTCTGTCTTTCTTTCTTTCTTTTTTTTTATGATTTCCCGACCCCTACTCCTCAGTCATTTTCTGGTTTTTAACTAGCTAAGGAGATGAAGGATTCTAAGCTAGAAGACATGTCTTTACTCTAACTCACAATTATAGGGAGGGGGAAAGGGAGGGGAGGGGGAGACAGGGAGGGGATGGAATGGAAA
>CM060305.1:79818734-79821234 GCA_030674185.1 Monoplex corrugatus
CCTCTGTCTCTCTCTGTCTCTCTCTCTGTCTCTCTCTGTGTGTGTCTGTCTGTGTGTGTGTGTGTGTGTTCTCTCTCTCTCTCTCGTCCTTTCTCCTCTCTCTCTTTCTCATTGTCCATCATACGTCTCTCTGTGTTCCAGTATATATATGTCCCTCTCTGTTTCTGTCTCTCTATCTCTTTCTGTCTCTGTCTGTCTGTCTGAATGTCTGTCTCTCTGTCTGTCTTTCTCTGTCTCTGTCTGTCAATCTGTCTCTATTTCTGTCTCTCTGTCTCTCTCTGTCTCTGTGTGTCTTTCTCTCTTTCTCTGTCTCTCTATCTCTCTACCTCTCTGTCTCTCTCTGTCTCTGTCTCTCTGTCTCTGTGTGTCTTTCTCTCTTTCTCTGTCTCTCTATCTCTCTACCTCTCTGTCTCTCTCTGTCTCTGTCTCTCTGTCTCTCTGTCTCTCTGTCTCTGTCTCTCTGTCTCTCTTTCCCTCCTCTCTCTCTTTGTCTCTCTCTGTGTCTCTGTCTCTCTCTGTCTGTCTGTCTGTCTTTTTCTCTCTCTCTCTCTCTCTCTCTCTCTCTCTCTCTCTCCCTCTCTCTCTCTCTGTCAATGGCTCTCTGAGCTAGGACAAAAGAAGATGGGGGACAAAGCGAAGAGAGAAAATCTTCTAAACATGGACCCAGTCCAGTATTTGTCCCAGAAAAATAACTGGGAGTGAACAGAGGAACTTTTTGTCACCGAGAGGACCTGACCTAGGGATGGAGAATAGGGAATAAAGAACGGGACGGGGGGGGGTGAGAGGGTGAGGGGGTGAGGGAGGGGGAGAGAGAAAGGCAGAAGGGAGGGAGGGAAGGAGGGAGGCGAAGAGCTACATAGTGGTGGTGAGTGTGGTGCTATGTTTGTCCTTTCTTTGAGTCTTGGAAAAACGAGAACGATTTTGATTTTTCTCCCTCCTTCTTAATAAATACAAGACAGAAGTTTTGGACAAAGGCACAACAGACACTCTTTGACAGTTGGGGGACGAACGACAAGCGCGAGGAACCGTACCGAGAGAGATTTGGACAGGGGGGGGGAGATGGGGGTAGAGTCGAGATTGGACGAGGGAGGGTGTGAGACGAGGGGAGTGGGGTGGGGGTGTGGATGGGGGGTGGGGCTATTGATAATGGGAATGAAAAAACTGGATGAAAGCCACCCCATTCCCCTGCTCACCCCAGCGCAACCTCCGAACTTTCAATCCCCCAATGCCCCCCCATCCCCCCCATCCCCCCACTCCACCTCCATCTCTCTCTCTCTCTCTCTCTCTCTCTCTCTGTCTCTGTGTCTCTCTCTCTCTCTCTCTCTCTCTCCTCTCTCTCTCTGCTGTTTCAAACTTTTCGCATAAAGGTGGACAGAATTATCGAACAAGGTCACACAGCCCCTCCCCTTCATCCGGAACCCCCACCCCTACCCCCACCCCCATCCCAATTCAAAGGTCAACACTGTCCAAGACTATCCATCGCCCAACGTGACTGGTCTCCTTTTGTCAGGAGCTAGGCCACGCCCCGTCACCCCCCTCTATCACTACCCCCATTGCCACCTCTGTCCCCCCAAAGGAGTCCCCCCACCCTTACACCCAATTGCTACCCATTCTCATCACACCCCCTCTCCACCCGCGTGTGGTGGTATGGGCGAGGCAGGGGGGGGGGGGGAACCCTGTGTGCCCGTGTGTCGGTGCAATTAGGCGAGCATCCCGGACCGTCCCGCGACTAGGGGGGCGGGACATGCCCCAATCTCTGCCCTCCCCCTTCTGCCGGGGCCGTGGCCATAGGCGCTGAGGTCAGTTGAAGTATTTTCTGTCATTTTGTTATTGTTGTTAGCGTTGAGGACAGAGAGAGCGGGAGTTGTACTTGCAGCGATAAGGGATAGATTCGTATGGAAGCCAATGGTCGCCAACGCATGCGGCAGGGCACATAATGATGATCATGAGCGTTGTTTAGGAGCAGGCTGCCATATCAAAAGGTATTTCAGCGAGTCCAGAGATACCTTCAAAACGTTGTACCAACGTGTAGAAGTTCCCCCAACTTTATGGCTCAGTTTCAGTTTCAGTTTCAGTTTCAGTTTCAATTTCTCAAAACGACGTCTCCGCGATTGGAATGAATTCCATATGCACTAACGTCACAGATGCCATGTGTATGGTAATCATGGCACAAGCCTTAAGCCTGCACATAAACCCATGAGCTGGCCAGGTCTTGAGGCCCTACCTAACCAATGTTTTACCGAGTCTATATTCTTATACTAGTATTGTATCAGTCTATCATTGGAATAATGTTGGTTTCATGTAAATGACTTGTGTATCTGTGTATCTTACGTTCAAAGAAAAGAAGAGATACATAAAGTAAATGAATAAATAAATAAAGTCTCAATTACAACACGACTAGCCAGAATGCTGGAAGATGACAGAAAGCGACCTGACCAAGCTATCAACCTTCCATACAAGAAATCTTTGAAAAATCATGCTTATCTTCTGATCTAACATT
>CM060305.1:79826234-79828734 GCA_030674185.1 Monoplex corrugatus
TTTAAAATGTAATCAAGACTGATCAAGTTTCGTATCATTTTGATGCAAGATTATCGAAATGAAATAACACGATAATTTTCTTGATTCTTAATGACTGCAATTGCTTTGCCTTTGCTTTTGTTCGGGGGCGGAAGCGGGGGTGTTATTGTGGCGGTAGTGTGATGGTGGTATATACGTGTTTCATAAACAGTAAAACGCGTTAATTGCTGGTTGTGAAAAATATTAAAGTCCGTCTTTATGCCTTATACGTTTGCAATTTATTGTCATTAAAAATACTAACTAAATGATACAAAATAAAATTTATATTTTCAAGATATGTTTATCCTCTAGAAAATTCAGCTCCACACAATCGCACTCGTTTTTCCTTTTATATGTTTTTTTTTCTGTTTTATTTTATTATTATCATTATTTTATTAATCATTATAACGCTTTCCTTAATATATTGAGATTATCATTAAGTATCGTTAAACCTGATGACACTTGCAGTTGAATATTTATTTATTTATTTATTTATTTATTTATTTATTTATTTAGCTTTTTGAGTTATTCATTTATTTGTTTATTCATTTATTTATTCATTCATTTGTTTGTTTGTTTGTTTGTTTTGTTTGTTTATTTATCAATCAATTATTTTATTCATATTTTGTCGTCTTGGGAGAGAGAGAGGGAGATACCGAGAAAAGGAGAGAGAAGAGAGTGTGTGGTTGAATAAGTGAGAAGGACTCAATCAGAGTAAGACAAAAAAAATCCTACGGGGAGAGAGAGAGAGAGAGACAGACAGACAGACAGACAGACAGACAGACAGACAGACAGAGTTGGGCGGTGGGAAGGTAGGGGGGCAGAGACAGGCTGATAAAGAGACAGACAGAAACAGGGACGTAAAGACGGGGGGAAAACCCATCTAATTGATCTGTCACATTTCATTCAAATTTCTACTCATTCACATTGAAGTCATTAAAGTTTTGCTGCTTCCCCCAGAATCTAATTCACATTGATTTAAAGAAACGAAAGTCCTCAGAGCACAACAAAGACCAAAGTAGTTAAGCTCTTGAAGAATGAAGACGGACATAAAGACAGAATGTATAAATGAACACATGAAATGCACAAAGACAGAATGTATAAATGAACAAATGAAAGACAAAGAAACTGAACAAGACAACTCGTGTGAAATGAACAGAACTTATTAATTTCTAAATGAAAATAATATTTTCTTTATTTATTTATTCTCTCTCCTTTTTCTTTATAGATCTATCATATGCTGCCAGTGCATTTCAACTGGTCGACCTTCTTGTATTCATTCATAATAAATAAATACATAAATAAATAAATGAATAAAATACTGGTGCGTTTGCTCTTTTATTTAGCTTTTCTGTTCTTTTCTTTTCTTTTCTTTTCTTTTATTTTTGTGTTTTTTTGGCTGTATTAATTTTTTATTCAATCCTTTAAAAAAAGAGGCTGACTAAAGTCTGTAATTTGTTCAGAAAAAAAAGGAAAAAAGGAAAAAAGAAAACAAAACAAAAACAAACAAACAAACAAACAAAAAACAGCCATAACAAAAGGAAAAAACAAGAAAAAAACAAACAAACAAACAAAAAAACAAGAAATCTGTCTCTTCAGTTTCATGTGTAAGTAGATTAGCCAGGGCAGATGTATAGCCTGTGTGTACTGCTGTAAGTGGTAATTATCATTTATACCGTTTCCTCCTTCTTTGTGTCTCTGTCTGTCTGTCTGTCTGTCTGTCTGTCTGTCTCTCTCTCTCTCTCTCTCTCTCTCTCCTCTCTCTCTCTCTCTCTCTCTTTCTCTTTCTCTCCCTGTGCCTGTTTTATTCTTTGTCGAGGGGGAAAATAATCATTTTCAACGTCTTTTCTTTTTGTTGCTTTAATTATTTTCTCTCCCTCCCCCCCCCCCCCCCCCACCCAGCCCCTATCCTTCCTTTTATCTTTTTTTTTAATTTGTTGTTGTTTGTTGTGTATCTTTTTGTTTCTTTGTTTTAAATTTAGATTTTTTTTTTTTGACGGCGGGTATGCAATTTATTTGTTTGTTTGTTTGTTCGTTAGTTAGTTAGTTAGTTAGTTAGTTTGTTAGTTAGTTAGTTAGTTAGTTAGTTAGTTAGTTTGTTTGTTTTGTTTGTTTGTTTGTTTGTTTGTTTGTTCCCCCACCCCCATCCACACACTGAGCTGGTGGTAAGTATTGTTGCCTCACAGTCTGCGTGCTCTGTCTTCGGTGGGTGTGTATGCTGTGTGCTTTCCTGTGCCCATACGCCACAGCACACTGACATGACTTACAGGATCTTTAACGTGCGCTCCTGATGGGGATAATTCTCTGTCTTTTACCCACTAGACTGAAATGTCTTATCGGATAGAATTCAGGATCTTGCAATTGGAAGTCCGACGTTTTACAACATTCACCATTGCATCCCAATGTTCATTTCACTTCTGTTGATTTTGTTCGTTCATTCATTCATTCATTCATTCATTCATTCATTCATTCATTCATTCAT
>CM060305.1:79833734-79843734 GCA_030674185.1 Monoplex corrugatus
CAGATTTTTTAAATTTTTCTCAGCAGGCTGGCTGGCTGTGCTGATAGAGCCGCGGACTCAAGATCTGATGTCTCGAGTTCAAACTCCAGCCTTGAGTATAAAACTGACCTGTTCGCTGCTCATAATCGCGGGCCCCAGTAGCTCAAATGGTTTGAGCGTCGGATTCACATGCTAATGGTTGTGGGTTCGAATCCCGGGGTGCGCTATATAAAAACTGGCCTTCTTACTGTCCCATCTTAACATCATTGTTGTTCTGGTGGTGTCAGTATAGGATTAGATAAGTCCCCCTTCCCCCACTTCCCTGGGATGGTTATCCCCATCGGTCATATCACCTGAGGTGGATGCCGACGTAAAAACTGAACCAGATCAAAAGCTCATAATACAAACCACGAATCCTTCTGGGCCCGGATCTACGATGGGTGCGTAAGTCGTACTTAGCGCCTTCATCGTCATTATCATCTGTCCTGCCGCATGGCGTTGGCGATCATGATCCTCCATATGCATCTGTCCCTTGTTGCCGCAAGCACATCTTCCACCCTCTCTGTCCACAGCCACTCTGCAAGTCCGTACAATATTTTTCCCCTGGGTCTAACTGGTGCTTTCTTTCCTTCCAGCTTTCCTGTTGTGACCAGCTGCTCTAATTCCCTTTCCCCATAAAATGAGTGTCATCATCATCATCATCAGGTGCCCTGCCGCATGGCGTTGGCGACCATGGACTTCCAACCATCTCTATCTCTCGTTGCCACCAGCATCTCCCCCACCCTCCTCATTCCCAGCCACTCTGCAAGTCCGTCCAGCATTCTTTCCCTGGGTCTATCTGGTGCTCTCTTTCCCTCCAGCTTTCCCGTTGTGACCAGGTGCTCCAAATCCCCCTTCCTCATAAAATGGCCTATAAATGTAAAATGAGGTGTGCTACATTAAAACTGGCTTTCTCACCGTCGACGTCCCTGCGCACTGCATAACTTAAAGTCTTCGACAGTGGAACGAGACTGAGATCTATGAAAAGTGTTTAGGACTTACGCCCCCCTTGCGCACTCGATAGCAGTGCGTAACTTTTATGTCTCCTCAGGTGGGTCAGCTTAATGATTCGTTTCGTCACCACCACCATCCTCTCCTCCTACACCTCATCCAGCATCCATTTCCGTTTCAAGACCTTGCCAGCGCATGAGCTTTTGCACTGGCTCAGCGAATATGCCAGACAATTGCTCACAGATTTGGACGGAGCGTATGTGGATTTGTCTGAGCGTGATGAATGCCTCGTGAACAGAAAAAAATGACGGGCCGTGAATACTAATTTTCACATCAAAGGGTTTTACACAGACATGGACACAGACACACAAACAATGACACACAAAGACACAATGACACAGATACACACACAGAGATACACACACACACACACACGCACGCACACACACACACACACACACGCACACAAACACAGATATAGCCACACTCACACACACAGACAGAGGGATAGACAGACAGAGAGAGAGAGAGAGATAGAGAAAGAGAGAGAGAGAGAGAGATGCACATACTCTCTCACCTTTCTAAGGTCGATAAGAAAAGGTCTACCCCTCTCTATTTTTTAAAGAACTGGGGAGATTGAAAAAGGAAGAATGGAAATAAAGAAGGAAAAACCCGAAACAGTAAGACCAGATATAAAAGAAAGAAGAGCAAGTGTAAGAAGAAATAAACAAATAACGAAAAGAAAGAAAGAAAGAAAGAAAGAAAGAAAAAAAGAAAGAAGGAAAGAAGAAAGAAGGAAAGAAAGAAAGAAAGAAAAAAAAGAAAGAAGGAAAGAAGAAAGAAGGAAAGAAAGAAAGGAAGAAAGGATAAAGAAAGAAAGAAAGAACGAAAGAAGGAAGGAAAGAAAGAAAGAAAGAAAAGAAAAAAAAAGAAAACGAGGACAGAAAAAATGGTGCATCAGAGAGGACAGATCTTTTTCGTTGTTTTTTTTTTCTGGTTTTTGTTTTTGTTTTTGATTTTTTGGTTTTTTTTGCGGGGGGGGGGGGGGGGGGGGGAGGGGGAAGGGGGAATACATGGGAATTCTTCCACGTGAATTGTAGGTCGCCTTTCCGGGGAACTCACTTTGTCACAGCATGGCGCCAGCCACATCTCTCCCCCCCCCCCACCCCACTGCTCCCCACCTCCACTCACATACCTCATTCCCCCCTCACTTCCAACCCCCCTCCCCCCTCCCCATGCCTGCGTGTATTTCAGTTTACCAATCAAAGTTTTTTGTCTACACGACAATATCAGCCGGATTTTTTTTTTTTTTTTTTTTTTTTTTTTTTTTTTTTGCTGCCATGGGATCTTCTACATGCAGGCTGCACACAGAAAAAAGTTGGACCGAGAAAATGAAAGATAAAAAGAAAAGTAGACAGAATGAATGAATGAACGAGGGAAGGAATAAATGAATGAAAGGATGATCTGTCTTTTCCAAGAGTGAAAACAATCTCATACAAAACACACACACACACACACACACATACATACACGCACACACAGGCACACACACAGACACACACAATACACGCACACACACAGACCATGAGAATGTACATTGAACATGTCCAAATGAATGTCAAAACATACACAGAGCCATATCTGTAGCCATGCATGCACACGGACACGAATAACTAACATCACGATGCCACAATATATCCATACCCAAAATGTAAACAATGCACATGGAGGAAAAATATGAAAAATAAGAAAGCAATGAAAACGAAAGAAAATATTGAAAAACCTGGAAAAAGGAAGAGAGTATAGATCTAGGAAGAAAAAAACAACGAATGAATGAATAACATTCTTTACTTTTCAGCAGTAAAGGCGATGACGCGATATCATATAATGTTTGGTCAGGTTTTATTTTTAAACTTTCCTGCAACAAAGGCAATAACAAAATACCAATAGTGACTTGTCAGTTTCTTTTTTTCTTTGTTCTTTTTTTTCTCTCTCTTTCTTTTTTCTTTTCTTTTCTTTCTTTCTTTTTTTTTCTTCTTATTTTTGACTTTCCAGTCATAAAAGGCAATGACGCAATAGCATATTGTTTGGATAGTTGCTTTTATTTACTCTCTGTTTCAGCAATAAAGGCAATATCATAGTGTTTGGTCAGCTTTCTTTCTTTTTCTTTTCTTTTTTTTTTTTATTTGCAATAAAGGCAATGATGCAATACCATAATGTTTGGTCATTTTTTTTTTCTTTCTTTCTGTGTGTGGGTTGTGTTTTGTTTTTTCTTTACTTTCCAGCAATAAAGGCAATGATGCAATAGCAAAGCGTTTGGTCATTTTTATTTTTTTTTATTTTTTAATTTCTTCCTTTAAACTGTTCTGCGCTGAAGGCAATGAGGCTTTACCATAGTGTTTGATCAGTTTTCCTTACAATCATAGTTAAAAATCTTCTTGATATTTCAGATAGAAAGCAAATTAAATTTACAAGCGAAAGGTTTAAAAGAACAGAAAATAAGACCAAACACACACACACACACACACACACACACACACAACACACACACACACACACACACACACACACACACACACACACACACACACACACAACACAAAATACAACAAAAAAAGAAAACCAACAACAGTTAGATCTAACTGATATATGAAGAGATTATATTTTCCCAGCGGTACAAACATGACACGATAATGTTTGTGACTTTTCTCTGACAACCATTGCTAAAATCTACTGGACATTTTGAGCTGGTTAGTAAATCAAATATATGAGGCAAAAACCAGACGAAAAAAAGATCAAAAAGGAAGGAAGGAATGAAGAAAGAAAGAGAGAAAAGAAGAAAGAATGAAAGAGAAGAAAGGAAGAAAAAAAGAAAGAAAAGAAAGAGAGAAAGAAAGAAAGAAAAAAGAAAGAAAGAAAAGAAAGAAAGAAAAAAAATAGAAAGAATATTGTGAGACAAAAATGCAGAATGAAAGAAGAAACGACAAGAAACAGAAACACAGAAGAAAAGCTCAAGAAGCATAAATGTCAAGGGGCACAAAGCAGTGCAAAATAACAAAAATCAGAACAACAATGACAACCAGAAATAAAATTAAAAAAGGAAGAGAACAGAAGATTTGGGGGGGAAAAAAACATAGACGAAATGGAAAGAAAGGAAACCCCTTAAAAGAAAATAGATACAAAATGCAGACAAATAAGTGAAGAAGAAAGAAAGAGGAAGAAAAAGAATAAATCGCACATCATAAGCTTGGCTTATATTTGTTCTCTACATGATCATATTATGTTATTAAAGGACTACCTTCACATTTTTCACCGAATAAAATATATTTAAAGCAAAGAAAGAAACAAAAAAAAATTCTTCAGGACAAGATAACAAAAAGAAATGCGTAAAAAAACTTAAAAGGAAAGAAAGAACGAAAGAATAAAAAAAAAAAGAAGACGAAGACTCGAGGGCAGTGGAAAAGAAAGAGAGAAAGACAGAAAGAAGAAAAGAGAAAAGGAAAATGAAAGCGTAAAAGTAAAAAAAGGAAAGAAAGGAAGAAGGAGAGAAAGAAAGGAAGAAAGAAAGAAATCAAGGAAGAAAATGGGAAAAAAGAAAGAAAGAGCACTACAAGAAATAAAGAAAAAACACTGAAATAAAGAGTGAACGAATGAAAGGAAGAACAACCGAAGGAACGAACGAACAAACGAACGAATGAATGAATGAATGAATGAATGAATGAATGAATGAATGAAGACAGACAAAATAAAGAATATAAGAAAGAGAAAAAGTGCAAGAAGAAACACAAGAGATGTCCAGCAAAAACGTCGAATAGCAGGCTAAACTCAAAGCAAGAACCCAGAAAAAAACAAAACCAAAAAAACCCAGCTCTGTGCATCCATCTCTCTCTCTCTCCTCTCTCTCTCTCTCTCTCTCAAAGTTCACAGACACTCCTCCCGCGTCTCCTCGCGCTTGTCAAGCCGCGCGCTCAAGCGTGTTCTAATTGGATATTGCCATAGCAACCAGCCCTCCCTCGCCTCCTCCCCCCGGCTCTTCAATACGGGACTAGTGATGTGTGTCTGCTTCTGTCCCGCCCCGCCGATTTGGAAGGAAGACTGGAAGGGATGGGTGATGGAGGTGTGTGTGGGGGAGTAGGAGGATGAGAGAGGCGAGTGGATCTGGGAGGAGATCAGGGAGGGAGAAAGGGGGGTGAATAGGGGGGAGGGAGGGGGTGGATTTAGATGGGTATCTCCGGGGGAGTGGGGGTAGGGCAGAGGAGATGGGTTATTGAGGGACGAGCCCCGGTTGATTAGGCGTAAGGATTCACGTGACTATGACTGTGAAGTTGAAACTATGGTAGCTGCGAGCGAGCGCTTCATTTAACTAAATCTGATTCAATGATTCGATTTTTAGGTTTACGTCAGCACCCACCTGAAGTGATGTGGCTGACGGCAATGGCCATCCCAAGGAAATGGGGGGGGGGGGGGGGGGGGGGAGGGGGGATCATTCTCTAAGACTAATCAAGAATGCTTTATAGGAGATGAGTGGTAACATGGTTCAGACATTTGCCTGCCAGTAACTAAACTCGAGGTTCCAGGGTTCGTTTCCCGTTGAGGCCTCGAGTTTTGTTGTTGTTGTTGCTTTTGTTTTGTTTTTTGTGTTTTTGTTTTTTTGTTTGGTTTTTTTTGGTGTTTTTTGTTGTTGTTTTTTGTTTGGTTGGTTGCTTGCTTGCTTGCTTTTTGTTTTGTTTGTTTTGTTTTCTTTTCTTTTCTTTTGTTTTTTGTTGTTGTTGTTGTTGTTGTTGTTGTTGTTGTTTGTGGTTGTTGTTGTTGTTGTTGTTGGTGGTGGTGGTGGTGGTGGTGGTGTTTTCCTCACTTTGATATGAAAATCGAATTGAACGTCTACTTCTTTGGAAGGGGACGAAATTCGAATCGGGCCCGTGCGCCATTTGGCCCACGCTCGTCAAAGATCCCACGGCAGTTGAAAATCTTGAAGAGGAGGGCTTTCGACTGGCTGCCCTGGTATAAAACGTTGGAGGGATAGGTTGATTCCCCAGGTCCCTTCCCAGGAAGGCCAATTATCTCTCTTGCCCTTCTAAGGTCTTGGTTAAAAAAATATGGGTGGCGCTGCACTGTGGCGACACGCTCCCAAAGGGGAAAGCATCCCGAATTTCGCACGGTAAATCCACTGTGACAAGAAATGATTATGAATATGCATATGATATATGAAAATAAATATGAACATGAACATGATATGAATATGAATATTATTGCTGCCGATCTTAATATATATTATGTTTTTTGGTGGTGTCAATGCAGGATTACTTCTCTGGGATGGTAATCCTCGTCCGCCATATCACTTAAGGTGTTTTCTAACGTAAAAGTGAAATCAATCGATCAGTATGTTTGGGGATAGGTGTGGAGGGAGAAGAAATTGTATGAGTAGGGGGTAGGTGGGAATTTTGATGGTAATGATGGCTGTTGGGATGTTGAGCTGTTCTTTTATCTATCCATCTATCTGTCTATCTATCTGTCTATCTATCTATATCTATCTATCTATCTATCTATCTGTCTGTCTATCTATATATCTATCTATTTATCTACCTACCTATCTATCTATCTATCTATCTGTCTGCCTATCTATCTACCTACCTATCTACCTACCTATCTACCTATCTACCTATCTATCTATCTATCTATCTATTTATCTATCTATATATCTATCTGTCTATCTATTTATCTATCCATCTATCCCTCTGTTTGTTTGTCTGTCTGTCTGTCTGTCTGTCTGTCTATCTATCTATTTGTCTGTTTATATTACCTGATTTACTATGTATTTATCTATTTATTCAATCATTTTGCAAGTATAGTATGTTGAAGATTGAAATAAGAAAACGTGTGAATGTGCACAGTTGTGTGTGTGTTTCTCTCTCTGTGTGTGTGTGTGTGTGTGTGTGTGTGTGTGTGTGTGTGTGTGTGTGTGTGTGTGTGTGTGTGTTTCTCTGTGTGTGTGTGTGTGTGTGTGTGTGTGTGTGTGTGTGTGTGATTGCAGTTTAGATACACAAGGCATGATTATGACGTACTCTAATGTTGTATGTTTCAATTCAAAGAGCGATGATTGCTGGAAGACTTGTGTGGAGTGCACACGGTATTGCCCGCATGCCATGAATACTTCTTGAACAAAACTGTAAATCGGTCAATCAGACTATCACCATCGTCGTCATTTTCTGTATCATCAAAAACATTATCATCACCATCATCAACATTAGTACTACCGACCACCACCACCACCACCATTGCCAGCACCACCACCACCATTGCCACTACTACCACCACCACCACCACCACCACCAACAACAACAACAACTACAACTACAACAACAACAACAACAACAACAACAAGGAAAAACGAAAGTATCTGTGGCCTGTAAACATCTAATTGGGAAACCAATTTGTTAGTGTTGTTCTTGTTCTTGCTGTTGTTGTTGCTGCTGCTGCTGTTGCTGTTGTTTTTGTTCTTCTTCTTTTTTTTCATCTTCTTTTCCTTCTTCGTCGTCGTCGTCTTGGTTTTGAGCATTCCGAGCCCCCCTTTCCGCCCCCCCCCCCCCTTTTTTTTTTTCCCCCTTTTTTTTTTTTCTCAGGTGCATGTATGCAGGTTATATGGCGCACACTGCGCAAGCATTACATCGCCCTACACTCTGCATACTCCGTCTTCGAAGAGTGTGCATGCGGGGGGTCTTTTCGGTTTCCATGTCCACTGAACACAGATAATTATGGCTTACGGATCTTCAACGTGTGTGTTTAATAATTATTCTGCGAGCGTTCACACTGAAAGACAGTTCAGTCATAAACAGGCCTGCACATTATTTTGGACGTTGGAAATCAAAAAACAAAACAAAACAAAACAAAACCAAGCAAAACAAAAACAGACAAACAAACAAAAAAATCTTCCAATACATACTAAATAGGATCGAACCTTCACCTTCCGACCAGAAGCCCGCGCCGACGTCCAGTCTATTTGGCTGTGGTGCTCGTCGAAAAAAAGGAAAAGAAGGATGAAAAGTTAAACGGTTAAATTAAACAAGACCAATAAATAAATAAATAAATAAACACATAAATAAATAAATACATAAACAAATATATAAATGTATATAGATGTATAAATAAATAAATGAATGAATAAATGAACGAATGAATAAGTAAATGAATGAATAAATAAATAAATAAATAAATAAATAAATAAATAAATAAATAATATAAATAAATAAATAATTGAATGAATAATAGATGAATAAATAATAGATGAATAAATAAATTAACAAAACAGGAAAGAATAGATGAATGAAAAATGTGTAATGCGTGGTAAGTCCAAATGAATTTAGAGAATAGCGTGATACAAGATTGATTTATTATGATTATTATTATTATCATTATTATCATTATTATTATTATTATGATTATCATTATCATTATTATATTATCATTACTTATACTACTACTACTATTATTATTATTATTGTTGTTGTTGTTGTTTTGTTGTATCGTTGTCGTCATCATTATTATCGTTTATTTCCTGTATTCTTAAAATCTATCTAGTCAAACGGCAAATATTTTTATGTGAAATTGAGAGAGTGAGAGAGAGAGGGGGGGGGGGGGAGAGAGAGAGAGAGAAAGAGAGAGAGAGACAGACAGACAGACAGACATACAGACTGACAGAGTATCTGTGTGTCTGTCTTTGTGTGTCTGTGCGTGTGAATCCCCATGTCTGTGCCTGTATGTTGCATGCATGTGTGCATGACTGTTTAAATAAGATGAGTGAGCTGTTTGTAAATATATGTAGGCCTACATCTGATTTGTATCATTCTCGATAAGAATTTATCCAGGTAACTCACGGAATGGTGGCAATGATTTTTAAGTACAGCCATAGGGTAAACTTATCAGAGAGATATATTACATTAAGAAACCGAATTTTGGCTATTTCCCCCCATTTTCTACAACATCAGCATACTGATCGCTGCAGAAGCTGGTAGCTCCTTAGATGTTATGTTGATGATGACGGTGAGGATGATAATCATAATGCCATGGAGTTCCATTCAGGATTGAGACTGAAAGACAAGACTGTACTCTACGATTGCTATTATGATATATCTTATCGTCAACCAGGCCCGACAGATACTGAAACCTGCGGTGTTGGTCAGGCGATTTGAGCAACATCTTTAATGAAGTACCCTTGAAGTGGTTGAGACTCGACTCGACTCGGCTGGGACCTTCCCACTGAGCCTATGGCATGCTCAACTTTGGGTGAGAACCGGTTGGGGCGGGAAAAAAAATCACATAATGATTTTCACAGAACTGATGGGGATTTGAACCCACCACCTTCCAGTCGGTAGTCTGTTGTACTAACCACTAACATTACGGAGGCTTGTTAGTGGCAGTGTTTTTAGATCAAGCCACAGGGTACACAACTGAGAGGGCGATAGATAATTTGTACAAATATCTTCTTCATAGAGTTTTGATTGAGAGAACAATATAGATCTAGTAGATTTTTGATTGAGAGAACAATTAACATATCATGTATCTATCTAATTTGTATAAATGTTTATTATTTTCAGGCAAGGGAAGCTATGGTACAGTCGCTCAGCGGTTTCTATGGAAAAAGCTGGGAGGAATTGTTTATACATATGTAGCGGAAAACGCAATCACAACATCAGCAGCTGCAACAACAAGAAGGGGAAGTCGACAAAATGATAACATAAATAGATAAATAAATTATTGATGTATTCCTGCAGGTTATGTGATTTTGTATTTTGTATTTGTTTCGTTTTTGTCAGAATGAATTGGTTGTGTGAAATTCTGGCTGTTCTCCCCTGGGAAGGAGCGTCGCCGCAGTGGAGCGCCACTCATAGTTTTGTCTGTAAGCCCGTATTTGTGTTTACTTATGAAAAGTGGATTTTGCTACGGGATTTGGCCAGGGTCATTTCCTTTGTTGTCGTGGGATCTCTAACATGCGCCTAGTGGGTACTGCGCAGGAACCTCAGATTATCGTCTTACC
>CM060305.1:79851234-79866234 GCA_030674185.1 Monoplex corrugatus
TGTTTTTATCATTTTCAAATATACCTATGATACAAAATATTTACAAGCATTGAAATAAAGACAGTGCATAATCAAGAGGTATGATAAATAAGCATTTATTGATTTTTGCCATTGTTTCAATGGGATCTTTAACTGACGTGTGCAGAATTCGTGCGACACACGGGACTTCGGTTTATCGTCTGATTTAAAAGAGTAGCGTCCAGACCATCACTAGTGGAAAGGGAGGTGGGGAGGGGATGGGTGCAAATCTCGGTCCAATCCGTGATTCAAACCTGGGTTTCTCGCCTTCTAAATTTCAACCACTGGGCCACAGACCATAGGATGACCAACAATCAATTCAACATCGACTGTGTGACATGTGGTCCTGGCCACTGGCTTTACAACAAAAACACCAGCGTTAGGCTGGCTTGACAAAATAAATATGGACAGTGACTTTACAAAATAAACGCCCACAACAGGACTGGTTGTACTAAAACAAACGCAACACCTGGATTGATTTTACAAACTAAACACCCACACTGAATGACTAAACAAACGTGGTCCATTTCCACCTTCATTTCTCTCTTGTTGATGCATCAGGCATCACCAGTGCTGTGACCAACAGATAAGCCAGTATCCTCATCAGCTTCCCAGTGTGCAAACCACAACAGCTGGTGTTTCCACCACAGAGCACAAAAGAAACTTTTACGCTCTATGGTTTCCACACTGGCAAATACTGCTCCATGAACCGAGCAGAAACAGAGGTATTCATGCAAGGCGTTATTGGAGTTATTGGAGTTATTTCAAGAGGGATTCATCGCCCTCGGACAGCTCTATATGCGTTCCTCCCAAATCCGCCAACAGTTACCTGACAGATTTCCTGAGCCTGCACAAAAAAAACCTATGCGCTGGACATAGTGAAACGGGGAAAGCGGAGAGTGGACCTATCAAACAGTAAGCTGACATCACTAGAATGAAGGAAACATTAAGATGGGCAGCGAACAGTCCAGTTTTTAATTTTGCGGGCTAGGACTGAACTCAAGATATCAAATCCTGAATCCATGGTTATATCGCAGAAATGACTCAAAAAGTCTATTCTATAGAGGGTTTATCAATTCACACGAAGCACATGTAGCCTGGTTGAAATATGTTAGATGCCACATTGCTTAATCGTTACTGATGAACTGACATTTAATGCAAAACTATGCTTCCTTGTGTCCAGAAATTACGAACCAGTTCAGTGTGTCTACTATATCTTCCTATAATGACCAACAGTCTTCTTGGGATTGTCACAGTACCTTAGATACTTGTCTTGGTAATGAGCATTGCATATCACTTTTGATTCTGCGTCTTCGTTTTGTTGTGTACGTTTCGATACTAATGTGTTCCCTTACTTGCCAATGACAGTCTCTCGATTTTCAAGGTGAAGTACTGACTCATAGCAAATTACATGGATCATATCATCCATTTGTGCCTAGTTTTAATGAACGTTACGATGCATTATGTAGTCCCCTTCTTTCAGTGGATGATGAAGAATATTTGATCAACTGATGCATTACTTCTTACTTCTACTGCTTTTACCAGTTACTTATTATGTCCGGTGCTGGTCACTACTGTTCATACTACTTTGTGCTTCATGCTTAAACGGCATATACCATAGCGACTTGTGGTGCCGCCCTCGGTATTGCCGTGCTTCAGAGCCTAATAGTGCATATGTGTCGATCCTTCGATCAGAGGATTTTTCAATTCACATGATACGGCTCACACAATCAAAGACTGATAAAAGTACATACAGTGACGTGAATGATTACTACTGAAGAAATGACACCATAAGTATGCAAAAATTCTTCTTTTCTTGTGCTCAATAACAGTGATTCAATCTATAGAGCAGGATGTATGATACTAGCAATAGTACTGTCTACGGACCTACCTTCTTATTTGTGTTGTGTATGTTGTGGTACTAATGTGTTTGTTTTGTTGCAGGCAAATATTCTTCACAATACAGGAACCATCACGGTCTGACTCCAAATGTTAATATTCGGTTGCATGACGGCTATCAATCATTTCACCGGTCCTATCGTTCTTACCGCCTTTAAATCCAGACCGTCAATTGTTCATGATTAAATGTTCCGAGATATTTAATCAACCGTTACATGGTATTTTCAACGTTTCCCTACCGTTCTGAGCAATATCGCGATGGAAACCCATTGCAAGGGCCAGTGCCCTACTGCCCGTACCTTCCCTCCTTGCGTCCGTCTTCATTCGTTACGTTACACAGTCGTTAATATAGCCACACCGTCCTCAGAATGACTGCTTGCGCTCTAGAGCTCATTGATTTTATGCACATCCTTTCGTATTTCGGTACATAATTTCATTCCTATGCTCATAAGCGTTCATCTCCATACTGCGTACCCTGCGTTCATCTGCGCTCCTCAATCCTACATTCATAAAACGGTCATCTGCACATTTTGAATCTACTCATTGTTTTCATGCAACCCCGGGGTATCATCTGTATCATCGTGTATCATCGTGATCATGTGTATCATGTGTATCATTGTGTATCATCGGTACATGTGTATCATCGTGTATCATCGTGTCATTGTGTATCATCGTGTATCATGTGTCATCGTGTATCATCGTGTATCATCGTGTATCATCGTGTATCATCTGTATCATGTGATCATCGGTATCTTGGTATCATTGCATATCACTAGTATCACTCATATCATTGCGTATTGTTGCGTATCATTGCGTATCACTGTGTATCATTGTATATCATATGTCGTCCTCTCATACATCAGACTATCATCTTGTATCAGTTGTATTATTTCATATCATGTAGTATCATCTTGCAGGCTGCAGGGGTCATTTGATATTAGTTTGTATGTGGCATCATACCATACCATTTCCCCCCTTGAGTTCATACGTGTTTAGTTGTATCCTATTACATCATGCAGTCCCTGTTCTCCTCTGTATTCTTGTTTCCTTGATTTCATGCTCGTTGTTATCGTCCTCTGCCTGTTTTTACGTTTTCATCACTTCATGGACATCTTGAAAGTTACTATATGCACTTTCTCGTCAATACATGTTTGTTTCATTCTTTGCACAGAAATTTCATGTCTGTTGTGTCATGGCCACATGTCTCTCAGTATTTTTTTTCAAAGGACCATACTAACCGTACTAACAATGATAACAATTCTCTCAGTATTTTTTTCAAAGGACCATACTAACCGTACTAACAACAATAACATAACTCAAGTGATTCGATTTTTTTCCATGAGACCTACATGTTTCATTTCATTGTCATTCAGTTGGTCATATAGTCATTAAGTGCGAAACAAATGGTATGATGAAACCTCAATTGAGCTCTGTTACAAGTTTGCAAGACTTCCTATACCCTCTCCCGTACCAAGGACATATGCCACTTTATGTTATTTTATGTACTTTTCAGCTTGCTTCGAACATGTGTATTCAAGTGCTACAGGTTAATTACCTTGAGTACGTCATGTGAGACGAACTTGCTCAATCGCCAACGAACTTTTGCAACAGCATTGGACTCCTCATGCTACAAATACACTGTCGTCTTCAATCTTGCTTACTCCTGGGACTATGATAATGTGTATTAGTGCTTTGATGATATTTCAAGTGGCATTTTTCTTTGATGAATCCCACTCGCTTCCTAGCAGCGATATTAACTTGTCTTCATGGTTTTCAGGTGCAGTGTAGCAGAGCATTGCATGTCTTGCAATCTTGTGAAGATATCAAGGTTATGAAGGTTCATTTTACGAACCACAATCCATGTTCGTTTTTTTTCTCCAAAGATTATTGTGATTGACTACATCAGTAATTTCTTTTTCCAGGCTGAATATGTAGGCCTACTATGCACGATACTTAGTATTATGAGTTGCGTTTTTAAGTTGTATTCTCCATGTGCGATTTTGTTTCAAGTTACATTGCTCCATGTATGAACTGTGTTTTCCAATTGCATTTCTCCATGTTTTTAGCTGCATTTTCCATGTATCCGTTGTGCCTTCAAGTCGTATTTCTCCTTTATGCATTTGTTTTTAAACTACATTTCTCCATATATGTATTGCTTATTTAATCTGAATATCACCATGTAGGAATTCTTTTTTTCAACATGCATTTATCTATATATGAATTGCATAGTTAAGCTGCATTTTCCAATGTATACATCTTAGTTTTTTTCACAATATTTCTCCATATATAAATCGTGATTTAATCTGCATTTCTTCGTGTATGTATTTTGTTTTCACGCTGTAATTCTCCATATATGAATTGCGTTTTTATGCTGAATATTTCCACGTATGAATGTTGCTTTTCAATCTGCATTTATCCACGTATGCTTTGCGTTTATAAGCTTCAATTTCTCCATATCTGAATCGCGTTTTAAAATTGCATTTCACCATAATTGAAGTGTTTCCAAATAGTATTTCTCCATGTATACATTGTGTTTCTCTATCAACAATTGTCTGGATTGATGTTGTCTTTGTACGGTTATTTTGCAGTTTTCATGCCTTGCCTTCATATTTATATACGTTCCATATCCTTAATTTAGAATACAGTGTAATAATGTCGGGTATTGTATTCAATCTCAGTCATCCTCTAAGTATGCTTCCCCTTCGCAAATATTCATTAGCCTACTTATTCTTGATATGGATGACAAGCGATTATTCTTTTCTTGATAAAACTTTCTTACACCCACTTCTCCCAAACCCCATGAATCACGAACCACTGCGCATGCGGCACCTGCTTTTCATCAACATGTTCCACATCATCACACCACTTCTTCATAAATGTGATTCACTACTGGTCTCAGTTCCAAGCTACAGGAACCGTCAAACCATCTCAGCACTCATTTCTGAGCCATCCTCTGCACTGGCTTGGATACGCTTGATCCCAACATCTCCAATGACGCCACCATCTTCACTGTGCCACCCACCTGCTCAGCTACAGTCAGTTTCGGAGACATCCGCACACAGGGTCATCATCATAACCTGTTTTAGAGGGTGACACAGACAGCTATGATGGTATGACTCCTGACATGGTCTTCACCACATGTATCACCACCCTCATCTCTACAGTCACCAGGCAGCCTGCATTTCTTCGTCGTCTTCAACCTGAATGCCTGCTGACACACCAGTTCACCTTTTTACTCCATATTTCTTTTGACGTTCTCCTGCATACGTCAAACGGACATGAACTTTGCTGTGCAACCGGAACTTATTATTCACACGTGCGCGACTCTCTTGTCGCATATAGCAGAACATAGTAACTGGTTCCAGGAGTGCGCCAGAACATTTGTACATCTGTGAGAGTGACGCTTGCCATGAATATGCAGGCAAACTGCTGTCTTCCAAAAACAGTTATCTTCTCTGAAACTGAACTGCCCATCTCGACTTCCACAGTGCCTCAGGAAGCATGCAAACGTGTGTTCAGATTCATGCATCTCGGCATTATTTGACAATGGTAAAATTACCCATTCCCAAGCTTCCTATCGCCTGTCATTTGTGTACAAGAACAACTCCTGAGATAACTAATACCTAGATGTAATTCTATTTACATTGTATGTTCAACTTCTCCTAAAATATAACAAACAAAAAATGAGGACATTTTTTATGGGGGAGGAGGCATATTATCGCAGAAATGACTCAAGTAGAAACAGGCCCATACGTGTACTTCAGTGTACACCAGCATCGGGCAGCACAGCCGTTCTCACACTTATGTACACTGTACACAAGACAGTTAATCAATAATAATAATAATAATAATTACAATATTTATATAGCGCAAAATCTCGACAAAATCAAATCTAAGCGCTGAAACAGACACATACGTACGCACGCACGCACGCACGCACACACACACGCACACACACACACACACACACACACACACACCACGCATGGCTATAAATGGGGAGAAAGAATAAAAGCAATAAAAGCAAGAATAAAAGCAATGGAAAATTATAGAGAGCATATCATATACAATTATATATTAAAACAAAGTGATTCCCCTCCGAGCGGAGACAGGCTGCAGAGGGGGGTTGAGTGAGGTTAGGATTTTATGCAGAGGAGAAAAGGTGAGTTTTGAGAGCGGACTTGAAGGAGACAAAAGTAGGTTGCTGACGGACTGAGAGAGGAAGTTTGTTCCAGGAGAGTGGACCAGAAACAGAGAAGGCTCGTGGACCATAGGTATTGAGCTTAGTGCGTGGAAAGCGAAAAGTCAGAGGATCGGAGGCAGAGCGGAGGGTACGTGAGGGAACATAGATCTCAAGTAGGCTTGACAGGTAATCGGGGGCTGCGTTATTGAGGCTTTTGTAGCACATGGTGTCTAGTTTGTACTGTATGCGCTTTGATACAGGGAGCCAGTGAAGTTGTTCCAGGAGAGGAGATATGTGGTCAGCTTTTTTCTTTTTGAGTACAAGGCGTACAGCATTGTTTTGAATGCGCTGTAGGATGTGAATGGTGGAGGCAGGAAGACCAGACAGGAGTGAATTGCAATAGTCAATGCGAGACATTATGAAGGAGAGAACGAGTTTTGCAGTTGTTTCGACAGAGAGATACTTCCTGATCAGCCTTATACGATGGAGATGATAGTAGCAAGATCTGGCAGTTTGAGAAACAAAGTTGCTCATGGAGAGGGTAGAGTCAATGCAGACACCAAGGTTTTTAGCTGAATCAGAAATTGGGACTGATGTGTTACATAATGGGAGAGAAAGAGGAGGCAGCTGAGAAAGTTTCTGACGGGTGCCAATGAGGATAGCTTCTGTCTTGTCGTCATTAAGCTGAAGTTTGTTGAACGTCATCCAGTTCTTAATGTCCGAGTAACACTCAGTGGTGCGAGTCAACAGGCGCTGTATATTATCAGGTGAGTCACTGTCTTGAAGTTGGGTGTCATCAGCATAGAAGTGGTGTTTTATAGAGTGGGAGTTGATGATGGTGGACAGGGGGGAGGTATAAAGAGTGAAAAGAACAGGGCCAAGGACAGATACTTGTGGAACACCACAGGTCAGGTATGCAGGTTGAGAGTAAGTGTCATTGATGAGAACAGTTTGTTTTCTGTTTGATAAATACGAAGTGAAAAAGGAGAGAGCAATGTCAGAGATGCCAAAAGTATGATGAAGTCTAGAAAGGAGAATACCATGGTCAATGGTATCGAAGGCTGCAGACAGATCAAGGAGTGTGAGGAGAGAGACTTTGCCAGTATCAGTTGCAAGGAGGAGATTGTTGAGAATGTGTAGTAGGGCAGTTTCAGTGCTATGGCACTGGCGGTAGGCTGACTGGAAAGGATTGAGGAGATTGTTGGCAGACAGGTGAGAGTTCAGCTGGTTGAGGACGACTTTTTCAAGGAGTTTTGACAAGAAAGAGAGATTAGAGATAGGCCGGTAATTTTTCAGTTCATTTGGGTCTAAATTGTGTTTCTTGAGGAGAGGGTGAACAATAGCAGACTTGAAAGAATCTGGGACATTTCCAGTTTGAAAAGAAGTGTTGATGATGTCAGTGATGAATGGGAGGAGAGTAGGAAGACAGTCGGAGTAGAGAGAACCTGGAAGAGGATCCAGTTCGCAGGTTTTGAACGACATGGATCTGATTGTGTTGAAAATTTCTTCTTGTGAGACTGGGGTAAAAGTAGTAAGAGGTGTGCCAGAGAAGGAAGGGTCAGGTGGGCATGGTTGACAGGGTGTCCTGTCAAGCCTGTCACGAAGAGTTTGTATTTTGGTGGTGAAATACTTGGAGAATACAGATGGGAGATCTTCAATTGTATGTTTTGTTGGGAGAGGTAAATCTTTTCGTGTGCCAAGGAGATGATTCATGGTTGTAAAGAGTTCTTTTGAAGAAGAGGCATTCAGGATTTTGGTTTGGAAATAGAGCTATCGGTAATCACAGCTCTGCTGGGAGGTTTTCAAAGATCGCCACAATGGAAGAGAGCGGTCCATTGTTTCAGTGGACAGGGTCTGGCCGGTGTTTGTCCACGTCAACCCCTCCTTCATGCATTCACTGGTAGAAGAACTTTCCCGAAAAGTCGTCGTAAGATAGGCGGAGTCAGAGCCCCAGCGTGATCTGATCCACGCTCTACATGTATAAAAAAAAAAAGAGAATAGAGACCTACAAAGAAGACAGACACAGATAGACAGAACGGTCAGTCAGTCACGGCTGTGTTAAGAGATGGGCCACTCAATTTGGCAGAGGTGCTGAGCCTTTGCCAGAACATGTAGTAAAGGTACGTTGATATTTTATTTCAATGTAGGGTTTAGGGCTGATAGGCAAAGAAGTAAGGTTGCTTTAGGACGTAGGCAAATAAGAATAAGAGGATGAATGATTATGCTTTCAGTTGAATATGTTTAATTAAAGAAACTATCTTGAATTGTGATGCCATGTGTGAACTGCTTTTGAAACTTATTGCTAGTATGCTTAGTGCGCTTCTACTCTCTTCTCTCCTTCCTCCTTGTTGTGTGCGTGACTTCTAAGTAGAGAAACAACTCCTCTATTAACATCCCCAATTCATCTACCTGTTATAGATGACCCACACCCAAACTTCTTCCCGCGATACAAATATCCATCCTGTTATATAAGCGTGATACCTGGGTTTATGTGCAGGCTTGAGGCTTGTGCCATGATCATTTTGGATCTTCACCATACACATGGCAACTGTAATATTAGTGCATAATGAATTCATTCCTAGTGTGGAGATGTCATCTTGAGAAACTGAAACTGAAACTTAATCCTGCACATATACCCATGAGCTGACCAGGTACTGAGGTCCTACTAATAACCTATGGGTTTTGTATCTTAGACTAGCATTTACCAGTCTATCATTGGAACAGTCTTGGTTACATTGAAATGAAGTGCATATCAGTGTACCTTATCTTCACAGAAAAGAATAAATAAATGAAAGAAACAAATAACTAAAGGACTGAATCGAAATACAACTAGCCACTATGTATAAAATAAAACAAAATCATACTTTTAGGGATAAACACCCAAACGAAAAAAAAGAAAAGAAACACCAACACGTCTTCCAACCTGCCCTGTGGTCAAGAGGACGAAACACTTAAGCACACATTGCACCGATGTCACCTCTATGAAGTGAAGCGACAAAAACACATGGCCAACTACACCTTTGGCTGCAAAACTTCATGGCAGCAGTACGACCTAAAAAAATAAACAAAAAACAAAACAAAAACACACCTTCATTGCCAAATATGTCCTGATTATGTAAATGATCAACGAATTAAGAAGATGCATCAAGCATTGTCTGTAATATAATATAAAATGATCTTCACAATTACTCGATTGAACTTTACAATATCATTTTACAGTAAATTGCAGTGATCATTATATTGACGTTGGACTTTGTTGCCCCACACAGTGAATTTCTTCTTCTATTATTAGTATTGGTATTAGTATTGGTATTATTATTATTATTGTTATTATTATTATTATTAATATCATTATTATCATTATTGTCATTTTTATTATCAGTATGTTCAAAACAAATGAATGCATGAATAAATACAAGCACACAAGTACATCCGCATCTACCAATACACATACACATACATATGAAAACACACAACACACACACACAACACACACACACACATACACACAAACACATACACACACACACACACACACACACACACACACACACACACACACACACACACACACACACACACACACACACACACACATACATACACACACTTGTTTTTAATTACCCATGAATAAATATTAAAGCATGAACATTTTAGGAAACTTTACGGAACAAAGTTGAGTAGAGAGTTTGACAATTTGTACAAACTCAAAACTTTTAAAACATCTTATTACTCAAGGATTGCACTACAGCGTCCCACTGAAACTTAACAGTCCTTGTTATTTTAAAATGTAAAATAACCATAAAAGCATAAAAAGAGAACCCTTAAATCTGTTAAACTAGACACATGGCGTTAACAATACAAACAAACAAACAAACAAATCATCATCATCATCAGGTGCCCTGCCGCATGGCGTTGGCGATCATGGACTTCCATCTGCCTCTATCTCTCATTGCCCCTAGCATCTCCCCCACCCTCCTTGTCCCCAGCCATTCTGCAAGTCCGTCCAGCATTTTCTCCCTGGGTCTACCCGGTGCTCTCTCTCCCTTCAGCTCTCCCATTGTGACCAGGCGCTCCAAATCCCCCTTCCTCACAAAATGGCCTATAAATGTTGCCTGCCCCCTCCCAATCCTCCCTACGAGTGATCCACCTGTGTCTGCCTCCATCAAGACTGCCTCGTTTGTTTTCTTTGCTGTCCATGGAACAAAATCATACTGGATACAAACACACACAAATAAAAAAACAAAACAGAAAGTAAAGGAAGCAGTAAAAACAAAAAAGGGAAGGGGGGTTACAGAGTGGAAAAGGGAAAGAGAGAGATGTTTGTATTTAGAGAGAGAGAAAGAGAGACAGAGGAGAGAGAGAGGAGAGAGAGAGAGAGAGAGGGAGAGAGAGAGAGAGAAAGAGAGACAAAGAGAGACAGCGAGAGACACAGAGAGAGAGAGACACAGAGAGATACAGAGAGAGAGACAAAGAGAGAGACAGCGAGAGACAGAGAGAGACAGAGACAGAACTATTCTCAGAATATTAAATTAAATGTACAGTGGTCTTAGGCCAAGTCACATACATTGGAATAGGTTGGGGGGAGTGGTGTTTTAATACACTCCATGCTTTGAAATCAAACTATTTCCAAGCTTACATACCACAGATTAAATATACAAAAAAAGTCATCTTAACAACGCAAGACATTCATTAAAAATGATTTTACAACGAAATAGAGAAGGAAAGAGACGTGGAGATAGATAGAAAGAGAGAGAG
Source organism: Monoplex corrugatus (assembly GCA_030674185.1). Taxonomy (NCBI): domain Eukaryota; kingdom Metazoa; phylum Mollusca; class Gastropoda; order Littorinimorpha; family Ranellidae; genus Monoplex; species Monoplex corrugatus. The sequence goes on from CM060305.1 coordinate 79,862,093, forward strand.
AGGGGTGGAGAGAAGGAAAAAATTGGAGAGAGAGAGAAGTGGAGAGAGAGATATGTGGAGAGAGAGAGAGAAAGAGAAAGAAAGAGGAGGAAAGAGAGAGAGAGGGGGGGTGGAAAGAGAGAGAGAGTGAAAGAGAGAGGGAGACAGAGAAAGAGAGAGAGAGCAAAAGAGAGAGGGAGAGAGAGAAAGAGAGAGAGAGAGATGATGTCAACGCAGAAAGATGACAGCTTAGAACTGGGATAGAAAAGAACTGTGTTATGAGGCTGTCTAGAGGTTTTAGGAACATTGTGTGTAGAACTAAAAATATACGGAATGAAAGAAACTTGATCCCTGAGCTTTTCTTTGCGCCTCTTCTTGTCACGTTCCTCCTTGAGAAAGAGACAGAGACAGGACAGACAGACAGAGACGAGAGAGACAGAGAGACAGAGACAGAGAGACAGAAAGACAGAGAGACAGAGATAGAGAGACAGAGACAGACAGACAGAGCAGAGAGACAGAGAGACAGAGAGACAGAGACAGAGAGACAGAGACAGAGAGACAGAGACAGACAGGAGAGACAGAGAGAGAGACAGACAGAGAGAGACAGAGACAGAGAGAGACAGACAGAGACAGAGAGACAGAGACAGAGAGACAGAGACAGAGACAGAGAGAGACAGAGAGACAGAGACAGAGACAGAGAGACAGAGACAGAGAGACAGAGACAGAGAGACAGAGACAGAGAGACAGAGACAGAGAGACAGAGAGACAGAGACAGAGAGACAGAGACAGAGAGACAGAGACAGAGAGACAGAGACAGAGAGACAGAGACAGAGAGACAGAGACAGAGAGACAGAGACAGACAGGGAGAGAGAGAGGACAGAGGGAGAGACAGAGGGAGAGAAAGAAAACGAATGAGAAAGAGAGAGAGAGAAAGAGAGAGAGAGAAAGAGAGAGAGAGAAAGAGAGAGAGAGAGAGAAGAGAGAGAGACAGAGGGAGAGAAAGAAAAAGAATGAGAGAGAGAGAAACATGCGGAGAGGGAGAGAGAAACAGAGACAGACAGAGAGGCAGACAGACAGAGAGACAGACAGACAGAGAGAGAAGGGGAGGGGGGAATATAGTACAGAATATCTTTCTTTTTTTTTTTTTTTTAAAAAGGTATTTCACATTCCTGGAGAGTAAGCTTATAACATTTCTTTGCCTTCAGCCTTTCTGTATTATACCTCTTCCTTTTCTTCCCTTTGCCCGCCATGATTGTCACTGCCTACTTAACCAGCAGCGGTGTTGATAATGAGCGCTATTTGCACGATGGTCCCCTGTAGCTTGTCGAGTCCTTTTGAGGGGTACACTCAGCGGTGGTCTCCTCCTGTTGTAAGACTAGGGATGAATAGTGTTCAGTATTGACACAAACCTTGTACACTTTCAGCTTTGATTTGTGATTCTGGATTAACATGAAAGTTGTTGGGTAAAGGGGAGAAGGATTCAGGTTCAAATCCAGATGGCGGGAGAGTGTGTCTGTCTTCGCCTTTCTCTGTCTGAGTTTTTGTCATTAAATGTGTGTGTGTGTGTGTGTGTGTGTGTGTGTGTGTGTGTGTGTGTGTGTGTGTGTGTGTTGTCAGTGTGTGTGTGTGTATGTATGTGTATGTGTTTGTGTGTGTGTGTGTGTATGTGTGTGTGAGTGTGTGTATGTGTGTGTGTGTGTACGTGTGTGTGTGTGAGTGTGTGTGAGTGTGTATATGTGTGTGTGTATATGCGTGTGTGTGTGTGTGTGTGTGTGTGTGTGTGTGTGTGTGTGTGTGTGTGTGTGTATGCGCGCGCACTTGCTATTTACAATTCAGATTGCTTATTGTCCTCTTTCTTTTCTGTTTTCGTTTGTGTGTGTATGTTGTGTGTGTGTGTGTGTGTGTGTGTGTGTGTGTGGTGTGTGTGTGTGTGTGTGTGTGTGTGTGTGTGTTCATGTGTGTATGTGTTCACGTGTGTGTGTTGTGTGTGTGTACATGTACTTGCTATCAAATAAACTACTCTTTTACATTTAAGAATGAAATACTGTCCTCTTTCTTTTCTGTTTTCATTTGTGTGTTTGTGTGTGAGTGTGTGTAAATGTAAGCATGCGCTAATAACTGAAATACTTGTTTATAATGGAGGATAAAAATCTTTCTCTTTCTCTCTCTGTCTTTTCTCTTTTTTTTGTTTGTGCTCTGTGTGTGTGTGTGTGTGTGTGTACGTGTGTGTGTTTGTTTGTAAGTGTGTGTGTGTGTTTGCACTCGCCCGCGTGTGTGTGCATGTATATACATATATTATATATATATACATATATATATATATATATATATATATATATATATATATATATATATATATGGGGGGGTGGGGATGATGCATTCATATGCAAGGTTGTGTTATCAAGTGAACTCGTTTACGTCTTGTCTAGGCCTACATGCTGCAATGAGAAAGTCAGCGTAAACGGCAAGAAAGGTAACCTATTGACCTACTCAGATGTCCTTAGATTGTTTGTTTTTGTGACAAGATAAAGTCTTGCTTCCTAGCAAACAGTTCTGGGTGACTGCAAATCTATTAGACTTGTTTTACAACACAACGAACATGAAACGAGTGCCTTCCTCTATTGTATGTTTGTTTGGTCGTTAGCCAACCAATTCAAAATGGACTGATATTTGAAAAGTGACGTGCATGAAAAAAGATTATGGACTGTCACAACAATGAGAAAAAAAAAGATTGTTTTAATTTTCAGTAGTTCTGAGAAAGTGCTGTTCACATACTTTCCTCCAGAAATGCAATATCTAGGAACTCTTTTTTTGGGGGGGGGTGGAGGGGGGTAGGGGGCGTACATGTAACCCTGTCATTTGTGCCCTACTTCCCAAACTTGCACTTTTGTGTATCCTTAACAATCCACAGCTTTGGTCGAAATTTGCTAAAATATCCGCCCTTAAGGAGCTGGGAAACTGATGTGCCTATATTTTGGCAGAGAAATACAGACAGACAGAAAGACAGACAGAAAAACACACACAAACACACACTGACATACACACAGACATAGACACAGACACAGACAGACAGACACACACACACACACTCACACACAGCGACACACACACACACACACACACACACACACACACACACACACACACACACACACACACACACACACACGCATATCTGTCTAACATCACTCATAGTGAAAAGACGTTAAATCAAAGAACGAACATACACACACATACACACACACGCACGTGGGGCGGTCTGGGGGTGGCGGGGTTCACATGTACACACACACGCATACACACGCGCGCACATATATATATTCATATACACATTCAGAGAGAAACACACGTGTACACACACATTCACACACACACACACACACACACACACACACACACACACACACACACACACACACACACACACACACACACACACACACACACACACACACCTCCAGTCTGTCTATATTAAAGACTTTTCCTTTCATTAAAAAAAAAGGGGGGGAGGGGGTAAAAATCAGAAGCCGCGACCTGGATGATACAGTAATGCATAAATGCCTGGTCAGAGACATAGATTGAAAGATCAGCACCTTCACCATGACTTTGGCGGACATAAACACACAAAAACAAAAACAAACAAACAAACAAAAAACACGAAAAAAGAATAAGAACGCGTATTTAATTCAACAAGACATATCTGCATTGAATACGTGTTTTTATTCTTTTTTCGTATTTTTTTTTCTGGTTCCTGTTTGCTTGAACGCAGGCAGTCACACTTGAATTGGCGGACATAGCCTCGTATAATGGACACAATGGTCAGTTTGTGGTGTGTTCAGTACACCTTAGAGTGACAATAACATGTGACTGACGTCCTGCTAAAAACAATTCCACGTCCAATTAACCCTTTGACTCCCGCACCCTATAAACCGACTGCAAAAACCTAACCCTTTGACTCACTCACTCTATCCACCAGCTTCCTGCAGGAATCTGGTGGATAAGGCGAGGGAATCAAAGGGTTAAGTTTTTGCTTTGCTAGCATGGCTGGCAATGCAGGATTCTGGTGGACAGGATATGGGAGGCAAAGGGTGAAACTGACAATAGCATAGGGCTGGTGCTGTCCTAAGCCTTTTGCAGATTTGTTCAGTTCGATATGTAACCCA
>CM060305.1:79871234-79873734 GCA_030674185.1 Monoplex corrugatus
ATGTATGTATGTATGTACATGTGTATGTATGTATGTATGTATTATGTATCTGTCTATCTATCTATCTATCTATCTATCTATCTATCTATCTATCTATCTGTCTGACTGTCTATTTGTCTGACTGTCTATCTGTCCATCTATGCATTCATTTTCTGGTTGTTGGTTGGTTATTTGCACTATCATTTATTAGTATATACTGAAAGAAGTAGTATATACTATATATACTATTCATTGGATACTCTGCTTTCGAATCTTTCTTTCTTTCTTTCTTTCTTCTTGTCTTTGTTTCTTCCTTCCTGTTTTTTTCCCTTTCTTTCTTTCATTCTTTCGTATTTTGTCTATTCATTTATTCATCACTGATTGACGAAGGTTCGAACACAATACCTTCCACGCTGCGCTGAACACTTTGTCTCTTTGACTGGTCACATGAGAATTTCTTTATCACTTAACCAGTAATCCTTTGGCTTAGCTTATGCTTGTATTCAATTGCAAAATGTTATAAAAAATGGATATGTTTCCTATGTGATTCAAAGATATCAAATGTTATTAAAAAAAAAATGGATATTTTTCCTATGTGATTCAAACAGGTTATATCCATTTAATGGTATTTGTAACTTCTCGACTGGCTGGTTCTGGGGTCTTCAGTGGTAAAGACCCATAAACGCTCACTGCCCAAAAACGTGACATTCTTTTTCCTATCGACACACCTAGCCAGATTATGACACGCACACGCATAGTCCCACCTGCTGATTCAGGCCTTTACATTTCCTATGAAGCTAGATTCTACAGGGAGCTGGTGGAACCTGGTGGATAGGGTGAGGGAGTGGAATGGTTTAAAGAAAGAGTGAGTTTAGAATGGCACACAGCCGGAATATAGCCAACAGGAAACTCCAAGTGAGATAACTCAAAGATGTTGACCGGTAGCGAACATATTCTAAGAAAGCAATGGGAATCACCACACAAAACCGAAGGAGAAGAAGAAAAGAAAGAAGAAGAAGAACAGAGAGAGACAGACAGACAGACAGACAGACAGACAGAGACAGAGACAGAGACAGAGACAGAGACAGACAGACAGACAGACAGACAGAAGACAGACAGAGACAGACAGAGACAGAGACAGACAGAGACAGACAGAGAAACAAAGAGAGAGAAACAGAGAGAGACAAACAGACAGACAGACAGAGAGGGAGACAGAGAGAGACAGAGAAGGAGAGAGAGAGGGGGAAAGAGTGACAAACACAGAGAGACAGAGATAGAGACAGAGAAACACAGAGAGACAGACAGACAGACAGAGAGAATAAAAACGAGAAAACGAGTAAAAGACAGAGGGTGGAAAGAGAGAAAGAAAGAGACAGACAGACAGAAACAGAGAGAGAAAGACAGAGAGAGAGAGAGGACAGAGAGAGAGAGGCACAGAGATAGAGACAGAGTCAGAAAGAGAGACAGAGAGAGAGAAAGGGAGAGACAGACAGACAGACAGACAGAGAGAGACAGACAGAGAGAGACAGACAGAGAGAAATACATATCTACATGCATAGATATAGATAAGAAGTTAACTTAAAGGAGGTGGAACGACTGTCCCCAGAAAACAGCCCGACTTCTCCCCCTTTGGGGTGGCAAGGGGAGAACAATGTCGTTCTTACTGTCGCCAACAGATTACTTCAGCAAGACCTGGCGCCTTTTCCTCTTCTCTTTCCTTGCCTGGTGAGAGCGACCCCAGTCGTACAGACCCTATCATTAACCTGCTATTTGGTGCCCTCCACCCCCCCCCTCTCCTCTCATCACACACACCTACAGAGACTCAGACACACACACACACACACACACACACACACACTCGCACACACATACACACACACATGCACGCACGCATCCACACTCACAGAGAGAGAGAGAGAGGGAAAGAGAGAGAGAGAGAAAGACATATATATATATACACACACACACAGAAACAGGCACACACTGATACAGACACACAGACATACAAACACACAGGGAAACACACACACATACACACACACACACACTCTCTCTCTCTCTCTCTCTCTTTCTCTCTCTCTCTCTCACACACAGGGTACAGAAGGACAGACAAGCACACACATATGCACACACTCACACACCTACACACAGACACAAACACACGCACACAGACATACACACAGACGCGCATAGACACACACACAGAGACACACACACACACAGAGGCACACACATACACACAGACACGCACACACACACACATACTCTCATACACACACACACACACACACATACACACACGCACACACACACACACGCACACAAACACAAACACAAACGCATACAAACACACACACGCTTACACATACACATACATGTACACACTCAACGTTATACACTTGGCTTCTATTTTCATTCTGGTAAAACATACATTTACAATTGGATTTCGTCGTGTATGCACATGTGGATTTTGTCACAATATTGTATACGCAAAAGGCAAAACAAAATCAGATATGAAAAT
>CM060305.1:79883734-79893734 GCA_030674185.1 Monoplex corrugatus
TTTTAAAAAAGTGTGTGTTGTGATTATGCTCTTTGGGGGTTCTATTGATTCTGAAGGGCGCTCGTTATTTAAGCTGTTAATCAAACAGAAATTCTAATATTTACAAGCATGTCATGTCCTGTCAATCAATCTTTAATCACTGTTAGTGTCAATCAATGATGGTAAAATTAATCAAGTTTTTTGTTTTGTTTTTGTTTTGTTTTGTTTTTTCTTTTCACCCTTCAGCCATTGAATCACTGTACAACAGATCACTTGCAAACATGCCATGCTCTACCACTTAGTGTGTGCTGATATTAGTGTCAGTCGATGAAATTCTAGTAGTATGGACGTGATGACGTTGTCTTTGGAAGAAATTTACTTAAGTAATTCTTTTTGTTTCGTGCATATATACTTGCTTTTTTTAAAATTTGTTTTCCCTTTTTTTCCCCTTTTCTTTCTTTCTATGACTGTATTTTCATGAAAGGCAGAGAAGGAGAGAGACAGACAGACAGACAGACAGACAGAGACAGAGACAGATACAAAGACAGATAGACAGACAGACAGACTGAGAGAGAAAGAGAGAGAGAGAAAGAGAGAGAGAGAGAGAGGCTGTGATGCAGTTACAAGTTCATTACACAGGTAATACTCTCAATGTCTATAAAGTAAGTTGTTAAGGGTGTTCCATAATCCTGTGGTAACAGTTATGGTAGAGACCTCAATTCTTATTCATGTTGCAAGGATAGAAATGTATCAGAATACAAGAAAAGTAAACTATAAACCATTACAAAAATTTTGAAAAGGAAGAACACGAAGAGAGACAGACAGACAGACAAATGGAGAGAGAGAGAGAGAGGCAGACAAATAGATAGACAGACAAACAGATAGAGTAACCGAGAAAGGCAGAGACAGAAAGGCAGACAAACAGACAGAGACAGAGACATGGAGAGAGAGACACACACAGAGACAGAGACAGAGAGAGGCAGAGAGACAGAGACAGAGAGAGAGACAGAGACACAGAGAGACAGAGACACAGAGAGACAGATAGAGAGAGAGAGACAGAACGATATAGGGAGAGAGAGAGAGACAGAACGAGAGAGGGAGAGAGAGAGAGAACGAGAGAGGGAGAGAGTGAAAGAGAGTGAGAGAGAAAGAGAGAGAGAGAGAAAGAGAGAAACATCAAGTGAAAAAGAAACAGAAGCAGAGAAAGACTTTCTCCAGTAACATGGATTTAATTCTGAATATTTCTCCCCTTTCATTTTTAACCCAGCATCAAAAAGAAAGCTGCTGAAAGTGTACACGGTTTGTGTCAATGATGAGCACTATTCATCCCCAGTCTTACAACATGACGAGACCACCGCTGAGTAGTGTTCTCCTTGCAAGGACACGGACAAGAGCAGAGGGTATCGTCGTGCAAATAGGGCTCATTATCAACGTTGCTACTGGTTGAATAGGCAGTGACAATATTTTGGGACTAAAGAGAGGTCAACAGAACAAACATTAGTTGATGTGGAAGTAAGTGTCTTTAAAAAGTGGCTACACCCATGGTTCCCGAATAGAAGAACTTATCTCGAAAGTTGATCTTCATTTTGCAGTTTTCTGCCATTTTGCTCTTCATTTCTATGATCCATTCTTTTTAGAATTATTCTGTTCGTTTTTTATTCTTTTGTGTTGAGCTTGTCTGAGATGGTTGTAGAATTCGCTCCTGAGAACTTAAGCACACATGTATGACCTTGGCTCCAGAAACTTTATCAGTTGGGTTTTCAGTCAGTAACAATGAGGGACAGAAGATGGATGGGCAATGCCTTTTTAATGCAAGCCCCAAGACAAAATGAGGTCTTTGCTACATCACTTCCTTACGATCTAAGGTTTATCAGACAGTGTATATCTTTACCTTAAACTTTAATAATTGTATATTTCCATTGCATCACATGTGGAGTCATCGTTGCAGTGACGCTTTCTTTATCAATCTGACAATGAAACTAAAACACTATTGTATCGCTCACTCCAACCCCACGAACCCCCTCACAGGTTGATTCAAAGTGTAGGGCACGCTACATTGAGAGAGAAATGAATCGTTTTCAGATTATTAAAAGAGAGAGGTGGAACTGACAGCTTGGAACGAAAAATTGTGTGTGTGTGTGTGTGTGTGTGTGTGTGTGTGTGTGTGTGTGTGTGTGTGTGTGTTGTGTGTGTGTGTGTGTGCGTGTGTCTGTGTGTGTGTGTGTGTGGGTGTGTGTGTGCGTGTGTGTAAATGTGTGGTTTTGGGGGAGGAACAGGCACAATAGTTTTGTCCTGCTTTGCGCGGAATGTCAACCAACGGCAGTCATGCAATACCTGTGTCAACAGCCTGTTCATCATTCACCATTTAACATCTTTCATCTCCGTCACTCACAGCCTTGTGTTCTCGCGGTGTTTGAATATGGAATTCTTCGCCCATGATAAGACGACGTCCGTTTTTGTATTTGTGTGGATGAACAAGACCAGTATCCATTCCTACTTTGTGGGTAGTGATATAAGTACATTAATGGGTTGGGTTTTTTTAATATCTGGCTCTTGCTCATGGATGGTCTATACTAATACAAAAGTATTCAAGTTTCAGAGATAATCTACGCCTATACAAATACAAAAATACAATAATAGACATATATACAAAGGCAGTGGTGAACAGAGAGAGAGACAGAGACAGACAGACAGACAGACAGACAGGAAAGAGGGAGGGAGGGTTGAAGATAAAAATGATGATGGTTTATTGCGATAAGGATGTATAGCCATCTGAACAAGAGACACAGGGGAAGGGAGAGAACGAATGAATGGATGATTTTTTTCCAATGACAAAAACATTAAAACAGTGTAATAATGCTTGATCATATTTCCGCGCCTGCTTCGTTTAGCTCTTGATATTTAGACAGAGAGGTGAGAGCTGGGAGGTGGAGGAAAGAGAGAGAGGATCAGGAAGCAACAAACAAAGAAAAGTGTGACAGAGTGCGTGTGTGTGTGAGGATAGGAAGAGTGTGCTCTAAGGTTACGTTCTCTCTGGATTACGATTATGTTAAGGGTCTTCGTTATTTAACTTAGCTTGTTATCTCACACCAAAATTCGAGACTTTGAAAACATGCCATGCATTACCAATCAATTTTTAATCACAATTAGTGTCAGTCGATGACCATAGAAATAATTTTTAAAAAATCAGTCTTCTCCTTCTTTTTCATTTTTTGAACCATACCACAATTGGTGCAGTTGTAAACATGTCATGTGCTATCACTTAGTGTGTAATCAGTATTAGTGTCAGTCGATGAAATTCTCTATCTTGGACGTGATGACATTATAATTTACAGGCATTATATATATAATGTATTTGTGTGTGTGCTTTTTTTTCTTTTTTTTTTTTTTTCTTTCTTTTCTTTTCATTTCTTGTTCTTTTGTTTTTCCTTTCGTTGTTTCATTGTATCCTTGCAATGAGCTTACGTGTGGATGGATGTGGACATAGAGAAGCAACAGACAAACAGAAACAGATGTGTGTGTGTGTGTGTTTGTGTGTGTGTGTGTGTGTTGTGTGTTGTGTGTGTGTGTGTTGTGTGTGTGTGTGGTGTGTGTGTGTGTGTGTTTGTGTGTGTGGTGTGTGAGTGAGTGTTTGTGTGTGTGGTGTGTGTGTGTGAGTGTGTTTGTTGTGTGTGTGTGTATGTGTGTGTGTGTGTGTGTGTGTGTGTGTGTTGTGTGTGTGTTGTGTGTGTGTGTTGTGTGAGTGTGTGTTGTTTGTGTGTGTGTGTGAGTGTATGTGTGTGTGTTGTGTGTGTGTGTGTGTGTGTGTGTGTGTGTGTTGTGTGTGTGTGTGTGTGTGAGTGTGGTAGGAGTGGGGTGGGGGATGGGTGTGACAGACGAACGTACGTCATTGTAACCTAGCATGTATGGACTATGCTCTGGTGTCCACGAAGGGAGACCTCTAGTCAAGGCTCACCCTTTGAATCCTTCAGCCTACCCAGCAGCTTCCTGCATTATTAGCCATAATAGCAAAAGCTGAAGTTCATCCCTTTTACTCTTTCATTCGATCAATTAGCTTCCTGCAGAAAGATGATAGACAAGGTAAGCTAGTGAGCAGGAGAAGTGTTTTTACAGCTTGTGGGTGACAGAGAAAAATAAAAGTGTAGAGGTTCCATTGCCTTGTGGGTCTTTTGAAAAAAAAATGTTGGGACTAAGAAAGTGAATTTCAAAAGTGAATCCAGAGAAGGATTCCTTTACACTTGTGGAAAATGCTGTCAGCATTTTTTAAGGTAGCTCTTGTTGATCTTCAAAGTCACATCCACTATTCGTTTAGATCATTCTAGAATATCAAGAGAGGACTTTCATGATCTTGAACATTTCTTTCAAGGGTTGAATGCCTATTTGACAGAACTATGCACTCAATGTATCTAGTTACAACGGGAAAGCAGGAGGGAAAAAGAACACCAGGTTGACCCAGGGAGAAAATATTGGACGGACTTGTGCAGTGGATGAAGAAAGAGAAGGTGGGAGAAGTATTTGCAGCGACAAAAGGTAGATTCATAAGGAGAGTCATGATCGCCAATGCCACGCGATAGGGCACATGATGATGATGATGCACTCAATATTTCACGTCTTCAGTTCAAATCCCAGACCGTTGTTCGGTGCCCATCTTAATGCTCTGAACATTCTGGCGTTGTTCGTGTTTGATGGATCCCATTCCACTCCCCCTCCCTCCTTCCCCATTTCAAGTTTCAGCTTCAGTTGCTCAAGATGACATCTCCACGCTCAAAATGAATTCCATATGCATTGTCACTAGTGGCACCATGTGGTGGAGAAGATCCAAAATGATCATGACACAAGCCCTATGGTTGAACATAAATCCATGAGCTGGCCAGGTCTTGAGGTCCTACCCACTAGCCTATGGTTTTGTATCTTATAATAGCATTTGGCTTTGTATCTTATACTAGCAATGTATCTGTCTATCACTAGAACCATCTTGGCGACTTTGAAATAAACGTGTGTATCTGTGTATCTCATCTTCAAAAATACTAAAATAAAGAAAACTATTCCCACTTCAATGCTTTCCAGTAAAAGTTTGTGTGCGTGCGTGCGTGCGTGCGTGTGTGTGTGTGTGTGTGTTGTGTGTGTGTGTGTGTGTGTGTGTGTGTGTTGTGTGTGTGTGTGTGTGTGTTGTGTGCGTGTGTGCAGGATCAATGTCAGATAATTGCCAGCAAATATGGATGGTGGGCCTGTAGAAGTGTCCCACTGTGATTAATTCCTTTTGAACAAACTCCAAACTGAACAGTTCTAGTACCTAGATTTCATTGCGTCAGTCCATGTTATGGATACAATGTATGTTACAGAGGTGTTCAGACAAGTGGACATGATTGGAATAGAGACACTCACTGTCTCTTATTAGCTACGATGGACAGGGATTGTCCTGACGATGGGGAATGGACATCTTCCAGAGGAAATGTTTTCTCTGAACTTTTTGCAGGCTAGCTGATTATATTGGGAGAATGATGGACTAAAGTTCTGATATCTCGAAATCAATTCTAGCCTGCAACATTCACAAGTGGGTGGTTCACTGCCAATCTCAATGTTTAGCTTGGATTCAAGATCTGATATACAGCACACACGGTTTGCGCAGCTCATGGAGTTTGCCATATAATAGCTGGTTAATTTGAAGGGAGCGCATATGGAATTGTCTAAGTGCGAGGAATCCCTCTTGAACAAACTCCAAACAAACTCTAAACCATTGAACGAAACAACATCTCCTGGTGGCCAGCTAAAACGCTTCGAAAACTCCTTGAAGACATCCCTTAAGGCCTAGTTGTGCCCTGAAGAATCCAAACACGTGACTATGTAGTTCTCATCATATCACGACTACGTTTTCATAAACTTTTATGGCACTGGTACTGTACCCCAAACAGTCCGTAGAAAGGAACAAGTGCAGTGTCATCACACCAACATAAATCTAGCTTTTGTTTCTGGCCCATTTACATAATGACAAATCAGGACACTTACATGTGCACATTGTTGAGGCAATGTAGAGCATTAGTACATTGTTGAGGCAATGTAGAGCATTAATACATCTATCTTTCTATTCATCAATACGAGCACAGTTAGTTAGTTAGTTAGTTAGTTAGTTAGTTAGTTAGTTAGTTAGTTAGTTAGTGAGTTAGTTAGTTAGTTAGTGAGTTAGTTAGTTAGTTGAGTGAGTTTTAAAGTCCTACCGCTCTTAGAGTATACGACGACTAGAGAAAAATTCTTTTTGAAGAAGCCTTCAATAATTTTAAAGCATTGTGAGAAACCGATGCTTTATTCGGTTCTCTGATCCACCCTGGATGGCAATCGAATGGGTGAATGAATGAATACGAGCATAGTGCTTAGAGCCATTTATAAATCCAGCACTAGTATAGTAGTCACACTCGTTACTGCTCTTCCTTTCTAAAACCACCACCACCTGTCATCTCCCACCACTACCTTTATTTCCACCTCTGTTGCTCTCATCCCTATCACTTGCCGGCATCTGTCAGGTGACATCAGTGAGGATGTGTGTCCTTCCTTATGCTGTCTGCACCAACAGAACTACTGAAGGCAGGAAAGGACAGGCCGTTAGTACATTAGTCAGTCGTTAGCTTGTGTAATAACAGCTTAAAGATACCTTTATATTGTTGTAGTTGTAGATGCAGTAGTTATTTGGCTAGTTAGTTGGATGGCCAGTTGGTTGGTTGGCTGTCTGGCCAGTGGTGGCTAGCTGGCTGATTGGTTGGTTGGTTGGTTACTTATTTAGTTAGCCAGTGAATAGATTGGTCAATTACTTCTGCAGGTTCGTAGGCAAGCAAATGAATTTTTTTTTTTAATCTTTTGAAAAATAACAATCGTTCTTTGCTAAATTCTCCCTCTTTCACTGTCTGTCTCTGTCTCCCTGTCTGTTTGTCTGTCTGCCTGCCTGCCTGCCTGCCTGTCTGTCTGTCTGTCCGTCTGTCTGTCTTCCTCTCTCTCTCTCTCTCTCTCTCTCCAACTATCTATCTCTTTCACTCTTAGGGCAAACATAAGAGGAAGAACGGCTCGACCATCATGATTCAAAGTTTACAGACTCACACACACTTATGACAAAATAGCTATCTGAGAGAGAGAGAGAGAGAGAGAGAGAGAGAGAGAGAGAGAGAGAGAGAGAGAGAGAGAGAGAGAGAGAGAGAAACAGCTGCGTGTGATGGAGACGAACGGTATAAGGTGATTGGTGTTGAACAAGGCGTTGACACAGGTATTGCATGGCTACCATCTGTTGACATTCAGGGCAAAGCAGGACAAAGGTAAACTGTGCCTGCTCCTCCCCAGAGCTGAACCACACACACACCACACACACGCACACACACACGCACACACACACACACACACCACACACACGCACACACACCACACACACACACACAACACACACACACACACACACACACACACACACACACACACACACACACACACACACACACACACACACACACACACACAAAGCTTTTCATTCTTAAATAAGCAAAAGTCTGATAAGAAGATGAAGAAAGAAAGAAAGAAAGAAAGAGAGAACGAAAAGAAGCAAAACATGAAACCAAAACCATGCAGCAAAATGGATCACGCTAGCAAATTTCTCCAAATGATGTCACCACGTCCATGAAGAAGAATCTCATCGATTGACACTAATATTGACCACACACTAACTGATGAGCCTGAATGACATGTTTGCAGCCACTTCAATCGTGATCCGATTCTGCACAACTAAACTAAGGAGAGAGAGGAAAAAAATCATCCTTCAATAATTGTACCGTCATTGATTGACACTAATTGTGATGAAATGTTGATTGGCAGGATATGACACGTTTTCAAATACTAGAATTTCAGGCTGATCCAACATCCTTAGTTAAATAATGAATAATCTCCAAAATCGTGATTATTTCCGAAAGAACAAATTCTATATACGATACCCATCTGCCCGTCACTGTCACTTCAGCGGGACACAGACGATTCATGTGGAAGTAGATGGAAAACAGTAATTTAAAACAAACGTATCTGTCACCCTTGACAATATTTGTTTCTGGTTGTTTCTTTTCTTCTCTTTCACTCTATGTGTTTGTGTGTCTGTGTGTCTGTTTCTCTCTGTCTCCTTGTGTCTCTGCCTCTGTCTCTATCCCTCTCTATCTCTCTCTCCTTCTCTCTCTCTCTCCCTCTCTCTCTCTCTCTCCCTCTCTCGCTCTCTCTCCCTCTCTCGCTCTTTCTCCAACTATATCTCTCTTTCACTCCTAGGGCAAACATTAGGAGAGAACATCATGACAATCACAGCTCAACGTTTACAGACTCCACTCACTCATTGCAATAACAAATGAATTAATATATATATATATATGTGTGTGTGTGTGTGTGTTGTGTGTGTGTGTTGTAGAGAGAGAGAGAGAGAGAAAAAAGAGAGAGAGAAAGAGAGAGAGAAAGAGTGAGAGAGAGAGAGAGAAAGAGAGAGAGAGAGAGAAAGAGTGAGAGAGAGAGAGAGAGAAAGAGAGACAGAGAGAGAGAAGTAGGTGTGTGATGAAGACAAACAGTATAAAGCGATGGGAAATGAACAAGATGTTGACACAGGCATTGCATAACTACCGTCTGTTGAAACTCATGCCTAAGCTGGACAAAAGCAAACTGTACTTGCTCCTTCCCAGAACTGAACCACACACCACACACACGCACGCACGCACACACGCACACACGCACACACGCACACATACGTTCATATACACACACACGTAAACACAAAGCTTCTCACTCTTATAGAAGCAAAACTCTGAGAAGAAGTTAAAGAAAGAAAAAAGCAAGAACGAAAAGAAGCAAAACATGAAACCAAAAGCATGCAGCAAAATGGGTAACACAAGAAAATTTCTCCAAATGATCTCACCACGTACACACACACACACCACACACACACACACACACACACACACACACACACACACACACACACACACACACACACACATACACACACACATACACACACACATACACACACACATAACACACACATACACACACACATCACACACACACATACACACACACATACACACACACATACATACATACACACACACACTACACACACACACATACACACACACATACACACACATACACACACACACAACACACACACACACACACACAAACACACACACACACACACAACAAACACACACACAAACACATACACACACACATACCATACACACAAACACACACACATACATACATACACACACACATAACCACGCATGTAAACACAAAGCTACTCACTCTTGAATAAGCAAAAAGAAGATAAAGAAAGAAAGCAAGCAAGAGAGAAAAAAGAAGCAAACCATGAAACCAAAAGCAGGCAGCAAAATGGATCACACTAGCAAATTTCTCCAAATGATGTCATCACGTCCATGAAGAAGAATTTCATCGATTGACACTAATATTGACCACATCCTAACTGATGAACATGAGTTACATGTTTGTAGCCACTTCAGTCGTGATCCGATTCTGCACAACTTAACTCAGGAGGGAGGGAAAAATCATCCTTGAATAATTGTACCGTCATTGATTGACACTAATAGTGATGAAATGTTGATTTGCAGAGTATGACACGTTTTCAAATACTAGAATTTCAGGTTGATCGAACATCCTTACTTAAATTATGAATAAGCTTCAAAACCATGCTTATTCCAGAAAGAACATAATTATGTATACTTATATCCCTCCCTCTCTCTCTTCTCTCTCTGTCTCTCTCTCTCTCTCTCTCTCTCTCTCTCTCTCTCTCTCTCTCTCTCTCTCTCTCTCTCTCTCTCTCTCTCTCTCTCTCTCTCTCATTGTCACTTCGACAGAAGACAAAGGATTCATGTGGACGTAGACGGAAACTTATCTGTCACCATTGAAAACATTTCTATCTCTTTGTTTCCTTTCTTCTCTTACAGTCTCTGTGTGCCTGTGTGTTTGCTTCTCTCTGTCTCCTTATCTCTGT
>CM060305.1:79903734-79911234 GCA_030674185.1 Monoplex corrugatus
ACACAGGTATTGTATGATGTAGTCAGTGATGAACAAGGTATCCACACACGTATTGTACGATGTAGTCAGTGATAAACAAGGTATCCACACAGGTATTGTATGATGAAAAGTAGTCAGTGATGAACAAGGTATCCACACAGGTATTGTATGATGTAATGTAGTCAGTGATGAACAAGGTATCCACACAGGTATTGTATGATGTAAAGTAGTCAGTGATGAACAAGGTATCCACACAGGTATTGTATGATGTAAAACAGTCAGTGATGAACAAGGTATCCACACAGGTATTGTATGATGTAAAACAGTCAGTGATGAACAAGGTATCCACACAGGTATGGTATGATGTAAAGTAGTCAGTGATGAACAAGATATCAACACAGGTATTGTATGACTACCGTCTGTTGACACGAAGGGCAAAGCAGGACAAAAGTAAATTGTGTCTGGTCCTCCCCAGAGCCGAACACACACACACACACACACACACACACACACGCTCTCTCTCATACACACACGTACAACACACACACACACACACACACGCGCGCGCGCGCGCGCGCGCACACACACATACATACACAAACATACATACAAACACAACACACACACACACACACACACACACACACACACACAAACATACATACAAACACCACACACACACACATACACACACACATACATATACACGCTCTCTCTCATACACACACACAGTACACACATACACACACATATACACACACACTCTCTCATACAAACACACGCACGCACACACACACACACACACACACACACACACACACACACACACATACACACAAACATGTCTGTTACACGCTGCCAGCTCCACCTCCATCATATAATACTCTGAAAACATTTCTTTGCTGTCTCAATGTAGTGTGCCCTACACTTTGAATCAACCTGTGGGGGACCAGTGGGGGTGGAGTGAATGGTAGAAGAGTGTTTAAGTTTCAGTGTCAGTTTGATAAAGAAAGCGTCACCGCACTGATGACTCCATATGTGCAACACGAACTGTGATGAAGATGGAAAATAGCTGCGCCATGTCCTCTGGTTGTGCCGGTGGTTAAAATACAACCAGCAATGTTCACATTGGATCAGTGTTAGGGTGACCGTATTTAAACTAGGGTTAAGAGCAGGTTCAGAATGCAGATAATAATAATAGGGAAAGCAATTTCATTTAAAACCTAAAACTTAACCCTTTGACTCCCCGAGGCCATCCACCGACTGAAAAAAAAATAACCGTTTGACTCCCTCACCCTATCCACCAGCTTCCTGTAGAGAGCTGGTGGATAGCCTGAGAGAGTCAAAAAGTAATTAAGTTTTTGCT
The DNA here is from genome assembly GCA_030674185.1 of Monoplex corrugatus. Classification (NCBI taxonomy): domain Eukaryota; kingdom Metazoa; phylum Mollusca; class Gastropoda; order Littorinimorpha; family Ranellidae; genus Monoplex; species Monoplex corrugatus. The sequence continues at coordinate 79,905,080 of CM060305.1, forward strand.
TTGCTACCATGGTTGACAATACAGGATGCTGATGGATAAGGTGAGGGAGTCAAAGGGTTAACATGAATCACACGAAGCACTGAGATGTGTCATACACATTTATAGATAGACAGGCGACCAGCCCTGTCAAACTGTGTAACATGATAGCTTTACTCAGGAATGGAACTTTCATGCATATAAAGTAAATAGCATTGCCGTTTTTATTCAACTAGCTTTATTCAACATTGGTATCAAATTTCAATTCTTAGGGAACAAAAAAAAAAGACAAAAAGCAACCAGTCTGCATCAGCTCTGAACGAAGAAGTTTACTATAAAACCATGTTTAAAACAGAAAACAAAAGAGACTTGAATAAGAACTACAAACTGATCAATGGTATATAAATTATAGAGTACAAAATGAACGAAACTTGAGTAAGAACTACAAACTTGATCAATAGTATATAAATTATAGAGCAGAAAATGAAAGAGACTTTGACTAAGAAGTACAAACTTGATCAATGGTATATAATATTAATCAAAGAACATAACTCTTGTGAGTCACGTAGGAATTATCTCCCATGCTGTAGAACTTCTCAAATCTAACACAGTTTGCGCTACCCATTCAGCTGGCATAGAAGCAGATACAAAGCACAAAAATTGTAAGCTCAGAACACTCCTCTAATGGTATAAATTTATAGTCTTCTGTCAATCAGGAAGATGAGGAGATAGACTGGTGTTTAGCACCTGGTGTCACAAGGGATAGAGGAACAATCCTTGTTCATTTTGGTTCAATTCATATTGCATATGGCTCAGCCGACCACAAAGGCCTCACCATTGCTAACACCACATTAACCCTTTGACTCCCGCACCCTGTCCATCAGCATCCTGCATTGTCAACCATGCTAGCAAGACAAAAACTTAACCCTTTGATTCCCTCACCCTATCCGCCAGCTTCCTGCAGGAAGCTGGTGGACAGGGTGAGGGAGTCAAAGAGTTAAGTTTTTGCAGTTGGTGGATGGGCTGCAGGAGTCAAAAGGTTAAACACAACTGCAAGGTTACATCAGTCCTCAGACACACGTTTTTCTTGCAGTTACAGCATGGGAAGTAGTCCTGTGTCTTTGAATTCTGCTGCCGTCAGGTGTGGAAGACATTGTATGCAAATATTTTAAGTATGTAACGGTTTATCTTCTGATGGATAAACAAATCCATACACACACATACCTAACAGCTGGGATCAAAAAGCTTACCACGGAATTATGTAATTCTCAAGGTTAAAAGCATTGTTGAAAAGCTTCGGCAGTAATAAAGCTGTACATGCCCCAAGGGCAAAGGCAGACCATTACGATCGTGAAAAGAGTTTTTAAATATCGTTTTAAGTTCTTGAGAGTGCTGTTTGTAGTACACCTTACTCAGAAAGTGTTGATTTGGGGCACACTTTTTCTTTTTTGTTTTGTTTTGGTTTGCTCGTTTATTTGTTTGTTTGTTTGTTTGTTTCTGTGTTTATTTGTTTGTTTCTTTCTTTCTTTCCTTCTTTCTTTCTTTCTTTCTTTGTGACTCTGACCGTGGACCTTTACTTTCCAAACAGAAGCTTGTGCGAGTCTTCAACAGTCAACAGCTTTGAGCAAAATCTGGCACAGATCTACCCATGATCATCTAAAAACACATGTGAATAGACGTTTAAAAAAATAACGAACGATCTACCCATGAAAAAAAAAAAAAAACTTAGAAAATGGTGTTCACCCGTTTTTAATCAGAACCAGATACGTAGACATACACATCAGGCCGATACAAAACAATCTCCTTTCCTTTTCTTTATATTGGGGAGAGAACTGAAAAAGGGCTTGGCCAACTTTGACGTTGTTTAATAGCTCGACAAGCAGGGAGGAGCAGGCCCGATTTGCTTTTGTCCTGCTTTGCCCCGTGTGTCAACACACGCTTGTCATGCAATACCTGTGTCAACATCTTGTTAATCGCTCGCCACTTTACACCCTTCATCTCCCTCACACACACCGCTTGTCGGGTTGGTTGCCAGGCCAAGTTGATAGAACCCTCCATTCAAAATCTAGTATCTCGAGTTCAATTCCATTATCGGAATATAAAAATCGGCCCGCTTGTTGCCCGGTGCATAAAGTGTAGAATCTTTTTTTCCGATTATGTGCCGGGGTCCCAGTTGCTCAGTTGGTTGAGCTTCGTATTCACATGCTAATGGTTGTGGGTTCGAATCTCGGGGTTGCGCTGCATTAAAACTGGCCTTCTCACTGCCCCATCTTAACATCATTGTTTGTTCTGGTGGTGTCGGTATAGGATTAGATAAGTTCCCCCTTTCCCCATTTCCTTGGGATGGATTATCTCCGTCGGCCATATCACCTCAGCTGGGTGCTGACATAAAAAAAACTGAACTAAATAAATCAATGAAAGCCTGTATTGGTGCTATAATCATTCTGGTGGTGTTGGCTTTGTGTGAGATCAATAGATCTCACCTGATATGATTTTACGTCTGTTTTTCGTTAATTGCATTTTAGACTCGCAAGGTTTACGGTAAGCATGGTTTTTAACTGTTGTCTTTTATCTTAAGTGGGTTGTCATATTTGACGTGATGATAGCCCTGATATGGCTTTAGTAGTCGGCTGGGCTGTAAGCAATATGAACTGTGGGGGTGGGGGTGTTCGTAAGTCTCCCTCCACATAACTGTGCTTCCAAGTCAAAAGCTTGCCAGGCGTTGTATTTGACGCAAGTTGAAAGAATCAGCCAGGTTATGTCTGGTAAAGTTGAATGGGGTATACGTGGAAATCCTTCATAAAGAAATTCAAATTTGAATATTTCTTCTGTAACGGCTCGTTGTCTACTCAGAGACATAAACAAGAGAACGACAACTTTATGATTTCGCTGACCAACAAAGCCTCACTTAACCTTTGGACTCCCCTACCCTATCCACCAGCCGCAAGAACTTAACATTTTGACCCCCTCACCCTATCCACCAGCCGCAAAAACTTAACCTTTTGACTGCCTCACCCTATCCACCAACTGTAACTCTTGACTCCCTCACTCTAACCACCAGCCGCGAAAATTCTATCTTTGGACTTCCTCGCCCTATTCACCAGCTGCAAAACCATAACTCTTTGCCTTCTTCAGCCTATTCACCTATTGCAAAACCTTAACCCTTTGACACCCTCAGCCTATCCCCCAACTGTAAGAAGCTGGTGGATAGGATGGAGAAAAAAAAACTATACAAATACGCATTGCTTGCATGATTGGTAATGGAGGAAGCTGGAGGATAGGGTGAGGGAAGAAAAACAACTGGCATGCTTAGTCCCTTATAGTAATGTAACCACAAAGTGCGAGAAAAGCAGTAAAGTTAGGGTCTTTATCGTATCAGACAAGACTGTATGTAGATCAGGGTCTTATCACATCAAGCACAAGCGTAAAATCATTTGCAGAGACCCAGGTTTTAGCACACAACCAGCTGGGAGAACCTGGTGAGCAGTTCTTTAGTGTGACTGACGCCCCAATGACTCTTCACAGAGGGAATGAAAAAGAAGACAAAACTCTAGCCCTGTCCCAGAGCATCACTTTTGGGGTGGGTTTTTCTCCGAGAATAGGAAGCTCATCTCGAGGATAGAAATTAACTCTTTGACTCCCTTTGTCTACCCATTAGCATCGTGCTTTGTCAACCATGACAACAAAACAAAAAAATGTAACCCTTTGACTCCCTCACCCTGTTCACCAGCCTCCCGTAAAATGCTGGTGAATAGGGTGAGGGAGTCAAAGAGTTAATATTTTTGTTGGTGTTGGATAGGGTGTGGGAGTCAAAGGGTTGAGGGTTGGACCAGGTTTAGAGTTAGGGTTAATTTAGCATCAGTGACGTGCCAAGGTGGGGGGGGGGGGCAGAGGTGTAAAATCAAGATGGCGGCAGAAACAGTCTGACTGCTAATTAGAGACATGTACACGGGCAGCTCGATTAGCAGCATGCTTTGCGGGCTGCTACCGCGAACACAATGATGATGCGGTGGAGAGTAAGTTCCCTTTGTCTGTTTATTTGCATAGCAAGTTACCTGTCTGTCTGTCTGTCTCTACATGTATCTGGTCCGCATGTGTGTGTGTGTGTGTGTGTGTGTGTGTGTGTGTGTGTGTGTGTGTGTATGTGTGTGTGTGTGTGTGTGTGTGTGTGTGTGTGTGTGTGTGTGTGTGTGTGTGTGTGTGTGTGTTTGCGCGCGCCCGTGTGCATGTATGCGAGTGTTTATGTTTGTGTGTGTTTCAGTACACTGTTAAAGGGAGAGACAGACAGACAGACAGAGAGAATGAGAGAGACAGAGACAGACAGACAAACAGACAGAGACAGACTGATAGACAGAAAAAGAGACAGAGAGACATAGACAGAGAGAGAGGGAATGACAATAGCAGTGACAATCATGCTTTATTTTCCAGCGGTAAAAGTTATTGAATAGAAGCCATTTATCAAACTTGCCGTTGCTAATCTGCACACATATTACCTTTTATAGAGAGGGATACAGAAACAGAGAGAGACGCAAACATGGAAAATTTTCCGTATTGTACTCGTATATGCCTATAATGCTCGGCGTGCCTTAATTCACGATGGTCAAACCCGTCTATGAATTTTCCCTTTTATGCAAAAATCAATGCAGAAAATCTTGATTTTGTGTTTCTCGTCGTTAATGTAGCTTGAAGACGCTTCATTTGACGTAACATTTTACGTGCAATGGTACACTGTCACAACTGATATAAATAGATTCTAAATATTGTCATAAGCTTTTGAGGAAGTGCTAATAATACACCTTTTTCAAGAAGTGCTGAACTTTACACATTTTTTTTTTTTTTTTGTCCCTATGATCTTGATGTTAGGGATTTGCTCTCCTGACCTATACTTTCTCCACTTCTCTATTGTACACACTTTGTACGTATTAAGAGAGAGAGAAAGAGAGAGAGACAGAAGACAGACAGAGACAAAGACAGACAGAGACAAACAGAGAGAAAGAAAGAGAGGGAGCAGGGCACAGAGAGAGAGAGAGACAGACAGACAGACAGACACGAGAAAGACACAGAGAGAATAAGAGAGAGACACACAGACAGAGAGACAGGACAGACACAGAGAGACAGAGACAGACAGAGAGACAGAGAGACTGAGACAATGGGACAGAGACAGAGAGACAGACAGCGAGAAAGAGAGACAGATAAACATCTGTCCGCTTATTATGGAACAATCTCATTATCCCCAAAGTTGAACTAATTTTAAACAAAGTGGGATAAAAAAAAAAAAGCACCACTACCCACATATGCGTATTAATCAGAATAATTACCCCCCCCCCTCTCTCTTTTCTCTCTCTCTCTCTCTCTCTCTCTCTCTCTCTCTCTCTCTTTTCTCTCTGTCTCTCTCTGTCTCTCTCTGTCTCTCTCTCTGTCTCTCTCTCTGTCTGTCTGTCTCTCTCTCTCTCTCTCTCTCTCTCTCTCTCTCTCTCTCTCTCTCTCTGCCCTCTGGGGGAAAAGAACTCTTGAAAAATGAAGAGAAAAGCTAACAACCTGTCACAGCTCAAATCACACGTACACACATCACATACTTTGTTCAACTCATACACATCTAAAGGCAGTTCCACACAAGGTAAGATAGTCTCTGTACACGTCTCTGTTCTCTACGATGTTGTTGTTGTTCGTCCTTCGTTGTCGAAGAAACCCACGACTTCGATTTCGACTGGGGGATTGGCGATTGTGGATCCGGAGGTGGCTGGTGAAAGGCCAATCCGGGCCAAGAATGCTCGCCCACACGAAGGGCAAACGTGAGTTGGTGCGACTGTAGAATTGGAGGTCGCTCGCGCCTTACGCTACGCGTTTGTCGTTTTCTTCGAGCCTCTGCTGTACGTTTTCTCTCTGCTGCTCTTGCTCTGATGGTCAGCTTGATTCGCCAGTTCGGTGGATCTAGTGCAAGCGTTTCCCCGGTATTAGGGCTGAAGATAAAGACTAGCCGTAAGACAAGTCCAGCGAGACCTAATGCTTGTATTCTTGAGTAATAAAGTGATTTGACGGATAAAGGCAGTGCCACATCAGGCGACATAGTCATTGCGCACGTCTCTCTTTCCCTGGTAAAGGACTGGCCGTCAGACAGGTCCAGTGGGACCTTGTGCTACTGTCCTTGAGTAATAAATGGTTTTGTTTGTTTGTTTGTT
>CM060305.1:79916234-79918734 GCA_030674185.1 Monoplex corrugatus
GTAGTGTGTGGGTGTCAAAGGATTAAGAACTGAATGTATGTAGACTGTTCTGAGAATCCAAAACTATAGTTTAAGGATAGATTTCTCCCCAAAGGTTCTGTAAGTTGTATTATTTTGATGCTTTCATGCCATTATATTTTTGTATCAATATCGATTTTCTATGAGGTTTTTAACAATAAGCCAACTTGAAATGAAATATTTTTGTAAGATTTCCGATGGTAAAGATATTTGCACAAAAGCCAATTTACATGTTCGTCGTTGTTAACCTCATCATTATCACCATCAAGTGCCCTGCCGCATGGCGTTGGCCATCATGGCCCTCCATATGCGTCTATCCCTTGAAGCCGCAAGTACATCTTCCACCCTCTCTGTCCTCAGCCACCCTGCAAGTCCGTCCAATATTTTCTCCCTGGGTCTACCTGGTATTTTTCTTTCCCTCCGGCTAATCTACCCGCAGTAAAACAACAGAAAATAGAATACTTCAATTAGTAAATAAATAAATAAATAAAATAAATGTATGACAGATAAGTATATAAACCAAATAATAAATAGATAAATAAAAAATTAATGAATTATACAACTACAAGAGAAAAAGGAGTGCATTCCATATGAGAGTTTGGAGCTTGTTCAAGAGGAATTCGTCGCACTAATGACAGTTCCATATACGCGCCACCCAAATCTACCAGCAATCTTCTGGCGGATTCTCTGAACCTGCGCAAAACCCAGTGCATTGGCAAGATCCTGAAATGGGGTGGGTGAGTGGAACCTATAAAACACTAAGATGACACCACTAGAATGATGGAAACAGTAACTAGATAATAAACAGGCCAGTTTTTAATGTTGCGGGCTGCGATTGAACTCGAGATAACAGATTTCGAGTCCACGATTCTATCAAAAGAAGCAACCAGACCGCGGAGGACTGGATGTAAAAATGGAAAAGCCTTAACCCTTTTGACTCACGCATCCTATCCACCAACTGCAAAAACTGAACCCTCCAACTCCTGCACCCTATCCATCAGCTTTCTGCAGGAAGCTGGTGGATAGGGCGAGGAAATCAAAGGGTTAAGTTTTTGCGTTGTTAGCATGGTTGGCAATGCAAGATGCTGGTGGACAGGACGCGGGAGTCAAAGGGTTAATTTGCTTGTGCCACTACCCTCGAAAATAAAACCAACTGGCTTTCTGTGCTCTCTCTTCCCTGCCTAAAACGGTATGGATTTCCTACTTGATGGATTTCCGCGGCTTGTGTCTGTGTGTCTGCGCGTCTGTCAGTGTGTCAGTCAGTCAGTCAGTCAGTCAGTCTGTGTGCCTGTGTGTGTTCCGTGTCACGGACACGCTCAATGTCACAGCGCGTCACGCCTTGTCAACGGAAATGAAGCGGAAAAATAGCTTGTGTTGATAATCAGGCAAGCGTGGAGAAGAGGTTAGCGCCGTTCTTTCAGGGGCCCAATGTCACACAGCGCTCGCTCTCTTCACGCGCTGCACGGGACCCGCTGCTCGCGCACAAAGCTACGGCTTCATAATGAGGTGAGGGGAGAGCATAGAATGTACTCTCTCTATGGGAGAGAGAGTGTGTGTGTGAGGAGTCGCTTTTTGTGTTCAGCACTTCACGAAGCCGTCGAGCTATTATCATGGCGGAAGTAGCCCTTTCTGTTTCCTTTTTGTGTCGAGGGCAAAGGTGTTCAGTTCTGCGATTACAATTCTGTATGATTTAAGCCTGGTCGTTTTGTCACTAGAGGTAAAGTTATGGAGAGATGTAAGTTTGGGTTACTGTTTCAGTTTCTCAAGATGACACCTCCGCGCTCGGAATGAATTCCATATGCACTGACGAGTAACGTCACAGGTGCCATGTGATGAAGAAGATACAAAATAATCGTGGCACAAGCGTTAAGCCTGCAGATAAACCCACAAGCTGAGGATATGTAAAGGTTATACCCGTAACCCTTAGTTTGGACTCGAAATTTGATGTCTTGAGTTCAGATCCAACACGCAAACAGTGGAATTGTTCGAGAGCGATGAATCTTCTCTTGAAAAAAAAATCCAAACTTCAAAGTCTTGTCTTGTCCATTTCACTCCCGCGACCTTTCCAAAGGCTGCACAAACTTAACCCTTTTATTCTCTCACCCTATTCAACAGCTTCCTGTAGACATAGATATAGACATAGGAAGCTGTTGGACAGAGTGAGGAAGTGAAATGGTTTAGTTTCTGCTTTGCTGTTATGGCTATTGTTATTGTTATTGTTGTTCAAAGCCTAGCCGACTGCGTAGAGCCATATCAGGGCTATGACCGCTTCAAAACATTCAACACTTCAGCAGGAAAAAACAAATCCAAGGACATCCCCTAGCGTTGACCACTCCGTCCATTGTGGATTTAAAAAACATATGAATACAAATTTAAGCATACCTAAGGACACCAAAACATAGATGAAAACGGGCATAAATAACCTAAAATTGCTTCCGCATATCTCACCTCCCAAGAGCCAAAAGTGCACTTAATACCATCA
>CM060305.1:79923734-79928734 GCA_030674185.1 Monoplex corrugatus
TCTACTTGAATTGGTAAGGAGTTTTGGATGTTCAGTGTCATGACAACGGAGATAAGCACACATGACAGGCGCAATTATCAAGTGGGTAACATTTTGAAATTCCAACCAGACGTATGGGGTCGATTCTGCCTGGGTATATCCACCTGGTGATAAAGGTTGGAGTTGTTGTTTTTTCCTGATCTCTCTGGTCGACATACGTGAATACATTAACTTTCTTTGTGGGTGTGCTCATGCAATACATCAAATGTACACGTTAAAGATCCTGTAAGTTATGTCAGTGTCCAGAGGAATATCATCATCATCCTCATCATCAGGTGCCCTGCCGCATGGCGTTTGCGATCATGGACTTCCATCTGTCTCTATCTCTCGTTGCCCCTAGCATCTCACCCACCCTCCTCGTCCCCAGCCACTCTGCAAGTCCGTCCAGCATTTTCTCCCTGGGTCTACCTGGTGCTCTCTTTCCCTCCAGCTTTCCCGTTGTGACCAGGTGCTCCAAATCCCCTTTCCTCATAAAATGGTCCATAAATTTTGCCTGTCTTTTCCTGATCTTCCTTATGAGTGATCTACTTGTGTCTGCCTCCAACAAGCAAAGCCAGAACAAGACTGAGGCAGCCGAGATGTGGTTTCTAAGAAGAATGTTGAGAGTTCCATGGACAGCAAAGAAAACAAACGAGAGTCTTGATGGAGGCAGTCAGAGGAATATGGAAAATGGAAACCTGAAAACGCCCAGCATGCACTCCAACCAAAAACAGAACGTACAGATTGAGCAGGAACTCGTACTGTCTGTGCACAGTATGGACAAAACAACGTATATAGTCATCTGAGAAAATCGAAATATTAAAACAAAAAAAATGCACATTAAGGACATTACCAAATAATGAAATCAAATTGCGTAAAGTGAAGATTGCAAATAATCAGAACAATGGCAGAATATTTGATTGGCAACCTGACTTAAACGTCGAGATTTTCTGTCAGATTTTCTTGTTCTGTCAGGTTTGCACCAGAATTGTGACTATGCCTTTTTTTTTTAATCCTTTTCTAAAATCCTTTTTAATCCCGAACAACCGTGTGTCTATTAATGGCATTTCTGCTGATGCGCTGAAGCACATCTCTATCAGAACTGCACTGGTGACATACCACCATCACCGTCCTTTTTGTCAATTCACCACCACACACACACTCTGTCTCTCTCTCTCTCTGTCTCTCTCTTTCTCTCTCTCGTCTTCTCTCTCTCTCTCTGTCTCTCTCTCCACTCTCTTCTCTCTGTCTCTCTCTCACTCTCTCTGTTCTCTCTCTCTGTCTCTGTCTCTCTCTCTCACTTCTCTCTCTCCTCTCTCTCTCTGTCTCTCTCTTACTTGTCTCTCTTCTCTCTCTCTCTCTCTCGTCTCTCTCTCTCTGTCTCTCTCCCTCTCTCTCCTCTCTCTCTCTGTCTCTCTTTCTGTCTCTCTCTCTCTCTGTCTAATCTTCCCTCATCACCCCTGCTTCCCAGCCCCACCAATGCACACACGCACTCACACACACATGCCACACAAATGCACACACACACACACACACAAAGACACACACACACACACACACACTCAAGGAGTGTACTGGAGAGCGAGATACAATATTGATGATCGTCTTCCTGGTGTCTGGATGTACACTTAAGAGCCCTGTGCCGCATGACAACGCACCTGGAAACCTTAACTCTGACAATACACGGTGCATACGGAAATAAGACCCCGTTTAATAACTGTCTCCCAGGGCATTTTTTGTTAAATCTTAAACGCTGCAAGTTGTTCCACAATGTACAATTGTAGGTGACTGAGGAGGTGGAGATTTCAATAGTTCACCGGAGAAATGACCGAGCAATATTGTATTCTATTGTACTGTATTATACTGTGTTGTGTTGTGTTGTGTTGTGTTGTTTTGTGTTTGTTGTTGTGTTGTGTTGTGTTGTGTTGTGTGTGTTGTGTTGTGTTATGTCATGTTGTATTGTATTGTGTTGTATTGTATTATTGCATTGCGTTGCATTGCATTGTATTGTACTGAACTGTACTGTACTGTACTGTATTGCATTGCATTGCATTGTATTGTATTGTATTGTATTGTATTGTATTGTATTGGAGAAATCATCAAGAACTCTCATTCATCAAAAGAAATGATTCTGATCGCACTCACTGTGCGTCATGGTAGTAGATTGGAGGAAGTCCGATCGTGTCTACAACACTGAAAAGTATGCCAGTCTAGCCCGTGGAAAATTACACACACACACACACACCACACACACACACACACACACACACACACAACACACACACACACACACCACACACACAAAAACACAGACACAGACACACACACAGACACACACACACACACACACACACACACACACACACACACACACACACACACACACACACACACATATCGACCTGTCCATCCCTCGCCCTTCTCTTCCGTCATTTTCTGTCATGCATGGCTCGGTGTTTCAACATAGTATGGCGAGCTGGAGGTTGCTTCTTTTGATGTAGCCATGCACTCAAGACCTGAGAGCTAGACTTCTGTTCCAGCCAGCAGCATTGAAAAAAGACTGGCCTCTTCTCTGCCCACCTCAGTGTCTTCATCATTTTGGTGGTGCCAGCTTAGTGTTTCATTGGTTCCTTCCCCCTCTCCTGCCGCTTCCCAATTCTCCCCAGGGTGAAGAGCGGCAGAACATGTACACATACATACATATGTATATATATATATATATATATATATATATATATATATATATACATATATATATGTATACATATGTACATATATAGATATAGATAAATAGATAGATAGATAGATAGATAGATAGGTAGAAATGTATGTGTATATGTGTATATATATATGTGTGTGTGTACATGTGTGTGTGTATGTATATGTATGTGTCTACGTTTGTGTGTTTATGTGTGTATGCATGTGTGTATGCATGTGTGTATGTATATATATATATATATATATATATGTATATATATATATGTATATGTATATCTATCTATCTATCTATCTATCTACATATATACCGTAAACTACCGAATATTAGCCCATCTCGTAGTATAAACCCACCCCCTACTTTGAGGCAAAAACTGTACAAAGGGTGGAATACCTTGTATAAGCCCACCCCCACTTTAGCTTTAATTTTGATTTTTTTTCCAACCCCTTCGTGTACCCCAAGGAGAGTCGTCACAGATTCCGTAGGGGCGTCAAAAATTGGAACACATTAAATGAGCACGTCATACAAGCCCTAGGCATGCTTGTTTTCATTCCCATGGTTCATTGTTAGAATTAGGACAATGCCTCGTCGGAAGTCATATTCAGTGGAGTTCAAACTTTCTGCCCTCCATTTCCTTCGAAATCACAATGTTTCCGAAACTGCCAAAGAGTTTGGAGTGGATAGAAAGCAGGTGCGGCAGTGGAATGAAATGAGGCATGTTTTGATACAGAATCAAACGGAAACAAAAGGAGAAAAAAAAGATTCATCCCGGTAAACACGTGGTATCCGAAGAACTAGATCTGGCTGTGCTTGAATTCTTGGAAGAGGAACGAGCAGCAGGAAGAGTTGTTCGCAACAAAGACCTCAGCACGAGAGCTTTGGAAATAGCAGGTAAGCCTTCTTTCTTTTCAGACTGTTTCGAACAAATTGCATGCATGCTCGTCCGTGTGTGTGTGTGTGTGTGTGTGTGTGTGTGTGTGTGTTTGAGAGAGAGGGAGTGGGGAGGGAGAGAGAAAGATGGACCGTGCGTGTGCAGATGGACAGCATCGCTGTGGGTGCGGGATGGGCCGACCGCATGAATGGACTTTTTGTGGGACGGATGTGTGATAGGGGACGAGGCTGATTTTCGTGCTCTGAACGTGTTGCACTTGCTTGGGTTAATGGTGTGGCCGTGTGCAAGGGTTTCTTGCTTTGTTGTGCGATTTTTTTATGCGATTAAAGTTATTGAAATGTGTGTGTGTGTGTGTGTGTGTGTGTGTGTGTGTGTGTGTGTGTGAAATTTCAGTGATATTTTCGAAACATCACATATCTTTTTTTGCACGGATGCGTAAAGGCACATCAAATGGATTGTATTGGTTCTGCTGTCTTTTGCAGGTGCTCTGCAGCTGGACGGGTTCGTTGCTTCCGACATGTGGGTTCAACACTGGAAAAAGCGCCATGGCATATCCACGCGAAGATCCACTTCCATCAGCCAGAAGGTGCCAGGGGAATTCCGGGATCTGCTCTTCAATTATCGGCGTGCTGTACTGATGCTGCGGAGACAACATGACTATCCCCTCAACTGCGTCATGAATATGGATCAAACCATGCTGAGATTTGATATGCTGCCTCAAAGGACCAACAACAAGAAAGGTTGTCGTCAAGTCAGGACTAAGACAACAAGAGCGGAAAAACGGGGGTTCACTGTAGCCTTGTTTGTTGCAGCAGATGGGACAAAGTTCCCAGCAATGATCGTCTTCAAGGAAAGGAATGGCCAGATCCCTCCACGTGTCTACCAGCAGCTGCAGGTGCTGACAGCTATACGAGTTCATGCCACGAGAAATGGGTGGATGTCCGAGTTCATGCCACGAGAAATGGGTGGATGACTCGAGAGGCTCTGATGGTATGGATCAGGCGAATCCTGGGCAGGGCAGACGGCCGCCGATTGTTGGTGCTGGATAGTTACCTGGCTCATCGCACTAGAGCGCAACGTGGACGTGGTGTACATTCCTGGTGGCTGCACCCCACTCGCCCAACCAGTGGACGTGAGCATCACGAAGCCTTTCAAAGATGCCGTGCGTGACACCTGGGTCACCTGGATGAGAGAAGACCGTCCGCTGACAGCTGCGGGCAATCTCAGGCAACCCACCAGACAGGATGTCATCAGCTGGGTGGGTAGAGCCTGGCACAGCGTCAGACCTGACATCATCGTCACTGCCTTCAAGAGGTGCGCAATCTCCAACGCCATGGATGGGTCAGAAGATGACCAAACTCTGGAGCGGTTTCC
>CM060305.1:79933734-79941234 GCA_030674185.1 Monoplex corrugatus
TAACAACAATAATTGTGGTGAGCCTGATGCCATGGTGTTGCTAAAACCTCGTGGTCAACCTTCCAGTGTCAGAGCTAGCCTTGAAGATGCACAGTGCCATCACAGATGAAGAAATCCATCATTACTGCTCACTGTACTGCACAAGTAGCAGACTTTGCTACAGTCTTGATTTTCTGCTTATTGATGACTATCGGCGGCACAGAAATGCCAGAAGCCTGACATGATGTTGGTTTAACCCTTTGACTCCCATTCCCTATCCACCAACGGCAAAAACTTCACCCTTTGACTCCCTCACCCGATCCACCAGCTTCCTGCAGGAGGCTGGTGGATAGGTTCATCATCATCATCATCATCAGGGCCTTGCCGCATGGCGTTGGCGATTATGGACTTCCATCTGTCTCTATCTCTTGTTGCCTCAAGCATCTCTTCCACTCTCCTTGTCTTCAGCCACTCTGCAAGTCCGTCTAGTATCTTCTCCCTGGATAGGGTGAGGGAGTCAAAAGGTGAATTTTTTTATTTTTTGGATATGGTGAAGGAATCAAAGGGTTAAGTTTTTGCTTTGCTAGTATGGCTGATAATGCAGGTGCTGGTGGACAGGATGCGGGAGACAAAGGATTTAGACATAGCCACTGTCTCGCTAAGGCCAGCTTAAGGCCGAAGTGTTTGAGGTAGCAGAAAATAGGTCAGTGATGAAATGGGTCTCCCTTGTCGAGCGAATATGAGTGTTGAAGCCAGTGCACAGTCATCTGCAAAGAGAAATCCCTGCAGGTCGGCTTTGAGCACCTTGGTTTTGGCTTGGAGTTACCGCAGGTTGAAGATTTTCATCCGAGAGGAACTTGAAGTCCACAACAATGTCAAAGTCTCCGAATATATCGATCAGCATCACCATAAAGAAGAGAAATGTGTGGGAGCTGCAGTGTCCCTGTTTTACTCCATTCTGCACTGGCAAAGAAACCAGCAATAAAACATATTCACATGCACATACGTTTATACGCATCTGCACACACTTACATCTGTGCACACACTTACGTGTTAGAGAGAGACAGAGAAAGAGAGAGAGAGAGAGAGACAGACAGACAGACAGACAGAGACAGAGATACAGAAACAGAGACACAGAGAGACACAGAGACAGAGCCACACACATACAGTGACAGAGAGAGAAAAGGAGAAAGAGAAAGAGAGAGAGAGAGAGAAAGAGAGAGAGAGAGACAGACAGACAGAGAGACAGAGAGACAGAGAAAGAGAAAGAGAGAGTTAAGACTTCAGACTTCAGACTTAAGACGATTTATTCAATTTAGGTCATACCTCCCCATGAAGGGTCATAAATTACAAAATAAATCAAGTTATCCAAAATCATGTTGTAAGCACAGAAACATTATTTATCAATGTAAGCCAAACCATTTTACAACAAGCACATAATCAAGTGATAAAACAAGAAGTAAGCAAGGACATATCTACAAGACATCTTTCGTCTTTTTGAGAGAGTTGATATAGAAATATTGCCAGCTTTGTCATTAATACTTCATTTCCTGTTGTGACAAGTTGAATTATCTTTACCTTTGCAGAGATGCTCCAGTATTGTTTTAGGAGCGAGCTTTTGTCTTTGGTTATCCAAGGCAAAACACTCTAAAATAAATGTACTGCATCTTCGATGGCTCAGCTACATAATTTACACCTCAAAGCATCACCATCTGATGCTGTGTATCTTTTGCCGTGCATAGCAATTGAGAGAGAGTGAGAGAGAGAGTGAGAGAGAGAGTGAGAGTGAGTGAGAGAGAGAGTGAGAGAGAGAGAGAGAGAGAGAGAGAGAGAGCATTACTGCTCATTTTGTTTTGAAATATTGGAAACAATCGAAGAAGAGAAGAACAAAAACAAAAACAAGAAAACAAAAACAAAACAAAAACACGAAAAGTTTCAAGAAGGGAGAATACCTTCAAGTTTAATTCGCATGTTCAGTTAAAAAGGAAAGGAAAAAAAGGAAGCATAAAATGATATTTAAATTTCTTGTTTGCTGCACGATCATTCATCGCCCATGTCAATTTACTCTGCGTGACCACGAATGGCAGGCTTGGAGGCAGAAATGACGTGAAGGCTTGTGTTTGACGATAAAAACCAAATAAGTTTCAAATCATAAGCCCACTTTGAAAATGGCTGACGGCGAGCAGATATAAGTTGAAGGCAAAAAGGAAAATGTTGCGAGCTAAATGCACTCTTTGAAAATGCCTGATCCAGTTTGACTCTGGAGATTGCGGCAGGAAACTGATGTGTATGGGGGTAGGGTGGGGTGGAGGGTGGGGGGGTGTTTTTCGGCTGAGGGCGTCAAAGGGTTAAAACGATTGGAGATTGCAACAGGAAACTGATGTGTATAGGGGTTGGAGTGGGAGGGTTTGGGCTGAGGGCGTCAAAGGGTTAAAACGGCCTATTTTTACAGCGTGAACATACATTGACTGGGACAACAGCGCCCATTAACTTCCATTACGTGCACATTTACCCGGACTCTGATTTAATTTGCTAAAAAACCGTGCCTAGTGCATGGCAATGTGTCCAATCAGGCCATTGGCACACACTATGCAATTCTGCTTGCCGCTGGGACAATTGGCACACAGAAATATTCATCCTCCGCTCCTTGTCTCCCGGGCCGAGAGCAAAACTAAATCAACAGGACACAAGCATACAGTCTGGTAAAATATTGAAACACTTTTCTCCGTCAGCTAGCAAAGAGCAGGGAAGCATACAGCGTGCTGAACTATTGGATTTTTTTTTCTCCACGCTTTTCTGCCGGGGCTACCTATTAGAAGTTGGCAAGCACCTTCGCTTACAGCTCATTCACCGAGGTCCCAGCGCATCCAGCTTGACACTTGAATAGACGGCGGCAGTTCGATATGTGTACTGTGCTATTAACCAGCCCACTTCTCTCCACGCTCAATACCCGCAGGTAGAGACTGCATGCAACTCCGGGCCCGGTTTGTTTGGTTGAGAATGTTCGTGGCGGGGAAGAGAAACGGTCGGGGCCATGCTGTGGGTGATTGAGTACAAATTAGGGAGGCGGTTTTTAAGGCGGGTTAACAAATGACTATGTCTAGACGGCTGTAGCTGACGTTTTGAGAGAAGTTAGTTGTGTAGGTTTTCGCTCTGTTGGGACAATCCCTTTCTATTCAAACAGCCGACTTTGACGATGTTGATACAATTACTGTCTTGGATTCACTTCGAGCTGATTGGAATAAGTTTGTAAAGTTCTTTTCTGAAAATTCCAAGGAAGGTGGGGGTGAGGGTGATTTTTCTATAACTCATCATGCAGGTCTTGTCTTGGGCTTTCCAGGGAAAGGCCTCCAGGGTGAACTCTGTTTTAGTTCACTGTTTTACTTTTTGATGAGTTTCACTTCCAGTTTCTCAAGACGGCGTCCCCACACTCGGAATCAATTCCATATGCACTGACACCGCTAATGTCATGTGACTGAGGAGATCCTAAATGATCAATACGCCACGAGCCTGTGCAAGTACTGAGTCCTATGTAGTGTATAGGTTCCATGTCTCAGTCTGATACAATGATATGGATTCTATGGTTGTATCAGTATTTGTATCTCTTGCTGATTAGAGAGGATAGGTCGTGATGTAACGAGTATTGTACCGGCATAGGTAGCCTCTTATTGGGATTGCTTTCTTTATCTTTCCTGAATAACTGTTTTGTGTCGAACTATGTGTGATTTCAGCTTCTCAAAATGACGCTCGGAATTAATTCCATATCACTAACGTCACAGGTGCCATGTGTATGAAGATCATGGCACAAGCCTTAAAGCCTGTACATAAACGCATGAGCTGGCCAGGTCCTGAGTCCCTATCTAGTCTACGTTTTAGCTAGTCTATGTTTTTATACTAGTATTGTGTCAGCTTATCATTGGAACAATCTTGGTTGCATGTAAATGAAATGTGTATCTGTGTATCTTATCTTCAAGAACAGACACACAAAGTAAACAAATGAATAATCAAAAGTATGAATGACATCTATATGTGGGCTTCCTTCGACTTCATTTTCTGTACCACCTGTGTCACTACCCCCACGCCGCTCATTTCGGATGTCTAACACACCTCCACACCAACGAAAACGGAGGTCATAAAAGATATAGATAGAAGGCCACAGAACATTGGACAATTGTTCACAATGCTACGACGATACACGAGAAACGAGGATAATGCTGACTCCATGGAGTACCCATTCAGTGTGAGACTGCATGGACTATCGGCCTACTCTACGCTTACTTTCATAATATATGTTTCTGTCAACCAGGCCCGAGAGATACAGACACCTGCGTTGTTGGTGAAGTACTTTGAGCACACACACTCAGTGACACATCAGTGGTGAAAATCGACTGTCAGTTCAAAGTCTTCTCCCAACAAACCCATAGCACGATCAAGTCTGGACTGAAGCTTGTTGAGGCCAGAATCCCTCGCTAAGATATACATTTATGAGATTTGATCCTTCTAACCTCCCAGTCATCAATCCAATGCCTAATCACTTCGCCACTGTGATTAGTTTGTTGATATTCGTGTGTCTGGTTGTTGTTGTTGTCGTTGATATTGTTATTGTCGTTATTGTTATTATTACTACTACTACTATTATTATTAGTGGTGTTGTTGTTGTTGTTGTTGTTGTTTTTGTTGTTGCTGCTGCTGCTGTTGTTGTTTTTGTTGACGATAATGATGATGATTACAATAAATTTTCCCACCGATCCCACGGGAGGACCTGGTGTGGGTCTTCATGTGGGACACAGGACTGGTCCAAGAGGTACATGTTCTTTTCCAGGTACTGCACTGGAAGGAGTCCTGGGAACTGCTTTCGCCGGTCCTTCTTCAGTTGAGTGTAGCTGGTCTGCGCTGTTCGAATGCAATAATCATTCTCTGCGTGCACTACAGCCGCCAGCTTACTTATAGGCACTGTCTTCCCAGTTGGAAGACGTTGGTGATGATGACCTGTTCCCTCCAATCGTAAACGAGTCAAGATCTTGTCATAGCATAGGTCTCCGTAAGCTTGAGGAGTCTGTCAGAGATCATCATCATCATCAGGTGCCCTGCCGCATGGCGTTGGCGACCATGGACTTCCAACCATCTCTATCTCTCGTTGCCCCCAGCATCTCCCACACCCTCCTCATCCCCAGCCACTCTGCAAGTCCGTCCAGCATTCTCTCCCTGGGTCTACCTTGTGCTCTCTTTCCCTCCAGCTTTCCCGTTGTGACCAGGTGCTCCAGATCCCCCTTCCTCATAAAATGGCCTATAAATGTTGCTTGTCTTTTCCTAATCTTCCTTATGAGTAATCTACTTGTGTCTGCCTCCATAAAGACTGTCTCGTTTGTTTTCTTTGTTGTCCATGGAACTCTCAACATTCTTCTGAGAAACCACATCTCGGCTGCCTCAATCCTGCTCTGGCTTTGCTTGCTGACTGTCCACACCTCTCATCCGTACAACAGTATTGGTTCTATATAACATTCAGAGAACAGATGGCAAACTAGGTGGAGCACATAAACAATCATCGCAGTACAATGAATCTCTCTTGCATAAACTCCCAAACACCAAACGGACGATGATGATGATGATGATGATGATGATGATGATGACGACGACGACGACGACGACGACGACGACGACGACGACGACGAGGACGACGATGATGATGACGACGACGGTGATGATGACGACAACGACGTTGCTGATGACTGCACTGATGAAGAAGAAGAAGAAAAAGAAGAAGACGACAACGACGACGACAATGATGATGATGATGATGATGACGACGACGACGAAGATGATGACGACGACGACGACTATGACGACAACTACAAATTATCCCATACCATTGTCCTCAAGTGTCTTTCAAAAGAAAACAACAACAGCAACAACAAAATCCCAATCTCTTCTCTGGAGCATTTGCTAAGCCTATCTCATTTAGTCACCAAAAACATTCTTACACAAACTCTGCCCCCCCTGCACATTTCAACTGGAAGCAAACGTTGCACACCGCCTCAGAACAAATTGATCAATACACTTGGAGAAAAAAGGGGAGGAGCAGACTCCGAAAGAACTCAACTAAACAAGTTACTGTAGTGAAAAAAAAATGGTTAAAAGCAACAACGACAAAATAAGGCCAACAACTTTCTCTCCTATCATCTTCTATTTCCTTCTCTGTCTCTGTCTCTGTCTCTGTCTCTCTTTTTGTTTATCTGTCTGTCTTTTTCTGTTCCTCTTTCAGATGTAGTTTTGTTCGTCTGGTTCTGTTTTAATTTTCAGTTATTTTGCATATCTTATTTTCTGTTGTTTTAATATAAGTATTTAAAAAAAAACAACTGCAGATGTGCTAATGTTTATACTGCTGGGAAAGAAATGAAATAAACAAAATGAAATAAAATTCATTTCATTTTATATCTCGCTCGCTCTCTCTCTGTCTGTCTTCCTTTCTCTCTCTGTCTCTCTGTGTCTCTCTCTCTCTCTGCCTCTCTCTGCCTCTCTCTCTCTCTCTCTCTGTCTGTCTGCCTGTTTGTCTGTCTACCTCTTCCCTCTCTCTCTCTCTTTATTTCATACTCCTCCCTCCCTCCCTCCCTCTCTTTCTCTCTCTTTTTCTATTTCTCTCTCTTTTTTCCTTATCTGCCCTCTCTCTCTTATTTCGTACCCTTACCCTCTTTTTCCCTCTCTCTTTCTCTCTCTCTCTCCTTTCTCTCCTTCCTTCTTTCTGTCTCACACATCTTTCCTACCCCTCCCCTCCCCCTACTCTCTCCTCTCTCTCTCCTCTCTCTCTCTCTCTCTCTCTCTCTCTCTCTCTCTCTCTCTCTCTCTCTCCAGGGCTAAAGAAGTATTGGCAGATGGGCCAGCGGCGATCGATGGCGAGTAAATAGAGGATGGGGCAGGGCAGGCATCGACTGTGGATAGTGCGGCCACAATAAACCACCATTGACGGGCGCCACTGCAAATCAGCACTTCATATTCCCTGGCCCTCTTTGCCCTCTCGCCGGTGGGGGGGGGCCCTCAGCTCCCCCTCACCCCCCCCCCCCACCGACCCCCCCCCACCACCACCACCATCCCACTCCCATGCCTCTGTCTCGGGGCTCGGCGTCCAGCTGAATTGGGTCCTCAGTCCACTATCCGTCAGAAGGCTTGGCTGGCTGGGCCCTGAGATTTTTCCCCCCTCTCTCACTAATGTCGCTCCCAATCTGCGGGAAGTCGTGAGTTTCGAGTTCTTCTTGTTCGATACCACTGTCGGTCGTTAAGGAGGGTTGGGGCTGGGGTTGGAGTTGGGGTTGGGGCTCGGTTGGAGGGTTCTGGCTGGGGTTGGGTTGAGGTTGGGGCTGGGGTTCGGTTGGGGTTGGGGTTGGTGTTCGGGTTGGGTTGGGGTTGGGGTTGGGGTTAGGGTGGGGTTGGGGTTGGGGTTGGGGTTGTGGGGTTGGGGTTGGGATGGGGTTGGGATGGGGTTGGAGTGGGGTTGGGTTTAGATCAAGTGAAGGTGATTGGGTGTGT
>CM060305.1:79943734-79946234 GCA_030674185.1 Monoplex corrugatus
TTGCTCACTTCAGAGTATTTACAGGTGTGTTGATTTTTTCAAACATAATTTATGAACTTCATGTCCCCAAAGGGGGTAAAAAGATACACGTGCTATACTCTCTTTGATGTCCCTACCAAAAGACATGCACAGATGTGTGTGGATTTACAAGACAGCACGTAGAATAGGGATAGTCAATATCAACAACACAATGAACAACAGTGGAGAAATTTGTGTGCATGGCTAGGAACTTCAGTAGCTGAATGGTTTTAAGTTCCTAAGAGCCATTTTCTTTTCTTTCTTGGTGTCTGTTATCTTTTTCAGTTCTATCAATGCTTTCAAAAGGAGATTGATTCATACCACCCATAAAAAAGCTGTATGCCTTTCTGTCGGTGACAAAAAAAACTGTTTATAACATTCTTTCGGTTGTTTATGGATTTACATTACGAAATGTGGGTCAAACTGTAGACTCTTAATGGAATTGTGAATGACTAAATTTGTAACTCATGATTTCAAAGTCAAGGTCACTCGCTGAAGAGAGAGAGAGAGAGAGAGAGAGAGAGAGAGAGAGAGAGAGAGAGAGAGAGAGAGAGAGAGAGAGAGAGAGAGAGAAACTATGATCAGCTCATTTTGAGGACATCATATGAAAATTATTGTTTGAGGAACATAAAATTTTTTGACACCAATTTTCAAGTGCACACACACAAACACACGTACACACATATACACACAAACAAACACACACACCACGTGCACACACACACACCCCACTGCCCGCGCGTGCACAAGCAACGCTCACCACATCACACACAACGCTCACACACATACACACATATGCAAGGACACATTTATCAAAAAATCAACACACTATACAAAATCACACACACACACACACACACACACACACACACACACAACACACACCACACACATACACACACACACACACACACACACACACACACACACACACACACACATACACACACACACAAGACCAGTAATGCGGCCAAAAAGAGATGTGCAGACATGTAATTGTCCCCCCTTTTCAATGATGGCGCACAGCTGACAAGAGAGGGGAGAAGGGGGAGGGGGAACCAAAATGGAGGAGGAACCATTAGCGTCAATTGTGTCAGCAACATCACTACCAGCCTACAGTTCTGCACCAGAGCAGGGGACGACACCAGTCTGCAATCAACGTCTTTGGCACCGCCTCCAGTTTACCGCACCATGAAGCAATGGAGTTGTTTTCAGTTCTGAAAAGTTCATTTTTGATTTTTCATACGATTTTCTCACAAAAAAAGAGATCAACAACATGGATTTAGTCATTGTATTCCTTCATTATTTTTTCAGTGTCCATTTTTTTCTGATTTTTCAAACTGTTTTCTCACAAAAGAAGAGGTAAACAACATAAATTTATCGCTTTAATCCTTCCTTTTTTTTCAGTGTCCATTTTTGATGTTTCAAACGGTTTTTCTCACAAACAAAGAGGAGAAACAGTATAGATTTAATATCTGTATTTCTTCCTTCTGTTTTTAGTGTCCATTTTGTTTTACTTTTCAAATGGTTTTCTCACAAAAACACAAAAAGAGGAGAAACAGTATAGATTTAATAACTGTATTCCTTCCTTTTATCAATTTCCTTTTTTTCTTCAAACGGATTTCTCATAAAAAAGAGGGAAAAATATATATTTAATAATTGTATTCCTTCCTTTTTTCAATGTCTATTTTGATTTTTCAGACATTTTTTCACACAAAAGAAAGAGGCAAAGAACATAGATTTAATAACTTTTTTGTTGTTGTCTTTTTTGATGTCCATTTGTGATATTTCAGTTTTCTCACAAAAGAAGAGGGTAACAACATAGATGTAGTAACTGTATTTCTTCTTTATTATTTTTTTTCTTTCAGTATCAATTTTTTATTCTTTCAAACCGTTCTTCTCTGGCCCTGTTACGACAAGAAGCAGTAAAATGGTGGCAGAGCAAACTGCATTGATTGCAGGCTGGTGATGTCCCCTGTTCTGGTGTGGAGCTGTGGAGCAGGTAATGACGTTGCTGACACAATTGACGCTAATGGTTTCCCCTGCTCCTGGTCCTCCTTCCCCGCTCTTTCACTGGCTTGGGCAACCATTGCAAAGGGGGACAAATACATGTCTGCACATCTCCTTTTGGCCATATTACTGGTCGTGTTTATTGTGTGGTGTGTGTGAGTGCGTGTGTGTGTGTGTGTGTGTGTGTGTGTGTGTGTGTGTGTGTGTATGTGCATGTGTGTGTGTGTGTGTGTGTTGGTGTGTGTGTGTGTTGTGAATGTGTTATGCGTGTGCGCGCGTATGTATGTATGTGTGTGTGCTTGTGTGTCTGTGTGTTTGTGTGTCTGTCTTTGTGTTTGTTTATGTGTATATGTGTGAGAGTGTGTGTCTGCTTGTTTGTGTGTGTCTGTATGACTGTGTTGTTGCAGGACGTTTGCAAAGCCACCACGCCCATTCTTGAGGAGAAGCCACAGAACTTAAAGTAAAGCCATGG
>CM060305.1:79953734-79956234 GCA_030674185.1 Monoplex corrugatus
TAACGGCGGCCCCTTATCTGTCGCCTCTGAGGCCTGTTTGGCGTAGAGGTAGACAATTTGCAGTTCGGAATTTGTAGGATTCATCGCACTCAGATAATTCCATATGCGTTCCACCCAGATCTGCTAGCAATTATCTAGCAGACTCCCTGAGCCTGCACAAAACGCTACTGGGAGGGGGGAGGGAGGAACCCGGGGAGGGAGGAACCCAGGGAGGGAGGGACCCATGGGGGGGGGGGGGGGTCACTGCCAGAATAATGGATAGAAACATTAAGGTGTGATATCGAACAGGCCAGTTTTTAATATTACGGGTCGGGATCTGAATATCAGATCTGGAGTGCACAGCTCTAACAAAAAAAAAAAAACAACAACAACCAAACTGCTGGAAAATGGAGCCCCCTCCCCCCTCACTCTCCCTGCCCCCCTTGCCCCTCCCCTCCCCCCGGGTTTAAACTCGCAACCTCAGCTTCATAAGCACAGCGATCTAAACACCGAGACAATGGGCCACAGATCTTGGCCTGGCTGATATTTGAACCCACAACCCACATCCCACGACCCTGTCTCATGAACATGGCGCTCTAACAACCAAATCATCAATGACCCCATCATAAAAAAAAATTAAAAAAACAAATAATGATAACGTGAGCAGCCTGAGGGTTGAACTCCAAACCCCTGCGTCATGACAGGTGGAGTACTTTTTGCCTTCTGTGTTGAATTCGGGAAGAGTTTGTACGAGCCACTTCCAGTTCATCCTGCTATGATTTTTACCTGACCTGACCCTATTGAGGGTTAGTGAAGACAAAGCGGCAGCTCTTAGGGCTGGTTGACACCAGGATATATTAAGAAAGTACATGTAAGTGTAAAGTACAAATCGTGTCACACAGTCTCGGTCCGATATGGGACACCATAGCATCATCATTTTCATATATTTTTTCTTTCATTTTTTAGGATCATCGCGCAAAGGGAGGTTACCTTTGTGCTCACTTTTTTATTTCGTCCCATAAACTACGCCATCTTAATGGCCATACAACCTGGCACAGTTTTTTGTTTTTTGTTTTGTTTTTTTTTGTTTTTGTTTTTTTTACAATGCGATGATGATGATGTCGATGAGGATGAAAATCACGATACTATGGAGTTCCATCTAGGATTGAAACTGCGTGACAGGGTTGTACTCTAACGCTTACTATCATAATATTTATATCCTGGCGTCAACCAGGCCCGAGAGATACAGACACCTGCCGTGGTTGTCAGAAGATGACCGCATCCGTGAGGTGGATGGATGAGACTTCGACATAATGATATAGTTTTGAAGGGACTGATATGGGGATTCGAACCCACAACCTTCCAGTCGGTAAGTCCGTTGCCTTAACCACACTACACCACGGCGACTGGTTATCACTTTCATACTTATTCTCATCATCGTAGCACTGGGAATACAGTGTCCCAGATTCTGTGGCCTTTCATACCCTGCTGTCATTGTAACCTCACTTTCGGTGTCTTTGGAAGTGGGTTCGAGAACCGAAATGAACGGTTGTAATGCAGGATTGGTGCAGAAAATGGAGCAGTATTTTTTTTTTTCTTAAGAATCAGCGAGGGAGAAGACAATGACACAGCCCTTGAGGTCTCAACCACTTGACTTTCCAAATGCAGCCAGAAATAGGCACAGATGTACAAAAACAATGAAGAGAGAGGCAATGTGTGTGTGTGTGAGAGAGAGAGAGAGAGACAGAGACAGAGACAGAGAGACAGAGACACATAGACAGACAGACAGACAGAGACAGGGAAACAAAGACGAAGACTGAGAAGGAGAGACAGAGACAGAGACAGAGTGACAGAGAGGGGGAACAGAGAGAGAGATACACTGACTAAAGCAGAGACAGAGAGAAAGAGAGACAGAGACAGAGAGAGACAGAGCGACAGAGATAGACAGATAGACAGACAAAGACAGACAAAGACAGGGAAACAAGACAGAGACTGAAAAAGAGACAGAGAAACAAAAAGAGGGGAAACAGAGAGAGACAAAGACTGAAGTAGAAAGGAGAGAGACAGACAGACAGAGACAGAGAGACAGAGAGAGAGAGAGAGAGAGAGAGAGAGAGAGAGAGAAAAGAAGAAGAAGAAAAAGAAGAGAGAGACAGAGAGACAGAGACAGAGAGAGAGGGAGAGAGAGAGGAGAGACAGACAGACAGACAGGGATAGAGAGAGATAGACAGAGGCAAAGTGAGAGAGAGAGACAGAAAAAGAAGAAGAAAAGAGAGAGACACACACACACACAGACACACAGACAGACAGACAGAGACAGACAGACTGAAACAGACAGAGAGACAGAGAAACAGACAGACATACAAAGTGGCAGAGAGGAAGGGAATTCCACCGCTACAGTGTCAGAGTAAAACGTCTAGAATCATAGAAAAACAGTGCAGGCAGCGGGGACGATATCAAATACCGATGCCATCCTGGCACGCCGTGACACATTGCTCTGTGTGTGTGTGTGTGTGTGAGT
>CM060305.1:79961234-79968734 GCA_030674185.1 Monoplex corrugatus
CCATGCGGCAAGGCAACTGATGATGATGATGATGATGATGATGATGATGATGATGATGATGATGATGATGATGATAGATGATGATGATGATGATGATGATGGTGATGATGAATTTTCTTGTTTGTGTCCTTTCTTTTCTCCTGCAGGAAGCTGGTAGATATGGTAAGGGAGTCAAAGCGTTACGTTTTTGTTTTGCTAGCGTGGCTGACAATACAGGATTCTGGTGGACAGGCTGCAGAAATCAAAGGATTAATACAATCAGATGAAAATTTGCGCCTGTTTTGTCTGGTTGTATTAAATACGCGTTTTGATTCTGTTTTCATATTTTTTGTCTGGTACCAGTCAAAGGGTCCAAATGGTCCAGGCAACCGGCCATTGATTGGATAGGACAGGGGTTTAAAAATCCCGTTTGAACTATATACTATTCTTGGATTTATCTGTCCTGGACCGGTTCCTATCCAGAATGAGCATGCTACGATCTAGTTATATGTTCTAAGACCACACATTCGAGTCTCATTCTATGCAGCAATGTGGGAGATGTGGCAGCGGAAAGGGAAAATGTGTCGAGGAAGTTGCGGCAGAAAAAGAAAAAAAAAATATCTGTCATGACTAATTGCCTGCCATAGATGACATTTGGTGCAGTCTGCAGCGTTGATTGGTACACCTGCATATCTGCCAGTGAGTATTTTCTGGCAGCTATGAGCTGTCATAGTTCTTGCAGTACTCTTACTGTTTTAGTGTTGACCGTCGTTTAGGGTGTTGCTCAAAAAGTTCCTGAAGAATACCGCAGATGGTCTGTATCTCTCAGGCCTGGTCGATGCTGGGAGCGCTGCTGTAACTCCTGTCACGTAGTCTCATCATCAGCATCCTCACGTGACCGCATGGCACGGTGAGAGGCTGTTCCACGGGTCTGTGACCTTTCGCACCCTGATCTCCTGGTAACCTGGGTTTTCATCCCCCCCCCCCCCCACATGGCTCTACGCCTGAGTAAAGTTCCTGTTTTAGGAATTGGTCAACGTGACAAAGTGTTAGCACAGGGAACTACTGATTGAGAGGTTGCAGGTTCGATCGGACATCAACACACACACACACACACACACACACACACGCACGCACGCACGCACGCACGCACGCACGCACACACACACACATACACACACATACACACACACACACACCACACACCACACACACACACACACACACACACACACACACACACACACACATACGCGCACACACACACACACACCACACACACACATACACACACACACACACACACACACACACACACACACGCACACAACACACACACACACACACACAGAGTATTGTGGGATTTTCAGCCCAAAGTGGCTCTTACCAAGAGTGGAGTATGTTATGTTATCGTTGGGAAGAGAGGCTAACACAGCCGAATCTCATCTGCTTTACAGATGCTTCATGTAGGGTGTTGTTCGAATGTCCTGATGAACAACGCAGGTATATGTATCTCTCGGGTCTTGTTGACGCCGGAGTAAAACGTTAAAAGAAGCTTAGGGTATATTATAGCCCCACCGTGTAATCTCAGTCCTAAATGTAACTGTATAACGTCGTCACTCTAATGTGAATCATCATCTCCGTTATTATGACCATCAAAATATCATAAGAAAAAGAATGTCCAAGATTCTGTGGCCGTTCATACCCTGCTCACATGGTAAATCGGTGGGAGTAGAGGTGTGCTGGAGAGCTTGAAATGAGCGGCATTGGAAGATGGGGCATTAAAAAATGAAATATAGTAAAAGAAAGTAAAGTATAACAGATAAACATTATACCAAAAAAAAGTTATAAATGAAATGAAAGGAATCAAAATAAAATAAAATCTGCAGGTGTCTGTATCTCTCGGGCCTGTTTGACGCCAGGATATATTATGATTGTAAGCGTAGAATACAGCCCTGTCACACAGTCTCAATCCTAGATAGAACTCCATAGCGTCAGGATTATCATCCTCATTGATATCATCATCATGGCATTGTAAAAATAAAATGAAATAAAATGAAATAAAATGAAACGAAATAAAATACAATAAAATAAAATAAAATAAAATGAAGTAGATCTAAATAATATAAAATTAAATGAAATAAAACAAAATAAAATAAAACAAAATACAATGAAAAAATATACGAAAATGATAAATAAATAAATAAATAAACGAGTAAGTAAGTAAACGAATAAACAAATGAAAGATAACAAAATAAATATAGATAATAGAATACACGTTTTTGATGAAGATGGTTCGTGGGGGCTGTCACTGGAGAGATGTGATAGTATAGCTCTCTCCTTACCAGGGTGGTAAAACTTAATTGGTGTGGCTCGACTATAGACAATTAACGGAAACACTCGTTAGTAGAAGCTGCATTGGGTAGTGTCCAATGTCAGCTGGGACTACAATAGACACACAGCAGGACCGAAGTGACCTGGCAGTAGAGCAGAGTCACCTCTTGTGGGTGGCTTTACGCCAAGCTCGACATGGCTTACTACATTGGACTTCCTGGCATGGCATTTTGGTCTTTTCTCTTTTTTGTAATTTTTTTTTCGTAATGTCTTGTTTCGTTTCGTTCCGTTTCGTTTCGTTTCGTTTTGCTACGTTTTGTTTTGTTTTGTTTTGCTTCGTTATGTTTTGTTTTGTT
Organism: Monoplex corrugatus; assembly: GCA_030674185.1. NCBI lineage: Eukaryota > Metazoa > Mollusca > Gastropoda > Littorinimorpha > Ranellidae > Monoplex > Monoplex corrugatus. Next base: position 79,963,904 of record CM060305.1, read on the forward strand.
TTTCTTTCGTTTTGCTTTATTTTTGTTTTGTTTTGTTTTGTTTTGTTTTTGTTTTGCTTTTCTTTATTTACTTCGTGATTCATTGCGTTGTTTCCTGGCGCCGTTGCGTGTGGGTATGTGTGTAGGTGTGTGCGTGTGTCTGTATGTGTGTATGTCATAATAATGTTCTGTTCTAATCAGCGTTTGGGGGTGGGGGTGGGGGTGGGGGGTGAAGGGTGTGTATGTGTATGTGTGTGTTGTTATTTGTTGTTCATTATTTATTATTTGTTTATTTGCTTGTCCATTTCCTTCTGTCTGTCTCTGTCTGTCTCTGTCTCCGTCTCTGTCTGTCTGTCTGTCTGTCTGTCTGTCTCTCTATTTCTCTCTCTCTCTCTCTCTCTCTCTCTCTCTCTCTCTCTCCCCCTCTCTCTCTCTCTCACTCTCTCTCTCTTTTTCAGAAGTGGACGATAGCCTGGAGGAGCTACGGTAAAGGAGCCATTATTTCCTTCATGTTGGCAGGCAGCGAAGGCTATGTGGAATGTTGTTCATGTGGCTTTTTATGATGTGAAACAAGTTTATGTTTGGTGGCTAACTGTGTTTTCATTCAATCCCCATTTTTTGTATGAAATACACAGAGTCATACGCCATTATGATGTAGTCAAGACTGTTCCAACGGTGGACTAATACAAATACTAGTATAAGATGCAAAACCCTTTCAATAGCTAGAACCTCAGGACCTGGTCAGCTCATGGGTTTATGTGCAGACTAAAAAAGGCTTGTGCCATGATCATTTTGGATCTTACCGATCACATGACACAAACGGCGTCAGTGTATTACATGGAATTTATTCCAAAGGCAGAGACCTCATCTTGAGAAACTGAAACTGATGCTGAAGACACTTGGCTTTGGACATATCATAAAGAGAATAACGAGTGACTACTGATGTTCACAATCATATATGTTTGTCCTCATCACAATTTGGTTGATGATACAGAAAGAAATGATTGGTATGCTGTAGAACCACAAACTTGTTTGATTGTTTTTGTTGTATTTTTCATTTGACGATTGGTCCTGTGCATCAAATGAAACTAATTTGACGGCTTTAGCCTGTGAAAGATGTGCATGTGACAAGAGAGACAGAGACAGACAGACAGACAGAGACAGACAGACAGAGACAGAGAGTGAGAGAGACAGACAGAGACAGACAAAGACAGACAGAGACAGACAGACAAAGACAGAGACAGAGAGTGAGAGAGACAGAGACAGACAGACAGACAAACAGACAGGCAGAGACAGACAGACGGACGGCGGACAGACAGAGACAGAGAGTGAGAGAGACAGATAGAGACAGACAAAGACAGACAGAGACAGACAGACAGATAAAGACAGAGACAGAGAGTGAGAGAGACAGAGATAGACAGACAGACAAACAGACAAGCAGAGACAGACAGACGGATGGCGGACAGACAGACAGACAGACAGACGGACAAACAGACAGACGGACAGACAGACAGACAGACAGACAGAGAATCCTTGACATCTCTTGATTTTGCTCAGAAACTGCGATTCGTTTCGATTTGCATTGTTGTTTGATTTGTGGCATAGTAGAGTTCTGCTATGGCATCTTTAATGTAAACTCAGTGTATGAATGCAGACTTTTGGTTTGTATTTTGGGAAATTCTATTTGATTTCAAAGAAAAGAATCTTAACCCTTTGACTCCCGCACCCTGTCTACCGACTGCAAAACTTTAACCCTTTGACTCTCTCACCCTATCCACCAGCTTCCTGCAGAAAGGGTTAAAATATTTTTGTTTTTGCTGACATGATTGGCAACGCAAGATGTTGGTGGACAGTGTGCAGGAGTCAAAGGGTTAAATGCAAGGGAAAAAACAAACAAACAAACAAAAATTTGGGTTTGATGGGGTGGGGGTGAACGTAGGGGAGGTGAAATGATCCGTGTGGGAGAGTACACTGCCCTTGCAGCGGTGTGGAAGACGTGGCAAGGCAAAGGAAACAGTGGTGAGGAAGTTGTGGCTGAAAACGAGAACGATGCTGTCATGACTAATTGCCTGCCATAGATGACCTTGGGTGCAATCTGCTGTGTTAATGGGTACACCTGCATATCTGCCATGGTGTATCTTCTGACACATATGTGCTGCCATAGTACATGAGTACACTATTGCTGTTATGTTGATCCTACGTCAGTGTGTGTGTGTTAGCGTGTATGTGTGTGTGTCTGTGTGTCTGTGTGTGTGTCTGTGTGTTCCTTCTTTACTTTTCCCTTTTTTGTGTGTATGTGAATCTCTATGTCTGTGTATGTGTTTCTATGTATGTGCGTGTGTTTGTGTGCCTGTATATATGTGTGTACGCGTGTATGTAAATGCATTTGTGTGAGTGTGTGATTATGTGTGTGTGTGTGTGTGTGTGTGTTGCGGCCGCATACTGTCTCTGTCTCTCTTTTTCTGTCTGTCTCTCTCTCTCTCCAATCCTGTCCTTATTCATAGCAGCTTCTTCATCTTCTTTACGTTAAATCCTCTGAATTTTAAATCGTATTCAAGTATAGCGTTGTGCTTTAAAATTCATTTATCATAACAGTATCTCGCTTTCTATTTCAAAACTATGCCAGGGCATGTGGTTTTCCGCTTTTTATTTCAAAACATCGCTAACAAATGTGGTTTCGCGCAGACTCAAGGAGTCTGTATGATAGAATCTAACTGCTGGCAAAGTTGGATGAAGCACATATGGAATTATTTCAGTGTGATGACTCCCTCTTGACTAAATTCCCTACCCCCTTCCTGCTGTCCTGCTATGGACTGGAATAGCTGACCTTCACTGATCAGGACATTATAGTGAGTATGGTGGTGTCAGGATCAGGGTGAGGGGTGTGTGTGCGTGTGTGTGTGTGTGTGTGTGTGTGTGTGTGTGTGTGTGTGTGTGTGTGTGTGTGTGTGTGTGTGTGTGTGTGTCATGGATGATATTTCGTGCAGTGACAAGTGTCAGTGGTTGAACCTGTCATAGTGTATAAGCTTTTCACTTTCTCTTTTTTTGGGGGTGGGTGGGGGTGGGGATGGCATGCTGTCTATCTATCTGTCTCTGTCTGTCTGTCTGTCCCTGTCTATCCCCGTCTGTCCCTGTCTTTCTCTCTGTGTCTGTATGTCTCTCACCTCCCTCTCTGTCTGCCTGGCTCCCTCTCTCTCTCTCTCTCTCTCTCTCTTTCTTTCTCTCTCCCTCCCTCTCTCTCTTTCTTTCTCTGTGTGTGTGTGTGTCTCTCTCTCCCCCTCGCTCTCTCTCACTTTCTCACTTTCTCGCCGTCTTTCTGTCTGCGTGTGAATGTTTGCGTGTGTGTGTATGTATGAATGAGTGTGTGTGTGATGTGTGTGTGTGTGTGTGTGTGTGTGTGTGTGTGTGTGTGTGTGTGTGTGTGTGTGTGTTTACTCTCTCTGTCCCTCTATCTTGTCTGGCTGTCTGGCTGTGTCTCTTTGTCTGTCTCTGTGTCTGTGTCTGTCTCTCTCTCCCTGTCTCTCTCTCTTTCTCTCCCTTTCTCCTCTCTCTCTCTCTCCCTCTCTCTCTCCTCTCTCTCCCCTCTCTCTCTCTCTGCCTCTGCCTCTCTCCCTTTTCTCTCTTTCATCTCTCCCTCCCCCTCCCTCCCCCAAATTTTAGACTTGTTTTCGTTTTCTGGCTACTTACAAATTTTATAGGCATGCTTATGAAACAACTAAAGCAATGATGAGCTTATGTATTTTTATTCGAAGACAAAAAGAAACAGTGCATGCCTATAAAAAGTTTGCAGTTATTCATCAGTCACACTTATCTTTTTTTTTATCATGCTAACTAGACCCTTTATCACATCAGCGAAGTTTCATTCATAAATAGGCGGTCTGAGAAATAATTCCTGGTTCTTTGTGTTCACACCTACATGCACACACACACACACACACACACACACACACACACACACACACACACACATACAGGAACACACATACAGCCTCTCACACATATAGAAAGACATACACACACACACACACACACACACACACACACACACACACACACACACACACACACACACACACACACACACACACACACACACACACCACTGTTCTAACTGAAGCAGTCCCCCAAATTTAAAATGTAAATCACAAAAACAACGGGGAAAATGGACAGGGGCGAGAATCAGGAGAAAACGTAAAAACGACACAAAAACGTCTGTCGGCTTTTGCTTCTTCAAACACCATTTGAGCAGCAGAAGCAGACGACAAGAAGTGCGCCGCCTCTCAGGGGCAGGGCAGTGTGCAGACGACACTCTTTTTGTCTCCAGCCCAGCACACACACACACACACACACACACACACACATTTCTGCAAGGCAATAAACTGGTCACACCATTCTTAACTGGTGATGATAGAATCTATAGATGATCGGATGGCTACTCGGATGTGTGCATACTGGTCCTATATTGCCTGGTATGGGGCTTTGTGCGTGAACACAAGCCCATTTCCAGCGGCGTATGTGCTTCTGCAAGCAGTGTATTAGAAGGATTCCTGCGAGTTGGGGTTTTGCTTCCGCCGGTCTCTCTTCTCTTGATTAGCATTTGTTCTCTATTCAAATGGAATAGTACCCTAATCGTACCGCTGTTGCCAGCTTAATCTGTTGCGAGCTTCCCATTTACATGTAGTGGTGTTGAAGCTAGAGCTGATGATGTTGGCCCTCAGATAATCATTGTGGATATCGCTTTAGTAGTTTTCTATGGTCACGGTATCCTTGTTTCAGCTCTCTGTACAGAAGCATCTTTGATGTTGTTTTCTATATGGACAACGTGTCCTCTCAAACCACGATGGGTTAAAAA
>CM060305.1:79973734-79976234 GCA_030674185.1 Monoplex corrugatus
ATGTATGTTTCCGAAATGAACGTGGCATAAGCTCTATACCATTCCTAAGATGAGTGGCAGAATGGTTCAGACGTTCGCTTGCCAATAACTAAACTCGAGGTTCCAGGGTTCGTTTTTCGTTGCGGCCTTGACTTTTCTCCTCAGTTTCACCGGAAAATCGAACTGAACGTCTAGTCCTTGGAAAGGGGACAAAAAACGAGTTGGGCCCGTGTACCTTATAGCACGTTAAACATCTCATGGCAGTTGAAAATCGTGAAGAGCAGGGCATTCGTCCGGCTGCCCTGATATAAGATATTGGAGAGATAGGTTTATTTTCCCTTTGAAGGCCAATTAGCCTTCTTGCCTGTCTGAAGTGTTAAAAAGTGGGTGGCGCTGCACTGCGGCGACGAGCTCTCAAAGGAGAGAGTAGCCTGGGTTTCACATGGTAAATCCACTGTGAAAAAAGCAACTGAAATTGAATGTAAGGATGAACATGAATATGAGTATAAATTTGAATATGAATATAGATATGAATATGAATACGAATAACCTTAACGTGCTAACAAAGTCTCGGGGCTGTAATTAGCGTGTTGAGTGTAATGTCTACTATATCTTATTCAATTAATCATATGACATTTATGGCGTCAATGTGCATGGAATTTACTGCACGCGTGGAGACGCCATCTTGAAAAGCTTTAACTGAAACTAATATCTATTCTTGTATTAATGTGTCAATAAACCAACAGCAGCAGCAATAACAACAACAACACTGAACTTTAAACTTATGTCTTTCTTTACATCAATGTGTCGCTATAACAACAACATTAACAACGACATCAACAACACTGAATTTGAAACATATGTCTTTCAATATATCAGTACGTCACTGGAACAACAACAACTACTATTACAGCAACCACAACAACAACGACAACAACGACAACAACATCAACATCAACAACAACAACAGCAAACTTTAAAACTTGCCAGCCGATTACGAGAATTCGATAACATTTCAACAACAAAAAGCTGGTGTTTCCTGCATCATACACATGCAATCTTCTTTGATGGTACTCCGGGTTCTGAGAGAGTAGATTAAAAGCTGTTGTTGCATGACTAGAATATTCATTAGGATTCCAGACCAGGATTGGGTCTGTCACTGTCGCTTTCATCTGCCAGAATGCTGGAGGCGCTGGACAGTTAGTTTAAAAGTTGTTGCGGTATGACAGGAATATTAACATCCCTCCTGTTCTATGTTGGTGTCTACTGCAGTCTGGTTTTTCTCTGAATGGAAGCGACAGGCACTTACAGGGAATCATAACTGTGCTTATCCTCTTGTCTGTCTGTCTACCTGATTCTCTCTCTTTCTCTTTCTCTCTCTCTGTCTCTGTCTGTTTATCTGTCCTGCCTGCTTGTCTGTCTGTCTCTTTCTCTCTCTCTCTCTCTCTTTCTCTTTCTCTCTTATCTACCTGTCTGTCTGTTTGTCTGTCTGTATGCTTGTCTACCTGTCTGTCTGTCCGTCTGTCTCTCTCTCTCACTCTCGTTCTCCCCCTCTCCCTCCCTCATCATTTTCTCTCCCTCTTTCTCCATTCTCTGCCTCTGCCTTTATTGATGTATTTCTTTTTTTCTGTTTTCTTTTTCAAGTTTTAATTCTAGACACAGAAGGTAGACTGGCAATAGCAAGTTTAGAAACAGCTTTCAGCGAATACTTTCTATCATTTGAAACTGGACTATCATTGTCATTGCCACTGTCATTGTCATTGTCATTCTCTGTCTGTCTCTGTCTCTCTTAATTCTCTGTCTCTCTCTCTCTCTGTCTCTCTCTCTCTCTCCTGTCTCTGTCTCTCTTTCTCTCCTCTCTCTGTCTGTCTGTCTATCTATCTGTCTCTCTCTCTCTCTCTCTCTCTATCTATCTATCTATCTATTTCTCTCTCTCTCTCTCCTCTCTCTCTCTCTCTCTCCTCTCTCTCTCTCTCTCTCTCTCTCCTGTCATCCGGCCTTTCTTCCTCCTCCACATTCTGTTTTCAACCACTATCACCACATCAAAATCCGCAGACAAATCTTAGCCTGGAGACCAGTACTAGACCAGTTCCGATTAATTTCCAAATTTCATTCCGAGAGGGCGACATGGTGTGTGATGTTTGTCATACTGATTACGCCAGTGCCCACATAAGGGGATTGAACCACGTGAGGCACGTGCAGGATTGTGACGTCACGTGCACGCGCTGTGCACGCGCCGTGTGTCGTGTGTGCGTGCTGAGCCGCTGCATTCTGGTCAGTCAAACACAGGATTAGTTTAGTTCTGTATGCGGAGCTTCGCGTTCGTCTTTCCGTCTGTCTGTGTCTTTTGCCTGCGGCTGCGCTCAACCTGATCAAGCAACTGTCGCCCTGTTCAGCATATTTGAAAAAAGAAAAGAATGGTTACGCCATACTTTTTCTCAAGCATTTCTTTCTTTTTTTTTTTTTTAACATGGCGCGAAAACCAATAACATCAGGTAAGTAGGCAACTGTCGCCCTGCTC
>CM060305.1:79981234-79986234 GCA_030674185.1 Monoplex corrugatus
CGCACCCTATCCACCAACTGCAAAAACGTAACCGTTTGACTTCCTCACCCTTTCCACCAGTTTCCTGCAGGAAGCTGGTGGATAGGGTAAGGGAGCCAAAGGATTAAGTTTTTGTTTGGCTAGCATGACGGACGATGTAGGATGCTGGTGGACAGGGTGCCGAGGTCAAAGAGTTAAACAGGACAGAAAAAAAAGAAAACATAATAAATTAAAAAAAATATCACGCACGTCGTTTCAATCCTCTCTTCTGTTCTGTTTTGTTGAGTTTAAAAGTCCTACCACCCACTCTCAAAGTGTATGAGGACTAACTAAGAATGTTGCTCAAAGAAGCCTAAAAAAAACAAAACATTTTGGTAGCACTGTGAGATTATCGATGCTATTTTTGGATTCTCTCTGGATCTAACCCCTCAATCCTCAACGACAGTCTGTATCCTCCTGTAACTCAGGACACTGCCCCAGTGACTTCGACCCATTGCCTCATCGTGCACACACAGACAGACTGTGACACAGTAAATAACTCCTGTGACCTTATCACCACCAGTGATGGTACTGAGGACTAATTCGGCGTCTTAAAACAGGACACCAAAAAGTTAAAGACTGTAACTGAGTTATGCCTGGCACGACAGGAACTTTCAGAATCCAATCAAAGTCTGACCTTTGCTTTGAGAACCAGTATGCATGTCAAATCAGTTTGAGACGGTTTTGCAAAGAGAAAAACAAAGACAGATAGTGAGAAAGAAGAAGAGAGACAGAGACAAAAAGACAGAGACACAGAGACAGAGAGAAGAGACACAGACACAGAGACAGAGAGAAGAGACAGAGACAAAAAGACAGAGACACAGAGACAGAGAGAAGAGACACAGACACAGAGACAGAGAGAAGAGACAGAGACAAAAAGACACAGACACAGACACAGAGACAGAGACAAAAAGACACAGACACAGACACAGAGACAGAGACAAAAAGACACAGACACAGACACAGAGACAGAGACAAAAAGACACAGACACAGAGACACAGACAGAGACAAAAAGACACAGACACAGAGACAGAGAGAAGAGACACAGACACAGAGACAGAGAGAAGAGACAGAGACAAAATGACACAGACACAGACACAGAGACAGAGACAAAAAGACACAGACACAGAGACAGAGAGAAGAGACAGAGACAAAAAGACACAGACACAGAGACAGAGACAAAAAGACACAGACACAGAGACAGAGAGAAGAGACACAGACACAGAGACAGAGAGAAGAGACACAGACACAGAGACAGAGAGAAGAGACACAGACACAGAGACAGAGAGAAGAGACACAGACACAGAGACAGAGAGAAGAGACACAGACACAGAGACAGAGAGAAGAGACAGAGAGAAGAGACACAGACAGAGAGACAGGAGACAGAGAGACAGGAGACAGAGAGACAGGAAACAGGAAACAGAGAGACAGACAGAGAGACAAAGAAAGAACTGGAAAGACACAGAAAAAGACAGAAAGAAATAGAGAGAAAGACATAGACAGACAGCAGTTGACTGTCTTTGTTGGAGGGAATGGAGGTCACGTGATGTGAAACTTTTTTTGTGTTGGAATGCTCCGATCAACATGAACACAAAAAAAAAGCAAAACAAAAAACACAAAAAAACAAAAACAAAACAACAACAACAAAAACGTGGAAAAGCATACTGAAGAAAAAAGAAAGAAAACCAAACCGGACAGAACAGAACTCTGGAGACGCGCTGATTTGAGAGAGAGAGAGAGAGAGAGAGAGAGAGAGAGAGAGAGAGAGAGAGAGAGAGTCACAGAGACACAGAGACACAGAGACAGAGAGACAGAGAGAGAGAGAACACACACACACACACACACACACACACACACACACACACACACACACACACACACACACACACAGAGAGAGAGAGAGAGAAAGAGACAGACAGAGACAGACAGACAGACAGACAAAGAGACAGGAACAGAAACAGCCAAAGCCAGCCTGCCAGACAGATAGAGAGATAGATAGACAGATGGATAGTTTCAGTTTCAGTTTCTCAAGACGACGTCTCCGCGCTCGGAACGAATTCCATATGCACTAACGTTGCAGGTGCCATTGTGTATGGTGATCATGGCACAAACCTTAAACCTGCACATAAACACATGAGCTGGCCAGGTCCTGAGGCCCCACCTAGACTATGTTTTACCTAGTCTATGTCTAATTGGTATTCTATCAGCCTGTCATTGAAATAATCTTGGTTACATGTAATTGACGTGAGCGTCAACCGCCGGACAATGTTCCGTGCCGGAACGGACGGATAGATAAGCTAGACAGATAGGTAGACAGATAGATAGACAGATTGACGAATAGATAAGAGACAAGCTAGCTAGCCAGATGGACGGAAAGTCGAGATGGATAGAGTTAGATAGATAGATAGATAGATAGACAGATAGATAGATAGATAGATAGATAGTAATAGATAGATAGATAGATAGATAGACAGAAAAGTAGTCGAGAGAAGAGAAAGCAAGGCAGTAGCAGATGCAGACAGAAGACAGAACCTGCACCTCAAGGGCACACGGAACAAACCTTTACCTTTAGCAATTTTTCTTATGGTTGTTTGTTTTTCGTTTGTTCGTTCGTTTGTTTGTTTGTTTGTTTGTTTGTTTGTTTGTTTGTTTGTTTGCTTGCTTGTTTGTTCGTTCGTTCGTTCGTTTGTTTGTTTGTTTTCCCCTCACCTTTTCTTTGTGTTTCGTTCCGCCATGGTGACTATATTTTTTCAAAAATCAGTCCAGAACCAGCGTCAAAATCTTTGCTGACACAGTTTCTTCTCCAAAGACTCAGCACAAGACACGACGGTTATAGACAGACAGACAGACAGACAGACACATGTCCCGCCGCCGTGTCAATATTAAATAATCCCTCTTTTTTTTTTTCTAAGCCGACGAAAAAGTGGACCCCGTCTTAAGAGCATGACAATTGCTAGTTGTCTCCTGAGTTCTAATCGTCCTGTGGGCACCATGTCTGACTTCTGCCAGCCTGTCGTTCTGTTTGTCTTTCATTTTCTCCCCCACCCCACCTCCCATCCCCACCCCCCTTCATCTCCCATCCCCCCCCCTCCCCCCACTGTGATGCTCCCCACCGTCTGCCTGTCTCTGTGTGTGTCTCTGTGTCTCGTCCTGTATCTTCAACTTTGTGTCCCTGTTTTTGTCTTTTACTCAATTCAATCGTTTTCTCTTGTTCGGGTGGGCGCGTACACACACAAAAAACGTGCAAGCACGCACTCGCGCGCGGGCACACACACACACACACACACTCATACACACTCACACACACACGCATACACACTCACAACGCCTCACGCATACATACTCACACCACCCATCCACGGATAGGCACGAGGTCCGTTGTGGATTATCCTACAGAACAGAACACGCGCACACATGCACACACACACACACACACACACACACACACACACACACACACACACACACACACACACACACACATACACACACACACACAGAGGAGAGAGAGACAGAGACAGAGAAGACAGAGAGAGAAAGAGACGAGAGAGACAGAGAGAGAAAGAGACGGAAAGAGACAGACAGACAGACTGACTGACTGACTGACAAACAGACAGACATAGATTAAAAGTCAGACGGAACCATTCTAAGCATATCCCTGACTATTTCTCTGTCACTGTCTGTATCTGTATGTCTGTGTGTTCTCTTTCTTAATATGTATTTTGCGTACACAAACACATACACGCATACACACGCACATGCACACGCACACGCACACGCACACGCACACGCACACAACATTCATACATACACAAACATACACATACACATACACGCACTAACTCGCACACAAGTATCTCACAAACACACACGTACAAACAAAACTCTCTTCTCCTTCCCTCCCCTTCTCTGTCTCTCTCTGTCTCTGTCTCTCTCACTGTCTCTGTCTCTGTCTCTCTCTCTCTCTCTCTCTCTTCTCTCTCTCTCTCTCTTATTTCAATCTTTTATTGAATTTCATCTGCCCCTCGTTTTGTCTCTCCTTTTCTCTGTCTCTTTTGAATAATCTGTAGTTAGCAGCATCCAAACTTTAACTAAAGGTAGATATGAACAAACGTACTATTGTTACGTTTAGAAAGGGAGGTTATTTGGCAGCAAAGAACAGATTGTATATCAATGGAGAGATGATGATTGTTGTATATTGTTATAAATATTGTGGACTATTTTTTTCTACACGTCTTAGTTTTTGTTTTTTGCCAGGATCTGGCAAGCGAGCCTGCAGTTTTTTTGTACATAACTTGTCCATACTTAAAAGCAACTCACTACAAGTATTTTGGGAACAGCCTGTTGCTCAATACGGTAATGAATTATGGTTCAGGTTCAGGTTTATATTCCTTATAACCCAGCCGACTACTATAGCCACGACAGAGCTGACACCACATTAAAAATCTAGTCCAAATGTGATCAAAAAAGACAACTTAAAAACCAAGTGCACTATCATCCTTTCAAGAGTGAATGCATTCTAAAGTCTTTCCAGTTCGTGTCATCGTATAAGCTGAAATCGATTGATCTCTTTGAAAAAACTTGGACATTGTGTCTGAAGGAAAAAATTCTAAAGAAGTTCTCTTGTTAAGTTCAGTTTCAATTTCTCAAGATGACGTCTCCGCGCTCGGAATGAATTCCATATGCGCTAACGTCACAGGTGCCATGTGATGGAGAAGATCCAGAATGATCATGGCAAAGCCTTAAGCCTGCACATACACCCAAGAGCTGGCCAGGTCCTGAGGTCCTACCCTAGATAGTGCCATAACTCTGGGGTCGTAGGGGAGTGAGGTGGCAGAGACCTCAACTTGTCCCTGCGGCCAGCACCACGAGGGCGGCGCCCATCCCCTCTCCCTTGATTCAGTTTCATATTCATATTCACTTTTTCTTAACCAAGACTTCAGAAAGGCAAGAAGGCTAGTTGGTCTTCGAAGGGCGGGAC
>CM060305.1:80006234-80016234 GCA_030674185.1 Monoplex corrugatus
CACACACACACACACACACACACACACACACACAAACACACACATGCATACTTACACTTACACGCACACGCACGCATAATCATTATTTATAATAACGGCATTTGTGAATTTTTCCTTCTCTTCTTCGGCACAGTTGTTTTTGTTGTTCATTTCTTTTTCCTGAAGATGAACCATTTCCAAGTTTCCTCTTCTCTCGTCCTTTTTCTCTTTTTTTTTTTTTTTTTAATTTTTTTTTTCGATAAATCACTTTAGTAAATAGACATTAAATCAAAGACCACCACACCACACCCACACACACAACACACACACACACACACACACACACACACACACACACACACACACACACACACACACACACACACACAAACAAACACACACACACAAACACAACACACACACACACACACACACACACACTCACACACACACACACACACACACACACACACACACACACACACACACACACACACACACACACACACACACACACACAAAGATACAGCTCCGTAAAAACCAACCGGCCCTTTCTTTCAAAAAAACAAGAGACGGGAGTGAAAAAAAGGAAGCCCCATCAGATGAGAAAAAGCCACAAAAAAGTCCATGAGTCAATGTCTGTCTCTCTGGTCTTCAACGTTACCACAGCCACCCGCTAATGAGATTGTCCTCTCACACTCCCCTTTCACTCTCCCCAACTCCCCCCCCTCACCCTCATCCCTTCCTCTGCCACCTCACCCTCTCCAACACCCTTCCACTTCCGCTGATCATCTCCCCTTATACCCCTCCTCCACTTCACCTTCTTCCAAGTCTCCCTTCATATTCCGTCCCTTGAAGACCCGCGAGTTAGTCAAATAGGTTAAAGTTTGGTTTTAATAGGGAACAGTCGCCGTTCTACAGTTTCAGTTTCAGTTTCTCAAGATGACGTCTTCGCGCTCGGAACGAATTCCACATGCACTAACGTCACAGGTGCCACGTGTATGGTGATCATGGCACAAGCCTTAAGCCTACACATAAACCCATGAGCTGGCCAGGTCATGAGGCCCTACCTAGACTATGTTTTTACCTAGTCTATATTTTTTTACTGGTATTTTATCCGCCTACCTCTGGAATAATCTTGATTAAATGCAAATGGCATGTGCATGTGTGTATCTTACCTTCAAAAAAGGAACATATATATAAAGTAAATAAATGAATAATTACAGGTCTGAATCACAACACAACTAACTATTCTGTATAAACTCGTCTCACATGACAGACCCCCCACCCCCACCCCCCACCCCAACTAGTCAATGTCAAAATACTCAACCGTCTATCAACTTGGTGAAGCCAATATTTTCTTAATCATAGATAGGTAAGTACATGTAAGTAAGTAAGTAGGTAGGTAGGTAAGCGGGATCATACTTTAAAGAATCACTTCAAAAGTATGTTCTGCAGAGACGTCAGGTAAAAAACTGACAGGACCGTTGTTCGGCGGTAACCGTATCGCAACGGACTGCAGACTGGAGGGTTGTATGTTCGAATCCTCATCAGTCCCTTCAAAAATCATCGAGGGATTTTTTTCGGATTCAACCAGCTCGTACCCAGAGTTGAGCGCGCTATGGTGCGTGTTCATTATGAAGATTAGGACTGCACAGTCAAGTCTCATTCGCTTCATGGATGCTTCACTGAGGGTGTTGCTGGAATCGTCTGACCAACACTACAGGTGTCTGTATTTCCCGGGCCTGGTTGAAGCCGGGATATGTTATGATAGTAAGCGTAGAATAGGGCACCGTCATGTAGTTTCAATCCTAGATGGAACTCCATAGCATTATGATTATCATCATTATCATCATCATTACATTATCAAAAATATTGTGCCAGTTCTGTGGCCATTAAGGTGTCGTAGAAAATGGCGAGCGCGCGCACGCGCGCACACACACACACACACACACACACACACACACACACACACACACACACACGTACACACACATACACGCACGCACGCACACACACACACACATACACACACACATACACTCTCTCTCTCTCACACACACACTCACGCACACACACACACACACACACACACACACACTCTCTCTCTCACACACGCAGACATACACATACACACATACACACACACACACACCCACACGCACGCACACACACACACACACACACACACACACACACACACACACACACACACTCACACATAATGCGAGCACAAAGTAAATCTCCCTGAGAGCGATGCTCCTTAAAAGAATGAAAAAAAACAACAAGACTTTTATCGAATGGTCCTGTCTTTGATCTGCCAAGACACCTGTCCCTGGATGGTAAAGGTGATTATTTTTTTCTAATCTGCCAAGTCAATATGTGTGCAAACCTGCCAATGGTTAATTCCACCTTCGTGTGAATACGCATGCAGAATATCAAATATGCACATGCAGGCAATGACCAAGTTTGACAAAAATCATTTTTAGCTAATAGCTTTTACACGTTGATAAACGAAGTGCTATTATCATTATCGTTATCATTATTATTAACATCATTCCTTTTGCCATCAGAGACAGAGTGGAGAGAGACAGAGACATACAGACAGACACAGAGACAGAGAAAGGGAGAGAGAGACAGGAAAAGAGACAGAGATAGAGAAAGACAGGCAGTCAGAGACAGACAGACAGAGACAGAGAGAGTGAGAGACAGAGACAGACAAACAGACAGACAGATAAAAAGACTGACGGATGGACAGAGAGAGAGAGAGAGAGGAGAGAGAGAGAGAGAGAGAGAGAGAGAGAAAGAGAGAGAGAGAGAGAGAGACAGAAAGACAGATAGATGTTTACTTTAAAGACAACATGACTATATTCTCCCGATTTCACAGTGTATCTTTTTGTTTTGTTGTTGTTGCTGTTGTTGTTGTTGTTTTGTTTGTTTGTTTATTTATTGTTGGGTTTTTTTTTTCATCTATCCGAACAAAATCATCTGGCAGTGCAGAATGAAGCCGGTAAGAGAGCAAACTTCACCTTCCGCGTGGTGGGTAAAGGATGGAAATATTTCCTGATCTCCTGATCTTCATGTGTATGCGCACACAGAATATCTTATGTGCATGTTAAAGATGTTGCAAGTCACGTCAGTGTCTTTTCGCTTACAGATACTTATAAACACTCAATATGACTACCCACCTAAGTTGGAATATTCATATTCATATTCATATTCATATTCATATTCATATTCATATTTACATTCACATTCACATTCACATTCATATTCATATTCATATTTACATTCACATTCACATTCACATTCACATTCACATTCACATTCACATTCATATTCATATTCATGTTCATATTCAAATTCATGCTCATATTCATATTCATTTCTTTTGTCACAGTGGATTTACCATGTGAAACTCGGGCTCCTTTCGCCTTTGAGAGCACGTGGCTGCAGTAGAGCGCCACCTATTTTTTTACCAAGACTTCAGAAGGGCAAGAAGACTAATTGACCTTCAAGGTCGGAAATCAACCTTTCACTGAAATGTTTTAAACTAGCGCAGCCAGGCGAATGCTCTTCTCTTCACGAAGTTTTTCAATTGCCGAGGAATCTTTAACGCGAGTTGCCAGAAGGCACACGAGTCCCAGTCGTTTTTCGTCCACTACCGAACGACTAGACGTTTAGTTCGATTTCCCAGTCAAACTGAGGAGAAAAGTCGAGGCCTCAACGGGGGAACGAACCCCGGAACCGCGAGTTCAGTTATTGAAAGGCGAACGTCTGAACCATTCTGCCACTCTTCTCCCTGGAATATGCAGGCTGTGTGGCAACACACCATCTGCACAGTGCCAGAAAACAACGTGCATACACGCATCTGAGGAAAGTCGGAATGCTTCGAAGAAAAAGACATGATCTGTATTCACTGATCTGATAGGTCATTCGCATTACAGTTTATTTTGGACACCTAGGTCATTCGTATTACAGTTTATTTTGGACACCTAGGTCATTCGTATTACAATTTATTTTGGACACCTAGGTCATTCGCATTACAGTTTATTTTGGACACCTAGGTCATTCGTATTACAATTTATTTTGGACACCTAGGTCATTCGCATTACAGTTTATTTTGGACACCTAGGTCATTCGCATTACAGTTTATTTTGGACACCTAGGTCATTCGCATTACAGTTTATTTTGGACACCTAGGTCATTCGCACTACAGTTTATTTTGGACACCTAGGTCATTCGTATTACAATTTATTTTGGACACCTAGGTCATTCGTATTACAATTAATTTTGGACACCTAGGTCATCGCATTACAGTTTATTTTGGACACCTAGGTCATTCGCATTACAATTAATTTTGGACACCTAGGTCATTCGTATTACAATTAATTTTGGACACCTAGGTCATTCGTATTACAATTAATTTTGGACACCTAGGTCATTCGCATTACAATTAATTTTGGACACCTAGGTCATTCACATTACAATTAATTTTGGACACCTAGGTTATTCGCATTACAGTTGATTTTGGACACCTAGGTCATTCGCATTACAATTAATTTTGGACACCTAGGTCATTCGCGTTACAGTTGATTTTGGACATCTAGGTCATTCACATTACAATTAATTTTGGACACCTAGGTCATTCGCATTACAGTTGATTTTGGACATCTAGGTCATTCACATTACAATTAATTTTGGACACCTAGGTCATTCGCATTACAGTTGATTTTGGACATCTAGGTCATTCACATTACAATTAATTTTGGACACCTAGGTCATTCGCATTACAATTTATTTTGGACACAATTAATTTTGGACACCAAGGTCATTCGCATTACAATTGATTTTAGACACCTAGGTCATTTGCATTACAATTGATTTTGGACACCTAGGTCATTCGCATTAGAATCAATTTTGGACACCTAGGTCATTTCCATCAGAATTCATTTTGGACACCAAGGTCATGCGCATTAGGATTAATCTTGGACACCTTTTTCACTGTCCTACATCCTCAATAAGCGATCTGAGACAGTTTCATCCAAAAACAACCCAACTACTCTTGCACGCAATTTCTCTGCAGATCTTTATTAATTTACACACTTACCATCGTCAGTTCCATTTTCATTGTCTACGTGACATACCGGTGCCAGACTTGGACCCTGATCAAGCCCCTGAAGCACAAAATTACCACCTGTGTGATCCGTTGTCTGAGAGTTTGGTGTTAAGAGTTTTGGAGAATGGGAACGGCAAGTTTGAAAAATGGCTTTTAGTCAATAACTAACCGTTAGGAAACAAAGCCTCGTTGCCATCGTCATCGTTGTTTTCATAGTCGTTGTTTTGAAGCGTCCTGTAGACTGTCACGCTCGCACAGACGCTCACATTACTTCCCTCGGGATGATATGAACTGATCTTCTTTTCAAAAAAAAAAGAAAAAGAAAAAAGAGGCTGAGGCTCTCAGCAGGAAGATCAGGAAGTTGGGAGTCAGTGTCCACGCCAAGCCCACCAACACCATCAGAAGCCAGTTAGTCCACCCCAAAGACAAAACAGACAAATTGGACACATCAGGGGTGATATACAAGATAGACTGCCAGGACTGTGACCATAGTAAACATTGGCGAAACTAAGCGCAACTTGCACAAAAGATTAAAAGAACACAAACGTGTGTCCTCTCCAGTGGGGGAACATCTGATCCACACCCAACACCACTTTGAAAAGGACAATGTGCAAGTTCTCGACAAAGAAGCAAGATGGTTCCAGAGGGGAGTAAAGGAGGCAGTTTACATCGCCGCAAGGAACCCCACCCTCAACCGTGACCGGGGCCGACACAACCTGCCATCGGTATCTCCTCACTTATTCAGTCCCACTGTCGTGAGTTCGCTCGCGGCGGTGCGCACTGAAGCCAGTTCTCAACCCAGCAGTTGCGCTGAAGAAGTCGGCCGGATCGCCGATGAAAGCTGCGCAGTAAGTAGCCCTTTTTTTTGCACTGAGAGACAGTTTCAGCCAGGTAGCCATTAAGAAAAAAAGATATTGTCTTAAATATCAAAAGTGAACATATCGCTTAAATGAGGCAAGTAATGGCAACAAACAATAACTCTCAGAGTCTGAAAGCCAATATCGGGAATGACAGAGCCAGCATCGACCTTTCTCGGCCAAGGGACATCACTGAGGTGGTGACAGATCGACAAGGGGTAGCCTATAACACAGACGATTGCGCTACACGGAATAAAGTTCGTTGAAAAACATATGTGGGGAATGGCGTGAGAGACAAAGACAGACAGAGAGACAGACACACAGACACACAAACACAAAGAGACATAAACATAATTGTACATGTTTTAGCTTATAAAACTGAAATACAAAAGCTCTAAAATACACCGACCTAAAGAACTTGAACAGGCGTAAGTAAAGAAATGATGATATATAATGGCTGACTAACTGGACTGAACTGACCGGCTGGCTGAATGAAAGAATGAATGAATGAATGAATGAATGAATGAATGAATGAATGAATGAATGAACAGGACAACATATAACATAACAAAGTCTTAACCACCACGTCCTCTTAACGCAAGAGACAGAAAAACTTTTATGACTAAACCATTTCAGTATGTCACGACAGTAAATCCATTTTACAACACGCTCCACCTCTCATCGACAAGAAACGAAGGAATTTTATGACCTGGAGTATTCAGGTTATTGTAGTTGTCCAGGACTTAATGTCATTTCTCTGCTCATTGAGGGTACAACAGATGCTGTGAGGCTGACGCGTGTTCAGTACGTGACCTGCTTGCTACCTTACTTGCTTTCTCATGAAGTGTGTTTGTTTGGGTGTATATACTGTTTTAAGTTTATACTTCGTGGCTGCTTGTATTTTGATGTAGTCTTTTAATTGCTTACAACCAGACGAGAGATTTTTCGGCCAATCGGCTTTTGTCAAGCGTACACGTTTGTGCTTTTGTGATCTTACGTTTACGCTTGACAAAGGCCAGTTGGCCGAAAACTTGCGCCTGTCTTGTCCGGGTGTATTAAATACGCGTTCTGATTCTACGTTCATGATTTTTTTTGTTCCTGTTTGCTTCAACGTGGGCGCTCCCACTTGTTTTCGATTTCTTTAATTACTTATTTATTTTACTCATTTGTTTTTCTTTGTAGATAAGATACACGGCTGCCTTGGTATAACACATGGGAGAGATAGGTTGACTTCCCAGGTACCACCCCTTAAAGACCAATCAGCTTTCTTGTCTTTCTCAGGTCTTGGTTAAGAAAATATGTGAATATGAATATGAATTTGAAGCGAGGGAGACGGGATGGGCGTCGACCTCGTGGCTCTGACCCTGGGAAAAATTGAGGTTTTTGCCACCTCACTCCAGCTATCCTCATTGGCGCCCGTCAGAAACTTTCTCAGCTGCCTCCTCTTTCTCTCCCATTATGTAACACATCAGTCCCAATTTCTGATTCAGCTAAAAATCTTGGTGTCTGCATTGACTCTATCCTCTCCATGAACAACTTTGTTTCTCAAACTGCCAGATCTTGCTACTATCACCTCCATCGTATAAGCCTGATCAGGAAGTATCTCTCTGTCGAAACAACTGCAAAACTCGTTCTCTCCTTCATAATGTCTCGCATTGACTATTGCAATTCACTCCTGTCTGGTCTTCCTGCCTCCACCACTCACATCCTAGAGCACATTCAAAACAATGCTGCACGCCTTGTACTCAAAAGAAAAAAGCTGACCACATATCTCCTCTCCTGGCACAACTTCACTGGCTCCCTGTATCAAAGCGCATACAGTACAAACTAGACACCATGTGCTACAAAAGCCTCAATAACGCAGCCCCCGATTACCTGTCAAACCTACTTGAGATCTATGTTCCCTCACGTACCCTCCGCTCTGCCTCCGATCCTCTGACTTTTCGCTTTCCACGCACTAAGCTCAATACCTATGGTCCACGAGCCTTCTCTGTTTCTGGTCCGCTCTCCTGGAACAAACTTCCTCTCTCAGTCCGTCAGCAACCTACTTTTGTCTCCTTCAAGTCCGCTCTCAAAACTCACCTTTTCTCCTCTGCATAAAATCCTGACCTCACTCAATCCCCTCTGCAGCCTGTCTCCACTCGGAGGGGAATCACATTGTAATATATAATTGTATATAATATGCTCTCTAAAAATTTTCCATTGCTTTTATTCTTTCTCCCCATTTATAGCCGTGTGCGTGTGTGTGTGTGTGTGCGCGCGCGCGCGCGCGCGCGTGTGTGTGTGTGTGCGTGCGTGTGTGTGCGTGCGTGCGTGCGTGTGTGTGCGTGCGTGCGTGTGTGTGTGTGTCTGTTTCAGCGCTTAGATTTGATTTTATCAAGATTTTGCGCTATATAAATATTGTAATTATTATTATTATTACTACGACCTCAAGGTTATGGAACTATCTAGGTAGGACCGCAGGACCTGGCCAGCTCATGGGTTTATGTGCAGGCTTAAGGCTTGTGTGCAGTGATCGCTCTGGATCTTCTCTATCACATGGCACCTGTGACGTTAGTGCATATGGAATTCATTCCGAACGCGGAGAATTCATCTTGAGAAACTGAAACTGAAACTGAAACTGAAACTGAAACCATAGGTCCCGTCCTTTACCCTTCCTGTTTTAAGACCTTCCAAGCGCATATGGTTTTGCAATGCTCCAAGAGTCTGCCAGACAATTGCCGGCAGATGTGGCTAGAGCGCATACAGACTTTCCGAATGCGATGAATCCGTCTTGAACAACTTCCGAACTCTGAACTTGATAGAAGGAACAGCGGATCAGAGTCTTCAAGCTAATCTGACAATCAAATTGACCATTATCGATGGAATGGACGATCGGCGTTTGTTTAAGAGTCAAACCCACAATCAAATTGACCGTTACCAATGGAACTGGAATCCAATCTTTCCTAGTATCCATCCTGTCTGTCGTGACGGGAAATTAGCTCAGAGACATCATCAGAGAGATCGGTAACTGCACCATTTCACAGGCGAGTACGACCTCGATTGATATTTTTGACAGAAACAGGCAATCTATGCGTGCGCTGTGATTTTTATTATTGTTTCTTTCTTTTTTTTTTCTTTCTTTTGTTTGTTTGTTTGCTTCTGGTTGTTGTCATTTGTGTGTTTACCTGCTGTTCAATCTTCTCCGCTGCCCCCTATTCCCTTCATCTCATCTCTCCAGCATCGCTCCAAACATCGGAACCGATGTCACCACGAGTATTGATGAGGGCGGGCTTCCCGAAAGAGAGATGAAGACCAGAGAGGGACGAGAGAGGGTTCTTCCATTCTGTCTTGATCCAGAAGCTGGGCTGGACCTGGTTGGTGCGCGTTGTGTGGCTGTGTCCCGGGCTTTGTCATCTCCTCACCTTGCCATTCGGTTTGTAAACAAAGTAACTGATGACTGGGTCCGAATGGGTCATGCAACGCATGGACAGCCCCCCTTTGCTTGATGAAATGACTGTCGATTGGCGTCGGGAGTTTGGGAGGTGAGTGTCCCGAGAGTGGCCAGGCATTGGTGCTCTGGGTTCCATCCGCACCCTCGTGGTGTTTCTCGTCATTATTATTATTATATTATCTTCCTGTTGTTGTGGTTGTTGCTGTTGTTATCATCGTCGTCATCATCATCGTCGTCGTCTTCATCATCATCATCATCATCATCATCGTCGTCGTCGTCATCATCATCATCATTATCATCATCATTTTTATTATTGTTATTAGTGTTATTAGCGCTATTATTATTATTATTATTATCATCATCATCATTATTATTATCATCATTGTTATTGTTATTGTTGTTGTTGTTGTTTTCGTTGTTGTTATCATGTTCTTGTTCTTGTTTTTATTTTTATTATCATCATCATCATTATCACCATCATCATCAGTAGTAATAAAGTAGTAGTACTGATAGTAGTAGTATATAGGTTAGTAGTAATGCTATTAGTATTGTCATTGTCATCATCATCATCATCATCACCACCACCACCACCACCATTGTCAGCATCATCGT
>CM060305.1:80018734-80021234 GCA_030674185.1 Monoplex corrugatus
CACTATAGAAAAAAAAAAGATATAATCTAAAGTATAAAGCACAAATAGTGCAATCTGCGTATTAGAAATCTTTCTTTTCCCCTTTTGTTTATTGACAGGAGACAGGGGAAAAAAAGGCTTTTTGCTACACAGTATGGTCGCCGCTACAGCCAATAAGGTGGACTATTCCATGGTCAGACAGTGTGACGTTGGGAACACTACAAGCACTAATTAATGTGACGGTCAGTCTGGTCAAACATTCATCAGACCAGTGGACAGAGACATGGGAAGAGAGACAAGCGGCTCACTGTCCATAACGCTGTGAATGTTTGTCCTATTCAATGCAACGGCCCGCGGCCCGTCGTACACAGCTCTACCGAGAATTAGGGACAGTACAGTTTGGAGAAAGGCAAACAAAAAATAACATCAATGAAGAAGATTAGGAAAAGACAAGCAACATTTATAGGACATTTTGCGAGGCAAAAGAAATTAGAGCACCTACTCACAACAGGAAAGCTAGAGAGAAAAAGAGCACCAGACAGATCCAGGAAGAAAATGTTGGACGGATTTGTGGAATGAACGAGAACAGAGAGGGGGAGAGATGCGCTTGCAGCGACAAAAGATAGATTCGTATGGAGGGCCATGATCGCAAACGTTATGCGGCAAGGCACATGATGATGATGATGATGATGATGATGATGAGATGATGATGATGATGATGATGATGATGATGATGATGATGATGATTATGATGACAGTTTGGAGTTTGTGCTTCATTCCTGCTATCAAGCAGTCATCCTTTCAGATGCTGCCTCAATTCCGCAGACCGTGGAGAATGACAAACTCACCCTTCCTGACCTAGGCTATCCAACAAGTCTGAAGAACCAGAAGAGTAGTGCTCCAGTGAATCCCAGCACATTGTGGAACCCTAGGTAACAAGACAGTAGATGAGCTAGCAAGACAAGTGGCTCATCATCATCACCATCATCACCATCACCACCACCACCATCATCATCATCATCATCATCGCCATCATCACCATCACCATAACCATCATCATCATCATCATCATCATCATCATCATCATCATCATCATGATGTTGTGCTTTGCCGCATGGCGTTGACGATCATGGCCCTCTGTACGAATCTATCTTTCGTTGCTGCAAGTGTATCTCCTCATCCACTCCTCAAAAATGTCTAATATTTTCTCCATGGGCTTACCTGGTACTCTAGCTCTGTTTCTTCTAGCTTCCCCTACGTGACAAGAGAAGAGAGCACAGACAGGTTAAAGAAGACAACAACAGCGTCAGTTACAATGAAAAGAAATGCATCATCAAATCACTCCTTAAAAGCCACGAACAGAAATGGACGACTACCATCTTCTGTCCAGAGAGCAGCAAGTGGTCCTGATGAGGCAGTGCACCATTCACTACTATAGATCTCTACACCTACACGAACTGCAAGTTCAAATTGACAGATTCATCAGTCTGCTCCTGCGGTCAACAGGACCAGACAGCTGAACACGTATATTGCAGCGATGTTGTCTTCGTCAAGTGGAGGGACAGGAGACATGGCCGACTACAACTCCTCTGACCGCTTAACTCCATGGAAAACAGGCAGAAACTGGAAATAAAAAAAATGAATAAATAAATAAATGAATAAATAAATTAATTAAGTAATTAAAAATAAATGAATGAATGAATAAATAAACAAACAAATAAATAAATAAATAAAAACGGTCATGTTTATCGCCAGATGGGAACGAACTATGCAGATGACGAACGAAAGAAGAAAAAGGAGTTTGCTCAACACAGATTCATCGCACTCGAACAAATCCGCATGCGCTCTGCCAAAATCTGCCAGCAGTTATATGGCAGGCTTCTTAAGCTTGCAAAGAACTCCACGTGCTAGCAAGTTCTTGAAATGGGATGGGGGAAAGGAACGGGACCGGATTATTAAGATGGGCATCGAACAGTGTTTTTGGTTGCAGGCTTCGATGGAACTCCAGATATGAGATGCTGAATCCATGGACCCTATCAGACAAACCAGTCAGCTCAGGGGTCAGAGCAAACCACACGAAGCTAAAGAGAGCCCCTTACACACGCCTGCATGGCTGTGATTGGCTGCCTGTGGTGAGGTCATTTGTAAACACCGTTGTGAATTGATTAGGGTCCGGAGGTTGTTCAAGAGGGATTCATCACACTCGGATAATTCCATATACGCTCATCCGAATCTGCCAACATGTATGAGGCAGACACTTTGAGCCTGCGCAAAACCCTAAGCGCTTCCGAACCTTAGCCCTTCCCAGACTTTCAGCTTTATAATCAGTTTTCTTTCATACAAAGTCGTCTAAAAGCGTGATATGAAAGCTCTGGCCATCAACACAGAGAGTTGGGAAGACACAGCAACCGATCGCAACAGATGGCTCAGTGTGCTCCAGAAAAATTCCAGACCTTTGCTGAGGAAAAAGAGAGTCAGGCGGAAAGCAAGCTCCTACAAAGGCAACCCCATGACCAGCATC
>CM060305.1:80028734-80031234 GCA_030674185.1 Monoplex corrugatus
GCTGCCATCCCTGTCAGAAAATGAGCTAAGTAGTTGGTGTTGTCAGCACTGAGGTGGTTTCCATGTGACTGGTCCGTGGCACTTGTTCTTGGCACGTAAACAACTGGCATGGAAATGTCATATATTTCCCTTTTGTGGTAAAATTGTGTGAAAAGACAACAGGCAAAGCTAAACACTACAGGAATAATGGTGAACGGGAATGCCATATCGTTTTTCTCTTGTGAGAAAATTGTGTGAACAGAACCCCCAAAAAGACAACAATAAACACTACAGAATTTGTGCTGAGTGGGAATGACATCTCATTCCTTGTTGTGGTAAAAATTTGATTGACCAGGAAAGCAGCAAAAATTACAGACAGAAAAAAAAAAAGATTAGCAGATCTAATATAGTATTGTGCTTTCTTTTCGTGAAATTCCTTGAGTAAATAAAAGGCAAAACTAAAAAGGTCTTTTTTTTTTTTTTGAAACAATAAAAACGTATTGTTTATGAGAATGTCACATCCCTCCCTGATATGGTAAAACTAAATCATTTTTATGTTTATGTTTCATTTATATTCATATTCATTTCTTCTGTCACAGTGGATTTTCCATGTGAAACTCGGGCTGCTCTCCCCTTTCAGAGCCTGTCATTGCAATGCGGCGACACTTTAAGGTTTTAGAAACGCAAGAAAACTAATTGACCTTCAAGGGAAGGAAACTGTGAAACTAACTAATCTCTCCGTTTTGTACAGCGCAGCTTAAAGAAAGCCTTGCTCTTCACGATTTTTAACTGCCGTGGGATCTTTAGCGTGCGCAGACCAGAAGGCACACGGGTCCGACTAGCCCTATTCTCCAAAACAGTTTGGATTCACCGCACAATACAAACTTTCAGATTTCTTAGTGGAGCATGAAGAAGTCAAACCGTTGGGCGAGTTGACCACATTCCACTGTTGTGTTATATAGTCTCCATCTTTAGGGGCGTGCATGATGATTGTTTTCATGTTTTCTTATGCCAGTCACTGACATAACGTACAGGCTTTTTAACCCATTGACTCCCGCACATTATCTAACAATTGCAAAAACTTAATCCTTTAACCCCTTCACCCTATCCACCAGTTTCCTGCAAAACTTAACATTTTGACTCCCTCACCCTATCCACCTATTTCCTTCGAGAAGCTGGTAGATAGGGTGAGGGAGTCAAAGTGTTAAAGCTGGTGGATAGGGTGAGGGAGTCAAAGGGTTAAGTTTTCGCCTTGCTAGCATGGTTGACAATGCAGGATGCTGGTGGACAGGGTGGGGGAGTCAAAGGATAACATTTTCGCTTTGCCAGCATGGTTGACAATGAAGGACGCTGGTGGACAGAAGTACAGGAGTCAAAGGATTAAGTTTTCGCTTTGCTAGCATGGTTGACAATGCAGGATGCTGGTGGACAGGATGCGGTAGTCAAAGGGTTAACATTTATACATGATATCTTGCATGCGTATACATACACGAAGGGGGTTTTAAGCATTGGCAGGTCTGTGCGCGTATGTTGACCTGCAAGGTCCGAAAAACTTCCACCCTTTACCCACAAGGCGGAGATGTTTAGATGGATCGAACCTAGGACCCTTTGGTTGGAAGTTTACCCGCTTAAAAACTACCGTGGCTTTCAGAACTAAATGAACAAACAATAAAACAACGTTACCGAAATTGCAAGAAACATAGGGAGAAGAGTGGCAGAATGGTTCAGACTTCGCCTCCCAATAACTAAACCCGATGTTCCAGGGTTCGCTCCCTGTAGAGGTCTCCTCGACTTTTCTCCTCAGTTTGACCGAAAAATCGAACCGAACGTCTAGTCCTTCGGAAAGGGATGAAAAACGAGTCGGACTCGTGTGCCTTCTGGCTGCGCAAGCTAAAGATCCCACGGCAGTTGAAAATCGTGAGGAGCGGGGCATTGCCTTGGTATAAAACGTGGGAGAGATAAGTTGATTTCACAGGTCCCTCACCTTGAAGACCAATTTGCCTTCTTGCCTTTCTGAAGTCTTATTGAAGAAAATGTGAATATAAATATGAATTTGAAGCGAGGGAGAGGGGATGGGCGCCTCCCTCGTGGTGCTGGCCCGGGAAAAGTTCAAGTCTGTGCCACCTCGCTCCCCTACAACCTCAGGGTTATGGAACCATTTAGGTAGAACCCCGGCACCTGGCCAGCTCGTGGGTTTATGTGCAGGCTTAAGGCTTCTGCTGTGACTATTCTGGATCTTCCCTATCACATTGCACCTGTGACACCAGTGCATATTGAATTCATTCCGAGCGCGGAGATGTCATTTTGAGAAACTGAAACTGAAATTTACCCGCTTAACTACCGTGGCTTTCAGAACTAAATGAACAAACAAAACTCAACGTTTAACACTACAGAGATAGCAAGAAACATCTATTATCGCGTATGGAAATGTCACTAACTGCCCCTGCTATTTCTGTGTTTATGAATTTATTGTCGTAATGGTTATCATTACAACTGTGTCATGTTCACTGTTTAACAAATA
>CM060305.1:80041234-80046234 GCA_030674185.1 Monoplex corrugatus
CTTTGGAGTAAACGCCTTGTCTGATTCTGCCGACTAATGCATGAGTAACAAGTCTTCAAATGAAATTTTTGCTTCAGGCATAATGGTGGATATTTTTTTTTTCAGAGAACATCTGTGTCCTTGACTTTTTTTTCATCGGCACTAAAACATTTTAGTTTCGCATTGTTGAGTTCATATTGCTTATAGCCCAGTCGGCTTCTAGAGCCATATCAGGGCTAACACCACGTCAAAGACCCTTCAGCACTTCACGTGCCTGTTGACTTCTATGGGATGAGACTTCTTCTATGTCTTCGTGTGTGTTACCAGAATTGAAACTGAAACCGAAATCTGTGTATTTAAGTACTTTTAGGTCATCTTTTTTGGATCGTGGCTTTAGCCCAACCATTACACTTTCTTTGCTCAAGGCAAGATTGGGATGTTGTATTAAACCCTTGAAGATTTTACTGTCATCCATTCGGTGAATGGAACGGCCTTGACCATCGTGACCCGACCCCATCTTCCGTGAAATTCTTTTGTGTCTGCAACAATGAGACCAAGTATGGCTTTCTTGATCGATTTAGTAACTTTACAGAGAGTATTGCCAGTATTTCCTTCTTTGGTGACTTTCCTCTCGACACACTGATGATAATGTCTCTTGATGATGCTTCTTAGACAATGTCTTTGGTACCAGTGGAATCTCGTCTCATGACAAAGGCATGGATTGCATGACTCAGTGCTGTACAAGAAGAGCCTGCGTGTGGTACACATACTACTATTTTTATCGTCATCATCATGTGCCTTGTCGCATGGCGTTGGCGATCATGGCCCTCCATACGAATCTATCTTTTGTATATGCCAGTATATCTCCTACCCTTTCTGTCCTCATCCACTCCGCAAAACTGTCCAATATTGTCTCCATGGGTCTACCTAGTGCTCTTTTCCCTCCAGCTTTTCTGTTGTGACTAGGTGCTAAAATTTCTCTTGCCTCATAAAATGTCCTGTGAATCTTGTCTTTTTTCTTATCTTCTTCGTTAATGTCATTTTTGTGTCTGCCTCTTTCGAGACTGTCTCGTTTTTTGTTGTTTTTGTTTTTGTTTTTTTTTTTGTTTTGTTTTGTTTTGTTTGTTTGTTTGTGTTTTTTGTTTGTTTGTTTGTTTGTTTGTTTTTGCTGTCCATGAAACTCAGTAGTCAGCTGGGATATAATAATTACAATATTACAATATTTATATAAGCAATATGAATCTGAACCTGTTCATGGAACTCCTAATATTTTTCTTAGAAACCATATTTCAGCTGCCTGAATCTTATTCTGACTTTGCGTGTTGACTATCCACTTTTCGCATCCGTACAAATCTCTTTTAACATGATTCTGAAAACTCTTTGACAACCTGGTGAAAATAGTGTAGATGTTGCCAATGCTTCTATTCCAGAATTTGTATTTGTTTGTTTTATATTTGATTTGTTTGTTTGATTCGTTTGTTTGTTTGTTTGTTTGATTACTTGTTTGTTTCTTTCTTGTTTGTTTCTTGTTTGTTTCTTTGTTTGTTTATTTGTTTTGCTTTGTTTGTTTGTGTTTTTTGTTTATTTGTTTGTGTTTGTGCTTTTTTGTTTATTTGTTTGTGTTTTTCTTTGTTTTATTTGTTTGTTTGTTTATTTATTTGTATGTTTGTGTTTTTGTTTGTGTGTTTATTTATTTACTTGTTTGTTTCTCTGTTTTGTTTTATATTTGTTGATTATTTGTTTGTTTGTTTGTTTGTTTATTTGTTTGCTTGTTTGTTTGTTTCTTTATTTGTATGTTTGTTTGTTTGTTTGTTTGTTTGTTTGTTGTTTGTTTGTTTGACGTCTCAACGTCTGCATCGCCTCAGCAGAGTTTACCCCACGTCGCTCATTCCCACCTTAATATATCACCAATCCTAAATTTACTCAGTCGACATCCAGAGCCATGAAGCTCATAGAAGCCAGAAATCTCGAACAGCCAATGGGCCACCAGTCTGAGAAGACCCTGCGCTATTTAAGGGTCACTTCACTGGTGTTCAACAGTGCCTGTTAGTAAAATGGGATGTTGAGAAAAGTATGTGGAACTCTGAATAAGCTAAAGCTAATCGTGTTGTTTATATCCCAAATGATCGTAAAAGCCGTGTGCAGGTTTAAACTAATGGTGTGTGGTAGTGGTGGAGAGCCAGGTCCTCTATCAAATCTAATGATAATAATAATATAGTATTGTTATCATATCATTATCATTATAATTATATTATTATTATTATTATTATTTATTATTATTTTATTATTATTATTATTATTATTATTATTATTATTATTATATTATCATCATCATCATCATCATCATCATCTCATCATTATTATTATTATTATTATTATTGTTGTTGTTGTTGTTGTTGTTGTTGTTGCTGCTGCGATTGTTATTTTCATCATCATTATCATCATTATTGTTGTTGTTGTTCCTGTTGTTATTATCATTAGTATTTTATTCCCAATAAATTATTATGTATTATTATTATCATTATCAGTATTAACATTAATATTAGTATTGTTGTTGTTTTTGATATTGTTGTCGTCGTCATTATCATTATTATTATTTTTATTATCATTATTATTATTATTATTGTTGTTGTTGTTACTATTGATATCTTGTTGTTCTTGTTATTCTTGTTAAATTATTATCAACAACAACGACAAAATAATAAACAAATAGATTTGGAGTTGTTCAGGAGTGATTCATCGTACTCGGACAAATCCATACGCGCTCCACCCAAATCTGCCAGCAATCACCTGGCAGACTCCCTGACCCTGTTTAATACCCTAAGCGCTAGCAAGGTCTTCTAATGAGGGGAGAAAGCGGGGTGAGAGGGAAAGGCTGGAGGGATGGGGAAGCAGGGAGGGGGGAGGTGAGGAGATATTTGAAATGCTTAGCTGTCACCACCAGAATGATGGAAACATTAAGATGGACAGTAAACAGGCCAACGTTAAATGTTGCGGGCTGGGACTGAACTCAAGATATCAGATCCTGTGTCCACGTCTCTATAAAAAATTAAAAAAGACACAAAAGACGCAGAGAGAGAGAGTGAGAGAGAGAGAGAGAGAGAGAGAGAGAGAGAGAGAGAGAGAGAGAGAAAGAGAGAGAGAGAGAAAGAGAGAGAGTGAGAGTGAGAGAGAGAGATAAGAGAGAGAGAGAGACAGACAGACAGAAAGACAGACAGACAGAAACAGAGACAAAGAGACAGAGAGAGAGAGAGAACAGAAAAACAGCCCTTCAGTAATGATCACAATGGTGTGCTGTATGCTTCGTTGCCTGCAAATTTGTCACCAAGGTCACTGTTCTCCGAAAGCTTCTTACAATGATCAATGATTACACGTGATAGTAGTCCCGACAGCGAAAGGTTTTCGTGTCTTGTCTGTCTGTCTGTCTTCTGTCTGTCTGTCTGTCTGTCTGCTGCCTGTCTGTCTGTCTGTCTTCTATCTGTCTGTCTGTCTCTCTCTCTGTCCGCCTGTCTGCTTTTCCTTTTATTTGTCTGTCTGTTTCTGTCTCCGTTCTTCAATTGCATTTTAGATTTGCAAGGTTAACGGTGAGCGTGTTTTTTTAACTGTTGTATTTTATTTGAACGGGTTGTCGTTTTTGATATGGTGTTAGCCCTGATATGGTTCTAGTAGTCGGCTGGGCTCTAAGCAGTATGAACTGAACTGAACCGAACGGTCTATCTATCTGTCTGTCTCTGTTTCTCTTGTCTCTCAGTCTCTCTGTCTCTGTCTGTCTATCTGTCTGTCTGTCTGTCTGTCTGTCTCTCTCTCTCTCTCGCTCCCTCTGTCTGCCTGTCTGCCTGTCTGTCTGTCTGTCTGCCTGTATGTGTGCCTGTCTGTTTTTGTTGTTGTTGTTGTTGTTTTGGTTTGGTTTAGTTTGGGTTGGTTTGATTTTTGTTTTTGTTGTTGCTTTGTTCGTTTTTTGTTTTTGTTTTTGTTTTGTTTTCGTTTTTTTCCCCTTCGTTTTTGTTTTGTTTTGTTTTTCTTGTTGTTTTGATTGTTGTTATATGTCTGTCTGTCTGTCTGTCTGTCTGTCTGTCTGTCTGTCTGTCGTGTGCTTGTCGGTGTGTCTATGTATCTTCCGGGTAATCTGTTGAATGTCTGTGTGTCTGCTGTCTGTCTGTCTGCATTCAATTTATGTATCTGTCCGTGGTCTCTACCACCTCATTCCCCCTACGATATCGAAGTTGTGGGACAATTACTTGATCTTCATCTCTCTTTCGTTTTCAGTGCTCAGCTGTCGGGATAATGATGAAAGCTAGACTCTCCTGTCGCAATGACGAAGAATGAGTAAGGCATTTTGGTCCTTTACCACTTGTTATGGGCCTTTGTGGGTCTTTAATCAATGAACAAATTTAGGGAAAAAACGAGCAACATTTATAGGTCATCTTAGATCTATGAGGCGAGAGAAATTTGAACTACTGGTCACAACAGGAAAGCTGGAAGGGAAAAAAGAAGCACCAGGTAGACCTAGGGAGAAAATCTTGGACGGATTTGCGGAGTGGAAGAGGACAAGAAGTGGGAGATGTATTTGCAGCGACAAAAGATAGATTTGTATGGAAAGCCATGATCGCCAACGTCATGCGGCAGGGCACATGATGATGATGAGTCACAAAAGGAAAAGCTGGATGGAAAAAAAAAAGCACCAGAGAGAACCAGGGAGAAAATATCGGACGGACTTGCGGAGTGGATGAAGACAGAAGGGGTGGGTGATATACAGGGGGGGGGGGGGGGGTGCAAAAGTAGGTTATACAGTTATGAAAAAAGAAAACACGTACAATACTCATTGCATTTATTCTACAAACAAATGAATATTGCATATACATGTAATAACAAGCACAGCCTTAATCCTTCAGATACTCAAACTGCTTTCCGTCGGTATTCACACACTCCTCTAATCGAGAGCGGACATTCATGCACACTCTAGCACAAAGATCTTTATCAGAGTCAATTTTTTCTTGACAAGCCTGCAAGATGAACTGAAT
>CM060305.1:80056234-80058734 GCA_030674185.1 Monoplex corrugatus
CCTCTGTCTTCTCTCTCTCTCTCTGCTTCTCTCTCTCTCTCTCTTCTCTGTCTCTCTCTCTCTCTCCTTCTTCTCTCTCTCTCTCTCTCTCTCTCTTCTCTCTCTCTCTCTCTCTGTCTCTCTCTCTCTCTCTGTCTCTCTCTCTCTCTGTCTTCTCTCTCTCTCTGTCTCTCTCTCTCTCTGTCTCTCTCTCTCTCTCTGTCTCTCTCTCTTCTCTGTCTTCTCTCTCTCTCTCTCTGTCTCTCTCCTCTTCTCTCTCTCTCTCTGTCTCTCTCTCTCTCTCTGTCTCTCTCTCTCTCTCTGTCTCTCTTCTCTCTCTCTTCTCTCTCTCTCTCTCTCTCTCTCTCTCTCTCTCTGCACCTTCTGTCTCTCTCTCCTCTCTTCTCTCTCTTCTCTCTCTCTTCTCTCTCTCTCTTCTCTCTTTATCTCTTCTCTCTTCTGTTTCGCACGCTTATGCGTGCTTTTCTTTTCTTTCTTTATCTATTTTTTATCTTTTCTTTTTATATTTTTTTTTTGGGGGGGTGGTGGGGGGGAGATCGCGGGTTTCTTTATTTATTTGTCTGTACTCTTTCTCCTTCGATGTATGTATATGTGCATGTGTATGTGTGTGTGGGTGGGCGCGTGTGTTGTGAGATTGTGTGTGTTGTGTGTGTGTGGTGTTGTGCGTGTGTTTGTGTGTGTGTGTATGTGTGTGTGGTCTGTACGTCTGTCTGTATGTATGTATGTGATGTGTGTCAGTGCGTGTGTGTGTGTGTGTTTGTGCGCGCGTGTGTTTGTATATGTGTATGACGTGCGTGAGAGAGAGGGAGAGAGAAAGAGAGAGAGAGTGTGCGTGTGAGTGTGTGTGTGTGTGGTGTGTGTGGTGTTGTGTGTGTGGTTTTGTGTGTGTGTATGTATAGTATATGACTGCGTGAGAGAGAGGGAGAGAGAAAGAGAGAGAGAGTGTGTGTGTGTGTGTGTGTGTGTGTGTGTGTGCTGTGTGTGTGTGTGTGTGTGTGTGTGTTGGTGTGTGTGTGTGTGTGCGTGTGTTTTTTGTGATGTGTTGGGTGTGCTGTTTGTGTGTAGTGTGAGTGATGTGTGTGGTGCGTGCGTGTGTGTGTGTGTGTGTGTGTGTGCTGGCACGTGCACACCAGTGTTTTTCTTTATGTCAGCCTATGTCAAGTACTAGGACAAACGGACCATGAGAAACATGCACGTGCACAAGGAAAAAATAAACAAACAAACACACAAGCAACATCTCATGTTATTTGTCTAAGTGAGTGAGCGAGAGTAAGAAATACTGTGAGAGAGAGGGGAACGGAGAGAGAGAGACAGAGACAGAGACAGAGACAGAGAGACACAGAGAGAGACAGAGAGACAGAGACAGACAAACAGACAGACAGAGACACAGACGGAGAGAGAGAGACAGAGAGAGGAGAGAAAGACAGACATACAGACAGACATACAGAGACGAGAGAGAGAGAACAGAGAGAGAGACAGAGATAGAGACACAGAGAGAGACAGAGAGAGAGACACACAGAGACAGAGACAGACAAACAGACAGAGACACAGACGGAGAAAGAGAGAGAGATAAAGAGAGAGAGAAAGACAGACATACAGACAGATATACAGAGACAGAGACGGAGAGATAGACGGAGAGAGAGAGAGAGAAGAGAGAAAGAGAGAGAGAGGGAGAGAGACTGTTTTGAGTGCGCTCAGGAGTGTATTGTGTATATAATTGTATATGTATGTGTTTTCGTTGTGTTTGTAGGTACGATGTACGTATATGTATACGTATATGTGAGTGCGTGAGCGTGTGCGTGAGTTTGTGTATGTGTATCTGAGTATGTGTGTTTGAGAGAAACAGACAGAGATGCAGAAAGAGAGAGAAAGAAAGAAAGAGACAGACAGACAGAAAAACAGAGACACACAGAGAGACAGAGAAACAGAAACAGACAGACAGAGAGAAAAAAAGACGGACAGACAGACAGAGACAAACAGAGACAGAGAGACAGACAGAGAGACAGAGAGAGGTCGGCAGCAGACCAAACTAATTTCGCCCAATGCATACAAGTTATACACATATAATTATGCACGCCTGATAATTCTGTGCCCAGCGGCAGGTAACTCAAGATGCTCAAAGCAAGAGAAGTAATGTGATAAGTTGAAACAGACATGCAGGGGGCAGTGCAGCCATAGATAGTAATAGTTATATAGATCAGCAACTCAACGAGCAGTCTGTCGGGCTAGGCTTCTCAGCGATTCTCGCTTGGTGGCTAGGGATACAAACTGTCAGCTTACATTGAAACTAATGTCATCATTGATTCGTTGTCGTTCTTTTTTTTTCACTAAAGTAAGTGTAAATACATTGTCACAGCATCATGGAAGGGAAAGAAAGGTTCTCGTCCTTGCAAAGGTATAAGAAGAGTTCTCTTCCTTGCAAAAGAATGAACAGAGAAAAACAGGAACCAGAAAACACGGAAATAAAAAAATCAGAACGCGTATCTAATTCACCAGAGAA
>CM060305.1:80063734-80068734 GCA_030674185.1 Monoplex corrugatus
TTAAGAATAATCATGATGAGGACAAGGAATAGAATCAAATGAGAAATAGCAGAAGAACAGCGTAGATTCGTCGAAGGGAAAGGAACTACGTATTAATGCCATACACATCCTAAGAACTATCATAGAGAGGTCAGTCGAGATGAATAAGGATATATATTTATGCTTTGTTGATTATACCAAGGTTTTCGATCGGGTAAGACATGAAGAATAGATCAACCAATTAGAAAGACTCAATACTGATGGAAAAGATATACGAATAATCAGAAATATGTATTGGGAACAAACAGCTGCAATGAGAATAGAAAACGATATAAGCTCTTTCCAAAATATCAAAACAGGAGTCAGACAAGGTTGTGTTTTGTCACCAGATCTGTTTTCACATTACAGTGAAAATATCATGAGAAACCTAGAGGAAGACCCTGGATTAAAGGTTGGAGGAAAATTGATAAACAACATTCGATACCCAGATGACACCGTGCTAATTGCAAAAAATGAAAGGGACCTACAAAACCTTGTGAATATACTAGAAATAGAAAGCAAAGGTAAGGGATTGGAACTAAACAGCAAGAAGACTGAAGTCATGGTGATCAGTAAAAAACATGAAATCCCCTCATGCAAAATAACAGCAAACGGCACAACATTGAGACAGGTTGATAACTTTAAATACCTGGGAACGATCATTTCACCAGACGGCAGACGCACATCAGAAATAGCCAGCAGAATCGGCCAAGTCAAAACAGCATTCAAGAAAATGAAAAGCATTCTTACCAACAAATGCTTATCAATTAACATCAGGAAGAGAGTTCTTGAATGTTTTATAGAACCGATAATGTTATACGGTTGTGAGGCGTGGACAGTCAACAAGCAAAGCCAGAACAAGATTGAGGCAGCCGAGATGTGGTTTCTAAGAAGGATGTTGAGACAGCAAAGAAAACAAACGAGACAGTCTTGATGGAGGCAGACACAAGAAGATCATTCATAAGGAAGATTAGGAAAAGACAGGCTTTTCTAATGTCTGTCTGCCGTCTGGTGAGATATTTAAACTTATCAACTTTCAATATTGTTTAAAAAGGTGAATTTTCAGATCCCTGGAAAGAGAACAAAGATTGAACATTACGAATATCTGAGGGAAGTGAGTTCCATCGTTGTGGCAAAAAAATAAACAAAAACAAACAAAAAACAACGTTAGCCTAAATTTTAGCCTTGACATGAGGAACGCAGAATGAATCCAGAGTCATACTGAGTGGAATTTATCATAAAACAAAGAAAAAAACAAGCAAACAATATCATTCCATTTAATTGTATTCTATGAATCTGATACACTTGAAGCTGTGTGATTAGTTGTTTTATGGAGAAGTGCATCAAATGCTTTCAGGAAATCTAAGTAGAAGACATGAACAAATTGTTGTCTTTATGTGTTCGTGTCCTGGACACTTGATAATGACACCGCATCACTGATCGTTCTGGTGTCTGCACTGATAGTTATAATATAAACAAATAAGCTGTTAACCCTTTGACTGCCTTAGTCTATTTATCAGCTTTCTGTAATAAACTGCCTTAGTCTATCCATTAGCTTGTTGCTACAAACTGCCTTAGTCTGTTCACCAGCTCCCTGCAATAGACTGTTTTAGTCTATTAACTACGTTCCTGTAATAGACTGCCTTAGTCTATCCACCAGCTTCATGCAATAGACTGCTTTAGTCTATCCACCAGCTTCCTGCAACAGACTGCTTCAGGTTATTCACCAGCTCCCTGCAATAGACTGCTTTAGTTTATTAACTAGATTCCTGCAATAGATTGCCTTAGTCTGTATATCAGCTTCCTGCAATAGATTGCCTTAGTCTGTATATCAGCTTCCTGCAATAGATTGCCTTAGTCTGTATATCAGCTTCCTGCAATAGACTGCCTTAGTCTGTATATCAGCTTCCTGCAATAGACTGCCTTAGTCTGTATATCAGCTTCCTGCAATAGACTGCCTTAGTCTGTATATCAGCTTCCTGCAATAGACTGCCTTAGTCTGTATATCAGCTTCCTGCAATAGACTGCCTTAGTCTGTATATCAGCTCCTGCAGTAGACTGCCTTAGTCTGTATATCAGCTTCCTGCAATAGACTGCCTTAGTCTGTATATCAGCTTCCTGCATAGATTGCCTCAGTCTATCAACTTACTTCTTGCAACAAACTGTTTTATTTTAGTCTATCCACGGCTTCCTGCAATAGACTGCTTCAATCTATCATCTAGCTTCTTGCAATGGCTCTCCAAATCTACCACCGCATTCCTGCAGTGGGCTCTGCAATCTATCACCAGCATCCCGCAATGGCTCTCCCAAACTACTAACCAACATCCTGCAATAGACTCTCCAATATGACCACCAGCATCCTGCAATGGGCTCTCCCAATCTACCACCAACATCCTGCAATCAGACTCTCCCAATCTACCCACCAGCATCCTGCAACAGACTCTCCCAATCTACCCACCAGCATCCTGCAACAGACTCTCCCAATCTATCCACCAGCATCCTGCAACAGACTCTCCCAATCTACCCACCAGTATCCTGCAACAGACTCTCCCAATCTACCACCAACATCCTGCAACAGACTCTCCCAATCTACCCACCACATCCTGTAACAGACTCTCCCAATCTATCCATCAACTTCCTGCAACAGACTCTCCCAATCTATCCATCAACTTCCTGCAACAGACTCTCCCAATCTATCGACAGCTTCCTGCAACAGACTCCAGCAGTCTATTCATCAACTTCCTGTAATGGACTCTCCCAGTCTATCACCAGCTTCCTGCAACAGACTCCGCAGTCTATCCACCAGCTTCCTGTAACGGACTCTCCCAGTCTATCTACCAGCTTCCTGCAACAGACTCCCAGTCTATCCACCAGCTTCCTGAACGACTCTCCCAGTTATCTACCAGTTTCCTGCAACAGACTCTCTCAGTCTATCACAGCTTCCTGTAATGGACTCTCCCAGTCTATCCACCAGCTTCCTGCAACAGACTCTCTCAGTCTATCCACCAGCTTCCTGTAATGGACTCTCCCAGTCTATCTACCAGCTTCCTGCAACAGACTCTCTGAGTCTATCCACCAGCTTCCTGTAATGGACTCTCCCACTCTATCCACCAGCTTCCTGCAACAGACTCTCCCAATCTATCCACCAGCTACCTGCAACAGACTCTCTCAGTCTATCCACCAGCTTCCTGCAACAAACTCTCTCAGTCTATCCACCAGCTTCCTGCAACAGACTCTCCCACTCTATCCACCAGCTTCCTGCAACAGACTCTCCCAATCTATCCACCAGCTTCCTGTAATGGATTCTCCCACTCTATCCACCAGCTTCCTGCAAATGAATCCTTAATCTATCCATTACCTTCCTGCATATGAATCCTCTGTCTATCAGCTTTCCTCAAACAGACTGCATCACTCTATCAACTAACTAGCTGGTTGTGGTAGTGTGAAGAAGTCTAAATCTGACGCTTCGATTTCAAAGGCCTCCAACACCCCGCAACATAAACTTGTTTGATCGCTGCCTGTCTTCATGTTCCCGATCATCGCGGTGGTGTCAGCCCAGCGTCCCATATGTCCAGTTCACTCCCTCCCCATTTCCCCATTTCAAGACCTTGCTGGCCTATAGGTTTTTTTTTTTGCTGCAGACATAAGGTGTCTGCCAGACAACTGCAAAGAGATTTGGATGGAGCGCATGTAGGATTGTCCCAGTGCGAAAAATACATCTTGGACAAACTCCAAACTCCCAATTGTTTGTGTGCGTGTATGTGTCTGTGTATGTGTGTGTATGTGTAACCTTATGACTTCCGTACCCTGTCCAACAACTGCAAAAGCTTAACCCTTTGACTCCCTCATCCTATCCACCAACTTTCTCAGGTTCTAAGAGTTCCAGTTCCAAGCAGGCACAAAGAATCTGCCAGATTATAGCGAGTATATGGAATTGCCCGGGCGTGATGAATTCTGCATGAACAAACTTCAATCTAATAATAATAATAATAATTACAATATTTATATAGCGCAAAATCTTGATAAAATCAAATCTAAGCGCTGAAGCAGACACACACGCAAGCACGCACGCACGCACACACACGCACGCGCGCACACACACACACACACACACACACACACACACACACACACACACACACACACTCACACACACACGCATGGCTATAAATGGGGAGAAAGAATAAAAGCAATAAAAGCAAAACTAAAAGCAATGGAAAATTATAGAGAGCATAGCATATACAATTATATATTATAACCATGTGATTCCCCTCCGAGCGGAGACAGGCTGCAGAGGGGGGGGGGGGGGGGGTTGAGTGAGGTTAGGATTTTATGCGGAGGAGAAAAGGTGAGTTTTGAGAGCGGACTTGAAGGAGACAAAAGTAGGTTGCTGACGGACTGAGAGAGGAAGTTTGTTCCAGGAAAGTGGACCAGAAACAGAGAAGGCTCGTGGACCATAGGTATTGAGCTTAGTGCGTGGAAAGCGAAAAGTCAGAGGATCGGAGGCAGAGCGGAGGGTACGTGAGGGAACATAGATCTCAAGTAGGCTTGACAGGTAATCGGGGGCTGCGTTATTGAGGCTTTTGTAGCACATGGTGTCTAGTTTGTACTGTATGCGCTTTGATACAGGGAGCCAGTGAAGTTGTGCCAGGAGAGGAGATATGTGGTCAGCTTTTTTCTTTTTGAGTACAAGGCGTGCAG
The DNA here is from genome assembly GCA_030674185.1 of Monoplex corrugatus. Classification (NCBI taxonomy): domain Eukaryota; kingdom Metazoa; phylum Mollusca; class Gastropoda; order Littorinimorpha; family Ranellidae; genus Monoplex; species Monoplex corrugatus. The sequence goes on from CM060305.1 coordinate 80,068,454, forward strand.
CATTGTTTTGAATGCGCTGTAGGATGTGAATGGTGGAGGCAGGAAGACCAGACAGGAGTGAATTGCAATAGTCAATGCGAGACATTATGAAGGAGAGAACGAGTTTTGCAGTTGTTTCGACAGAGAGATACTTCCTGATCAGGCTTATACGATGGAGATGATAGTAGCAGGATCTGGCAGTTTGAGAAACAAAGTTGTTCATGGAGAGGGTAGAGTCAATGTAGACACCAAGGTTTTTAGCTGAATCAGAAATTGGGACTGATGTGTTACATAATGAGAGA
>CM060305.1:80076234-80086234 GCA_030674185.1 Monoplex corrugatus
AACGCCTTCAATAACGCATCATTGAAGTGGATAAGACTCGACTGTGTGAGGTAATAATAATCATAAAATTAATAATTACAATATTTATATAGCGCAAAATTTTGATAAAATCTAATCTAAGCGCTGAACAGACACACACGCACGCACGCACACACACGCACGCACACACACACACACACACACACACACACACACACACATACACACACACACACACACACACACACATACACACACACACACACACACACGCATGGCTATAAATGGGGAGAAAGAGTAAAAGCAATGGAAAATTATAGAGAGCATATTATATACAATTATATATTACAATGTGATTCCCCTCCGAGTGGAGACAGGCTGCAGAGGGGATTGAGTAAGGTCAGGATTTTATTGCAGAGGAGAAAAGGTGAGTTTTGAGAGCGGACTTGAAGGAGACATATTATTAAGTAGGCTGCTGACGGACTGAGAGAGGAAGTTTGTTCCAGGAGAGTGGACCAGAAACAGAGAAGGCTCGTGGACCATAGGTATTGAGCTTAGTGCGTGTCTTCTTCATGAACCCACCGCACACTCAACACTGGGTAGTTGCCCTCATGGCACTGGCTCCAGGAGACGTTGAGTCCTTTGTCACCTCGCTCTCCTACGACCTCAAGGCTATGGAACTATCTAGGTAAGACCTCAGGACCTGGCCAGCTCATGGGTATATGTGCAGGCTTAAGGCTTGTGCCGTGATTATTTTCTGGATTTTCTCCATCACATGGCACATGTGGCGTGGCGATAGTGCACGTGGAATTTATTCCGAGCGCGGAGACGTCATCTTGAGAAACTGAAACCGAAACTGAGGCCGAAAAATTCAAGAGTGGTTAGACAGAGCCTAAGGAGATTCAAACCTACAACCTTTCGTTGGTAATCCCTTGCGGTAACCACTGCACCACAGAGCTAGAGACTGTGTCCATCACAACTGAAACTCCTGACTTGGACCCTGAGTGACCATACCCTTAGAGAACAAATGTGAGTTACTGCTCATGGAATGCATGGATTGAGAATTTGTTCCAGAGGGATATCTCTCACTCGGACAATTCCATATGCAATTTCAATTCCATGCAATCTGTCGTCTCTTTGCTGGCAGGGACTCCTTGATCCTGCTCAAGAGAACCCAATGCCTCTTGCAAAGGTTTTGAAATGGGGAGAGAATGGGGCAGGGGGCGAGGATGGGGACGGGACCTTTGGAACACATACATCATTAGAGCATTATTTAACCATTTCATGTTGTGACTCCCACACCCTGTCCAACAGCATCCTGCGTTGTAAATCATGCTAGCGAACCAAAATTTTAATCCTTCGACTCCCTCACCCTATCCACCAGCTTCCTGGAGGAAGCTACTGAGTAGTGTGAGGGAGTCCCTGGTGGAAAAGGTGAGGGAGTAAAAAGGGTTAAGTTTTTGCAGTTGGTAGATAGAGTGCGGGGAGTCAAAGAGTTAATTAATGCTTCAATTATTCTGGTGCTGTCAACGTATTGTTTCATACATCATACATTTTGTTCCATACCCTCCTCCCTCCCTGTCCCCCCTCTATTTCAAGACTTTGCTGGAGCGTACGGTTTTGTACAGAATCAAGAAATGTGTCAGACAAGAGATGGCACACTGGTTGGCGCGAGTATGGAATTCTCCGAGTATAATGAATTCCTCTTGAATAAACTTCAAATTTTAAGTCATGGATCTTCAGCAACGAAATGAAAATTTCACTGAAAGCTGATACAGTTTACAGGAAGAAACAACACAGCACAGGCAATCCCACTCCCCATGAGGTGGGGGGAAAAAACGCACAACAGTACCGGAAACCGGAAATGGGAAGAACAGTAGAAGGGAGATAACTGTTGTACTGTAACACATTCAAGGAAATTACACAGGCCTAACAAAAAAGATTTAAACAAAAATGTATAAAGAGAGACATAAAATGAAATATTCAAAGAAAACTATAGAGGTCTCACAAAAAAAAGGGTTTCAACAAAAATCTGAAAAGATAGAAAATGAAATAGAAAAAGACGAGGAAAGCTTTAAAAAAAATCGAAAAAAAAAAAAGAGCGAAATAGAAGAAAGAAGAAATCATTGGTTTTGACATGTCAGATGCTCTGTACGTAGATGTATGTGAATGTTCGACAGCGGTCTAACATGTTTCTCCTCTTCCCGTTGTCCCTCCTTCCCCTTAAAAAAAGAAACAAAGAAAAACCTTCAAGTCAAGCCATACTAACTATTTTCCTTTTCGGCTACTGTTGTCTGCAGTTGGTTTTGGTGGCGATTGAAATTCAAAACACCTGTAGGTTTTGGATTGGAGGTTCTTTATTTCGGTAGATTCTCTTGTTGTTGTTGTTGTTGTTGTTGTTGTTGTTGTTGTTGTTTTGTTTCTTCTTTTTTCAATTGAAATTCAAAATACCTGTGGGTTTTGGATTGGAGGTTCTTTATTTCGGTAGACTCTCTTCACCTCTGTTCTTATCAAGCAGACTTAAACAACGGAAACGTGAAAGAAAAATGGAAAGTTCGTCAAGAAAGTTTTTAGCAACAGCATACATGGAAATTTCGGTTATTTTTCTTCATGTAGATTTGACCTGTTACAGGCAATATCTTAGCAACGCAAGTATAGAAATTTTGAAATGTTGTCAAGCAGATCTTGGAAAGGCAGACACAAGAAATGGACCAAAAAATGATTGTAGTCTGTGTCTTTGTCTTCACGGTTAGATAACAAGTATCTATCAATCAATCATTCACGTTTTGAGAGTTACCTTTTTACTAGCTTATGGACGGAACTCGCCTATCAGGAAAGTTATCTGATTCGTTCCGCTTTATTCAATTAATGTGTTTATTTGTTGTCTTTTCTATACGCTTGACGATTGCCAGTTGGCCGAAAATTTGCGCCTGTCCTGTTCCGTTAATGAAATACACGTTCTTATTCTAGTTTCATTTTTGTTTCTGTTGGCTTTTGTATGGTTGGTTTCTGTTGTTGTTGTTGTTGGTTTGTTTCCTTTTTTTTTTTCATTCATCCTCTTATCACTTGAATGCCGATTTTGTTTCTATCTTCCAGTTCATCGGCAAGTCCTGTGCATCTGATTTTGCCGTTTCTCTCTTCCAAAACTGTCTCTGTTTCCAATGTCTTCGTTCGTTTGTTATAGTACTGTTTCCATTCTTCTTCTTTTCCCTTAATATCGTGAAGAGTAATTGGGACATCGCACTAAAGAATTGGTCATCAGATTCCTCCACATCTGTGAGTTGTGTGTGTGTACGTGTGTGTATGTGTGTGTGTGTTGTGTGTGTGTGTGTGTGTGTGCGTGCGTGTGTGTGTGTGTGTGTGCGTGCGTGTGTGTGTGTGTGTGTGCGTGTGTGTGTGTGTCTGTCTGTGTGTATCTGTGTGTGTGTGTTTGTATGTGTGTCTGTGTTTGTGCATATGTGTGCGTGTGTGAGAGAGAGCGAGAGAGAGAGAGAGAGACAGAGAGACAGAGAGACAGACAGAGAAAGAAACAGAGACAGAATAACAGACACACAGAGACAGAGACACACAAACAGACAGAGGTAGAGAGAGACGGATAAATCCAACAGCCCAGTCCCTTCTTCCGCATACAACATCGTTAAGAAATATAGCATACAGTTGCTATCCATCTTTTTTTCTTTTCTTCAAACGAGAGCGACTAGCCTGTTTGATTACAAAGTAGGATCGACCTAGAAAACATAGACACTATTCTCTTCATGACTCTGCATTGATCAGAATCACCTTCATGTCCTTTTTCCTTCTTTTTTTTTTTTCTTTTTCCAAGTGAAATATTTCACCAGTGTATTTGCCCCCCACCCCCCACCCCCCCCCAAAAAAAAAAAAAAAAAAAAAAAAACCTAGACGGGATGCAAACGAAGTACGTAGCATTGTCTACAGACTTGCCGGGCAAACAGGTCGACAAGCACGCCGTGTTGGCCTAGATGGTGGCGGCGCGCGGAGAGTAAATAAGAAGTATGTGGTGCCCGTGTTTTCTCTCTCCTAATGTGTGTAGACCCTGAGGTGTCGGGACAAGACCAGGTCGGCCTGGGACCTGAATGGAGTTGTTTGGTTTGGGGCCCGGGCCATCCCAAACATGCCCGCCTTCCTCCTTCAGGTCCTCAATGGGCCCCCGTGTGACTTTTTACACCTTTGACAACCTACCGGTGTCGCTTTCCGTGCCGACCTTTCTGTTCTACAACCTGGCTTGAGTTTAGGCTTTAGGGGCCTTGCTTGGTGGTGACTCTGCCTGCTACGTTTGCCACTTGTTCATCTTGCTTTCCTCTGGCGGTTTTGTCTTACACCTTTTTTTTTTTCTTTGTACAGGTTATGAAGGAGTTTCTCTTTTTATCACTGAGTTTTGTTTAAGTTACTCCCGTACCCTGTCCACTTTAGCCCTGATATGGCTCTAGTAGTCGGCTGGGCTATAAGCAATATGAATTGAACTGGACCAGCATCCTGCATTGTCGACCATGCTGTCAAAGCAAACATTTAAGCCTTTTACTCCCTCATCCTATCCACCAGCTTCCTGTAGGAAGCTTGTCGATAAAGTGAGGAAGTCAGCTGGTGGTGGATAGGGTCAGGGAGTCAAAGGGTTAAGTTTTTGCAGTTTGTGGATAAGGTGTGGGAGTCAAAGGGTTAAGTTTTTTTTACAGTTTGTGGATAGGGTGGGGAAGTCAAAGGGTTAAGTTTTTGCAGTTCGTGGATAGGGTGCGGGAGTCAAAGGGTTAATCTTCAAGCTGCCAGAGTTTTGGTTTCAGGGCCTTTCTTTTTCTGTAGGTTACAAGCTCTCCATCTTTTTCTATTGTAGTTTGTCTACACGTTTTTGGTTTCTATACTGTCATTCCAAAGTTTCTGTGTCTGACCAAACAGTCTTTCTTGATAACCTGTCTGATTTTAGCTGTTAGGCATGCATAGGCTTATCTTCTTGTCTCGTTCTTGAAAACAGTTCTAAAGGTTTTATTACACAAGGATACTAGTATAAGCCCCCACTGGTCCCGTCCTTGGTATTCTACACTTATAATATAAGCATATTCAAAACCATAACACTGGAAAATTAACGTGGCGGTAGTTTGAAGAATTTCTTCAGATCCCCACTCTTGGGACACATTGGATGAATCCACGAATAAGCTGAACCCTGAAAAAATGCTGATCCAAACAAAATTGCTCCACAAGCATAGAGCATCGTGGTGGATGAGAATACAAACCAACTTGTGAGACGGCTGCGGTCCATCGGTCTCATACTCAGCACTGTCCTTTTTTTTTTTTTTTTTGTATTCTCACACAGGCGACGGCCCTTTCGAGATTCTGAAATCGCTTCCTAACAAACCATGGATAAGGTCTTTTGGCCATGAGCTAACGGCAGGATGACCCCCTACAGAAAATCACGAGGGCTGATGTCAAGAGTTAACAGACCGTCTAGACGCCTTGTAACAATCAATGGTGCCATGAACCATAACACAACTGTCTATAGAGCCATGTACATCACACGAGAATGGCGGTTATCTATTGAGGTCACCTTTACGATGGAGCAAGACCGGGTCTTGTGCCTTAAAAGAAATACAACCTCAGCTAGTAAAGGGGCCATCCCATCTGTCTTGTCGCGCCCGAGAACGCGGAAGGACAGCTGCTCCCCTATGACCACCAAGCTCTATGGCGGCCGGCAGTGGAAAAATCTGGCCACATTCAGCGTGAGAGGTGGCCTGACCATATACACAGCGAACCAGAAAAACACGAAAATATAGAATCAGAACGGGTATTCAACCCTTTGACTCCTGCACCCTGCCCACCAGCATCCTTATTGCCAACCATGGTGGCAAAGCAAAAACTTAACCCTTTGATTCATTCCCTCACCCTGTCCACACAAGCTTCCTGCAGGAAGCTGGTGGATAGGGGAGGGAGTCAAAAGGTTAAGTTTTTGAGTTGGCGGTGAGGGTGCGGGAGTCAAAGGGTTAATATAACAAGACAAGATTTGTCTTGTCTTGTCTTGTCTTGTCTTGTTATATTAAATACGCGTTCTGATTCTATATTCGTGTTTTTCTGGTTCCTGTTTGCTTGAACGCGGGCAGTCACATTTGTTTTGGATATAACACAGCGCGTCATAGAAGGAATTGCTCAACAATGTGTTAGCATGTGGGACTTATGACCGTGGTGTAGTGGTTAGCGCAACGGGACTACCGACTGGTAGGTTGTGGGTTCGAGTCCCCATCAGTCTTTTCAAAAATCGTTGTGGGATTTTTTTCCCCAGCTCCAACCGGCTTCTATACTGAGTTTAGCGTGCTATGAGCTCATTGGGAAGACTGGACCAGACAGTCGAGTCTCATCCACTTCATGGATGCGTAATTGAAGATGTAACTCAAAAATCTTCGCGATCAACACTGTTGGTGTCTGCATCTCTCGGGCCTGGTTCACGCCAGGTTATATTATGATAGCAGGCGTAGACCCACGTAGTCCCAGTCCCAGTCCCAGACGGAACTCCATACATGGAACTCATCACCATCATCATTATCGCATTGTAAAAACCGTGCCAGCTTCTGTGGCCATAAAGGTGACGTGGAAAATGGGACAAAAACAAAAAATAAACAAACAAACAAACAAACAAAAAAACAACAAACATTATGTCCGCATGTGGATAATTTCCATGTGCCCTGCACCAAATAAAATTATATTCACGCAATAGAAATTCGAGATAATCATAGCTGACGCCGTAACTTGCGAGTATAAAAATCTAGGTGCTGGTAAAGTTTTGATAATTTTATCTAACTTATGGGCTCTGAGCTACGCAATATTGTTGAATTTTATGTCCAACTGTCAGAACTATCTTTGAATCTTACATACGTTTCCTCTATCGTTGGACACCGTGGCCTAGTGAATACAACACTAAACTGGGACTCCAGAAACTCAGGTTCGATTCCCAGCCAGCAGCAAATTGGCTGTTTACACACACACACACACACACACACACACACACACACACACACACACACACACACACACACACACACACACACACACACACTCTCACACACATACACATACACATACACATACACATACACACACACACACACACACACACACACACACACACACACACACACAGGCAGGAGAGGGGAGGGGAAGGCGGGAAAGAAGGAATAGCGCTATATTTCGTCAGTGTGCATTGTCCATCAAATAAACAAAGTGTCTGTCTGTCTGTGAGAGGTGTATCTATCAGTGACGTTCCTCACCCTCACCATGTTTCTTGGGGTTGAGAACTAGCACTCGAACTTCTTAGCTGTCTCACCTATCGGTGTCACCAGGTTCGGTGTTGGCCGCTGCACACCCGGACACCACCATCCCCCTCCAGGCCGTTCTGCCTTGACTTTTGTGGACAATTTCTTGAATATTTAGACCACTGATGTTGGTTATGTCCTCGATGTATGAGATTGGAGGTCTGCCTTTCTTCCTATTTACCACTGTTTTTTCCTTGAAAGGTGGCTGCCATGAGGTCCATGTTCTTGCTGCGTGACACATGGCAAGTATAACTTTTTATTTTCTCTTGTTGATGTCTGCTAGAAGTTTTCTGGTGGTATCAAGTTCTCCCACGACTTTTTCATTAGTTCTTCTATCTGTCCATTTGACACTCAGCAGTCTCTGATAAAAGCACATCTTTGTTGGCTACCTGGCTAAACTTGTCTCTCAGTGAAAAAGGCTACTTACTGCGTAGCTTTCATCGGCGATCCGGCCGACTTCTTCAGCGCAACTGCTGGGTTGAGAATTGGCTTCAGTGAGCGAACTCACGACAGTGCGACTGAATAAGTGAGGAGTACACCGATGGCAGGTTGTGTCGGCCCCAGTCACCGTTGAGGTGGGGTTCATTGCGGCGATGTAGACTGCCTCCTTTACTCCCTCTGGAACCATCTTGCTTCTTTGCGCGAACTTGCACACTGTCCTTTTCAAAGTGGTGTTGGGTGTGGGTCAGATGTTCTCCCACTGGAGAGGACTCACGTTTGTGTTCTTTTAACTTTTGTCAAAATGGCCATCCTGTTGTTGATGATAACCAAACGATTGTTGATTTGTTTCCGTTCGTTCATGAGCGCACGTTGAGCACGATGGATGATGTTGTTAGCTGCCTGGTCTTTCATACTAGTTTTGATCTTAAAAGACTTGTACGGCACACATTTTGACGTTTACAATACAGCGTGAAATGAAGATGATTCCTGAGCCTGGCTAGCAATCGATGTTCCTCTTCCAGTTCTCTAAAAATGTTGATGACTTTCCCGTCGAAATCGCGTATGAGACGTTGAGGAAGTTTTAACGACTGAGGGGTAGACATAATGGCTACCTGGCTAAACTTGTCTCTCAGTGAAAAAGGCTACTTACTGACATAATGGCTACCTGGCTAAACTTGTCTCTCAGTGAAAATGGCTACTTACTGTAAGTAGCCTTTTTCACTGAGAGACAAGTTTAGCCAGGTAGCCATTATGTCTACCCCTCAGTCGTTAAACCTTCCTCAACACATCTTTGTTGCCTCAATTCTTCTGCAGTCAGTTTTTCTCAGAGTCCAGGATTTCTCAGCGTCCACAGGCTTATAAGCAGCCGCGGACCAAACGGCGTACTATTTCAGGGGAGGCTGGGGTATAGGGTGGTACCTGTACTTCTATGAAGTGGTCTCACAACCCTACAATGAATACTGTCAGGCGAGCAGGGGCGCCATAAATCCAACCACTGAAGTCCTGGAAGCAGGGGATGGACGAAATAGGAGGCGAAGGCAGAGTACTGCACAACAATCAGCTTCTATTTCACGGTCGTGTGCAGAGGATTTCCAAGGAAACAATGGCCAAAACACCTGCACAGTATGTGCACTGCGCTTGAGGAAGTTAATGGCAACCCACCTCAAGTATTTTTGCCAAAAAGTGCACACATCTCCCTTTCCCCCCAGTTTCTTAACTAACAAAATAAAATGGAGATTCTTCATATCGGCTGAAGATGTGTGCATGTTGTGTTGTGTTGTGTTGTGTTGTGTTGTGTTGTGTTTGTGTTGTGTTGTGTTGTGTTGGTGTTGTGTTTGTGTTTGTGTTTGTGTTTGTGTTTGTGTTGTGGTGTGTTGTGTTGTGTTGTGGTGTGATGTGTTGTGTTGTGTTGTGTTGTGGTGTGTTGTGTTGTGGTTGTGGTGTGGTGTGGTGTGGTGTGGTGTGGTGTGGTGTGGTGGTTGTGGTTGTGTTGTGTTGTGTTGTGTTGTTGGTGTTGGTGTTGGTGTTGTGTTGTGTTGTGTTGTGTTGTGTTGTGTTTGTTGTGTTGTGGTGTGGTGTGGTGTGTGTGTGTGTGTGTGTGTGTGTGTGTGTGTGTGTGTGTGTGTGTGTGTGTGTGTGTGTGTGTGTGTGTGTGTGTGTGTGTGTGCTCGCGTTGGGGGGAGGGGGAGGGCATGATCGTGTGTCTGTGTGTGTGTGAGATGAAAAAGTGTTCGCAGTATTTTCTCAGTTCGGTCTGAATCGATCATTATATTTATTTATCTATTTGTTTGCTTGTTTGTTTGTTTATCTGCCTATCTATCTATCTATCTATCTATCTATCTATCTATCTATCTATCTATCTATCTGTCTGTCTGTCTATATGTCTGTCTATCTATCTATCTATCTATCTATCTGTTTGTCTACCTACCTACCTATCTTTCTATCTATCTATCTATCTATCGATCTGTCTATTTATTTATCTATTCATTCATTCATTCATTCTATTTATTTATTTATTTATTTATTTTTCTTGTCAAAACTGTGCATGTGGACTATTGAGGAGTTGCAAAAGCCGACGTGTGGGCAGTAAAGTTTCTTTTTTTAGGTCAAGGTCACAGGGACTAACATAGTGTCTAAATTCAGCATTTTTAACCCTTTGAGTCCCGCACCACATCCACCAACTGCAAAAACTTAACCTGTTGATTTCCCAACCCTATCCACGAGCTTCCTGCAGGGGAAGCTGGTGGATAGGGTGAGAGAATCAAAATGTT
>CM060305.1:80093734-80111234 GCA_030674185.1 Monoplex corrugatus
CTTAGTTGTGCATTTGTATTCAGATTTTATTATCTCATTTATCCCCTTGGTCGGGTCGTGAATTGGGTGGAATAGCCAATGCCAGGGGCATATTCTTAGAATATTTCCGTGAATATAATGATATGTGTACTTAAACGTCTTTTCCGGTTTTTTTTTTTTTTTCTTTCTGGGGTTGTCAATGCGTTTAATGTTTCGTTTGAGATGGTTACAGCTCTGGTACTCCTCTGAGCAATCGGCTGTGCTTTAAACAACAAAAACAACAGCAATAGCAACAATAACAACTAATATCTATATTGATAATAATAATCACCATCATCATATTATCCTTATCATTATTATTACTATTATTATGAGTAATGTAAATAATAAAATGAAGAAGAAAAAGAAACAAAGAAAAAAAAAAGAAGACACATAATCATCATCGTCATTACCATTGAAATAATTCTTTAAAAAATAATTGTAAAACAACAAAATAAAATGTTGGTGATCCTACGCACTTGTGAGTTTGTATGATGTGTGTGTATACATGTGTGTGCGCATGTGATTATGAGTGTGAGTGTGTGTGTGTGTCTGTGTGTGTGTCTGTGTATGTATGTCTGTGTCTATATATGTGTGTGGGATGTATGTGTGTTCCTGTATGCGTCTGTGTCTTTGTGTGTGTGTGTGTGTGTGTGTGTGTTGTGTGCGTGCGTGTGTGTGTATGTGCGTGTGTGTGTGTATGTGTGTGCATGTGTGTATGTGTGTGTTAGTGTGTGTGAGTATGTATGTGTGTATAAGTGTGTGTGTGTGTGTGTGTGTGTGTGGTGAGAGAGAGAGAGAGAGAGAGAGAGAAAGATAGAGAGAGAGAGAGAGAGAGAGCGAGAGTTGCTGATTTGTCTTTTCCTTGTTTTAAACAGAGTGTGAATAATTAACATTATCTACACTATGGGGAAAAGATTTTGCCACGGGTGTATGCGCACAGATGATTATTAATTATTATATTGTAATGCAGCATAACAATGTTTTCATATTTCTCTCTATATTTATTCAGTTATGTCCGCTTTCTTTAGTTCAATATTTCTTCTGGGACAGATTATGACAGAATCGGGTAAAGCGAACTAATTGCCATAACTGAATGCACAAAATTCAGCGAAATTTTGAAACGCACAATTTGATTTGCACAATTTTGGCTACATTTAATCTCAAGCACACACACACACACACACACACTCCGCACGCACAGGCACACGCACAGACACACACGCATGCACAGACACACACACCGCACGCAAAGACACACAGAAACATACCACACACACACACACACACACACACACAACAATATATATATATATATGTGTGTGTGTGTGTGTGTGTGTGTGTGTGTGTGTGTGTGGTGTGTGTGTGTGTATACCAGTATATACAATGTATATATACACACTTACACACACATATATACATATATATATACATACACACACTCTCACATGCACACGCAAACACACACAAACACACAAATGCACGCACACACACACACAAACCATTCCAGACTTTGAAGAGGACTACAATAGTATAAAAACCTCCTCCAGCCTAAAAGTCTTGCACAGTCTAAAGTAGGTTGGATCAGTCTCAAGGGTACTCGCCAATTCCAAGAGCATTCTGAGGTCTTTTAACATTATGGAGAACTGGTTCTGGGGTTAACATAATAGCTATGGACTCCCTAGAGAGAAAACGCTCGTTCTTCTATTTTTTTTGTTAAACAGGGTGGACCAAAAGTAGGTATACAGTCTTCATTTTACAAAGTTATTCTTAAAACTGGACATACGTTTATATTTTACAGTACTAATCGAGTTATGCAGAGTCTCTTAATGTTGTAGATATATATATAGTATTTATTTCACAAAGTTATTCTTAAAAGTTGGTACACAGTTTATAATTTACAGCACTAATCGAGTTATGTTTAGTCTCTTGGGTGTTGTAGATATATAATATTTATTTTACAAAGTTATTCTTAAAAATGAACTAACTGTTTATATTTTACAGTACTAATCGAGTTATGCTAAGTCTCTTCGTGATGTAGATATATAATATTTATTTTACAAAGTTATACTTAAAAGTGAACATACAGTTTATATTTTACAGTACTAATCGAGTTATGTTAAGTCTCTTAGTGTTGTAGACATATAGTGTTTATTTTACACAGTTATTCTTAAAAACTGGATATACATTCATATTTTACAGTACTAATCGAGTTATGTTAAGTCTCTCAGTGTTGTAGATATACAATATTTATTTTAAAAAGTTATTCTTAAAAGTGGGCAAACAGTTTATATTTTACAGTACTAATCGAGTTTTGTTTAGTCTCTTTGTGTTGTAGATATATAGTACTCATTTTACAAAGTTATTCTTAAAAGTTGGTACACAGTTTCTATTTTACAGAGCTGATCGGGTTATGCATAGTCTCTTTGATGTTGGAAATGTTCTCCATCACCTGTGGAAGGTACTAGTTACCTAGATATATTGCACAACAGAAAGTTGAAATATGTAGGCTATGCGATCAAAAACACCTAAAGAGATCTGATGTCAACGGTCCTGCAGGGGACAGTTGAGGCGAGGAGAAGAAAGGGACAACCGCACACCTCCTACTTCAACAACATCGCCGGTCTGTGGTCTGGAGATCCAAGAGGTCGCCCACAGATGTCTCAATCGTGTGCCCTGAAGAAGATTTGTGACGTCGTGCGTGGCTCCTACCGCCGATCCCGGAGAGGGAGAGAGATGAGGTGAGGTGAGGTGAGGTGAGGTAAGGTGAGGTGATTGTACAACATGGTGGTGCCACAACCTGCCACCAGGGCTGACTAAGACGAACTGTTCTTTCAACAAGACGGTAATCCTCCTCACTGTACTTTGACACTACGGATCTACCTTGACTACACCACACTTCCCCCGTGGGGATGCCGGGGGCTCTTTCAGTATAAATAGTATCCCCATCTAGAAATTCTGTGCTAGAAATTTCCTCTTTACTGTCAGTCCCTTCGTTTCTGCCTTGGCCTTTGCTTTCTGTCATTTCTTCCTATCATTTTCTGCCTTGCTGGTCCATTCATCTGTATGTGTTCCATGAAGTCTTACGTACTTTTTCTTAAGATTGATAGTTGGGTACATATACTGGGTGCAGTTTTGGCTCTGGGTAGGTGAGATGTGCAGAAGCAGTTTTGGGTATTTTATGCCTGTTTTTGTATATGTTTTGGTGTCCTTGGGTATGCTTAGATTTGTGTTCAAGTGTCTTTTTTGGATCCCTTGTGCGATGGATTGGACGGTGTGGTCAACGCCAGGGGCATGTCCTTCGCTTATGTTCGCGAATGCATTGATGTGTGTACTTAATTTTCTTTTTTTTCCCCTGTTCAAGTTTTGTATGTTTTGAAGCGGTTATAGACCTGATATGGCTCTTCGCAGTCGGCTGGACTTTAAACAAAAATAACAGTATATAACCTTTCCACATATTGGGTCGGGCGATGTGGCAGCACTGACCGGCCATACGTTCATCCGACCTGACACTTATGGAGTTTTTTCTTTGAGGGTGGACGAGGCGTAGTAAAGGAGAAGGTTTTTGGACCACACACACACAACACACACACGCACGCACACAAACACACCGCAAGCATTTATGGACAATGCTGCTAAACGGGACTTGTGTGCTAAAGGGTGTCACATTATTATGGACTGGCTCCAGGAATCTATCAACTGTGAGTGAGGGCATTTCGAATATCTCCGAGAACCAACCCTAACCCGATCAGTCCTGTAAAATAAAAATGTATATCTACTGTTAAAAATAACTTAGTAAAATAAATACTGTATACTTACTTTTGCCCACCCTGCTTAATTAAATATGACCGAAAAGTATGTAAATGTTGTCTTCTAATATCATAAAACAAAAAGCACAAAAATCGAAACGTATTCTACTTTTGAACGTAAACATGCATCAAATTTTATATTTTAAAGGGATTAGATTTAAATATACATTTTAACATGCATTGTGCATTGTTTTCCTAAATTTTGTGCTTTAAGTTACAGCAATTTTCAAAACTGTGGCGTCAAAAACCTTAACATTCATTTCTCGATGAACTTTTGCTTAGTTTAGTGTTTTAAGTTACAACAATTATCTAACTAGTTACGACAAAGCAAACAGGAACAGTACCCCGTGTGTGGGAGTGTGTGTGTGTGTGTGTGTGGGCTGGATCAAATGGCGAGGTAATTAGACACGACCTTTTCTAAGCTTTTTAAGTGGAAAGGTCGTTTTGTGGTTGACAACTGGCGAACAGATGCCCGTTTGTTATTGGAGCGGCGCAAAAAGCAACATGGCTAAGCGGGTGGGAATGAGTTAAGTCCTGGGACCCTTTCGATTTTTCCCCTCGCTACGCTTTTGTGAGCCGTTTGAAAGAAGCATGGCTGCCGAGACAGTTTGCCCTGAAGGCATAACACGCAAATGAATCGAACAGCACACAAGGCAACACCAGGAACACAGTGGCAAGTTTCTACAATTTTTTTTTAAAAAGTGCATTCATATATTCCTCCACAGAACATAAATAGACACAAGTACAAACCCGTATGCTGTACGCATTTGACCTAAATAAAATAAAACAAAAAATTCATGGAGAAAAAATTACTAAGCCAAAAGAACAAAAACCAAGGACGTGTCCTAATTGCAGCTGAAGAAAACCACTTGGACTTTTCGTGCTGTTCAGAATTAGACAAGGACCAACCCTCACCCCCACACCAAAGTAATCTCTGCCGCCATGACAGTGCACGCGCATCCGCCCTCTCCTACCTTCCCCCTCCCCCCTGATCCCCCCTCCCCTCACCTCTCTCTTCCCAATTTTACCCGCCTTGTCTTGGAGAAGAGAAAGGATAGTCACGCGAGTTCATAACATTGCAGGCTGGTCGAATCATCGGAATTTTCATCTTCTTCTCCTTCTTCCAGGATTCTTCAATATAACGAAAAACAGAAGACGGAACAGTGCGTCAAACATTTTCATAATCTCGCTAATATATGACTGAACTCAAGAATCGATCAGTCATATAGTTATTGTATATGCTGATCCGAACAGTGGCAGAATTTTGTACAACACAATAGAGAAGATTTATCACTTGACTTCTGTATGTGAGTCCTTTCTCTTCTCGTTCTCAACAACCACCCCTCACCCACCCACCCTCCCCAAAGCCCTCCATTTTCCCATGAACTGTTAAACTGGACTTTTGCAATAAAAAATATGGCCAAACAGAGATATTCACCCTTCAAGAATGAACAACATTTTCTGACAGAGGAACAAACAAGCACTAAACTGCATCGTCATCTTCATCATCATTATCATCATCATCATCATCATTATCATCAACACTTTACAGCAAGGTATATGTATATAATCAATTATTACATACCACAAAAGACAATTTTCCAACATGGTATAAAAAAGAGTATTTCAGTAATGCCACATCAAGCTTCATCATCATCAACATCTCACCCCCTCCCCATCCACCCAACAAACGACACCTCAAGTCCAACACAAAAAAATGAATCAGATTGGTATTTGCTGTGGGCAGATGCACATTATGACTCACCAGACCAACAGCAACCATTCTAGCTTTGACTACAGTCCTCCCTCGCCTGAACGGGGGGAGGCAGGCAGATACAAGGACATTGCCCAATAACAATAAACATGAAAAGAACCATTTACAACTTCCATTTTCAGTCCTACAATAGGAGAGAGAGAGAGAGAAGGGGGGGGGGAGAGAGAAGAAGGCTTCTATTCTGAGCCTTTACCATGAAGACACCACCAACAGAAATGACTAACAGTACAACGTTGAGAAATACGAAAATAATCATGAACAGAACGCTTTACAGATCGTTCAAGTTAGCGAGGACACTCTCAACAGTAATGACAGACCGAACATGGATTTTACGAAATAAAAATAAACATTACAAGAATGATTTACAACTTCTTTTGTGTGAAGACACTCTTGACAGAGAGAAAAAAATGGTTGACAGAATGAGGATTTTGCAAACCAAAAATAGAACAATTTACAGGATTCATTCTGAGCTCTGCCTTAAAGACACTACACAGAATAAATGGCCGAAAGAACGCCGATGTTGTGAGATAAAAAATCCAAACAATAAAAGGATTCACAGCTTCAATGTTGGGCCGTGTTCAGAAGATGGTAAGCCTACATTCTTGACGACAATGTTGGTTAAAGAATTGTCAGATGATTCTTCATCTTTCGTCTTTCCGTGGAGAGACATGAATTTCTTTTTTAAACGTGAAAAGAGAAAGTCAACACAGAGACCAGCACAGACTGAGTCGGCCATCAGTTTGAGGAGGGAGAGGCGAGTGACTCAAAGCTCTTGTGTCACACAATCATAATGTTCCCTGCCCTTCACACACACACACACACACACACACATCATGGAGTGTTCCACATTGTGCATCACATATATGATTATGCAGATGCTTGTACAATAACTTAGTGCAATGTGTTGTGGTGTGTGTGTGTGTGTGTGTGTGTGTGTGTGTGTGTGTGTGTGTGTGTGTGTGTGTGTGTGTGTGTGTATGTGTGTGAAGGGCAGGGCTTTTTATTCTTTTTTTTTTTTTTGGTGGGGGGGGGGGGGGTGTTGTTTGTTTTTCATACAGAGAGAGAGAAATTTCATTTTTTCTGTATAATAACATTACAATGCGTGTGATGAAATATGAACCAAAATTTGAAAGACAAATGTGACTGTGGTTGCCTTTCATTGTTTTCTTTACTGCTTTGCATCATAATCGCATGCATGGCTAGCTTCTCTTCTCTCTGGTAAAGGATCCGCTTTTGAGTCTATACCATTTAAGACATAGAAAAGCTTTGCTACATATTTAACAAGAAAACTATACACGTTCTTATTTCTTCTGAGTTAAATAAATGTAGACTTGTGGGCACTCATGGACACTGTGTCTCACACAGGAGCACAGAGTGGAACACTGCATGTGTGTGTAGTGAACACAACATTATGCAAGTCAATATTTCTCCTATATATATCCAACAGATCACAAAACAGACAACAGGACATGTATCACGTGCATCTTGTCCCACATTTACTCACAAGTGGACACATAGTCTGGAGTTTATACTTTGTTCGAAAGGGGTTCATCGTTCTCGAGATTCCATATGCGCTCCATCCAAATCTGCCAGCGGTTAATCTGGCAGACATCCTCTCCCCCCCCCCCCCCTGAGCCTGCGAAAAGCCCTGTGCATTAGCAAGGTTTTGAGATAAGCTGGGTAAGAGGGGGTGGGGATGGATGGGTTCAGAGGGTCTTAAGATACACTACGCTGACACCAGCAGAATTATGGAAACATTAAGAGATGGGCAGCAAACAGGCCAGTTCTTAATGTTGCAGACTGGGATTGATCTCCAGATATCAGATCTTGAGTCAGCTACCGAAAAGTGTATTATGCAGATGTTGCGTGTTCCACTCTTGACGAGATGCATATGAGTCTAGCCCCTCTTTTTCACTCGTGTGCAAAAAAATAAAAATAAAATAAAAAAGAGAGGGGGGAGGGGGTGGATTTTGACACGTTACTCGCCCTTTCTTTTGTAATAAATACACGAGTGAAAAGAAAAAAAAAAGAAGGGGGTGGGTAGCATAACACTTTGTCTCATTTCCATTTCAACACACAAGTGAAAACAAATGGGATTATTCATGTTAAACTCGCGATTCTTTTTATGCGCACTATTGTACTAAAAAAACAGGAGCATCATCATGCACATGATCTGTCTCACTTGTAACACACAAGTGTACACAAAGAATGCAAAAAGCTTTGGACGTGTATTTTCTGAACATCCCATGGTCACAAATATTTAGTGATTTAACGTAACAAATTGTCGTCATTGATTTTCATCGTTTTATTGGCTAATTGACTGATTGATCGATTTGTTGGTGATATTTTTTCCAAACTGTAAATGACAATTTATGCACTCTCTCACTTAGGAGATAACACAGCTGAATTGACCTATTTTTCAGCACAAGTGTACAAAAAGGACATCATGCACGTGCAACCTGCCCCACTTTTACACACAGCGTACAATTGGGCAGTGTGCCTTGCCTTTCAGATGTGTACAAAATAGGAAGTATTTATGTAGGCCTATATCTTGAACTACATTCACACACAAGCGTACAGAGCGATAGGGGCAATACACAATTGCATTATGACCCACTTTTACACTCAAGTGTACGAAAAGAGCATAGAAAGCACGTGCACTTTGCCCGATGTTTGACACACGTGTAAAAACTGCAATGTAAAATTTTCGTGGGTCAAAACATGCACGTGCATTTTGCCTCCCCCTTTTTAAAAAAATTTTTTTTTTAACACACTCTCGTGTAATTATACGGAAATGGCTTTCGTACGTGAATTTAATTCACCTGTAAAAGGCATGCGCACGAAAATGCGATATTCTGGCCGCGAATTTGCCCCCCCCTTCCCCCCCCCCCCCCCCCCCCCCCACACACTTTTTTTTTTATAACGCAAATGCACAAGAATGGTTTTCGACACCGCCCTTTTGTCCCCAACTTTAAACAAAAAAATGTACTACGTATAAATAGGACGACATTATGCTCGTGCTCTTTTTCTAGTTTCTTCTGTAAAAATGTACAGACATAATTATGCACTCAGTGTCTGCTTATTTTAACGCTCATATTTGAACGTTGAGCATTTAAGAAATGAATATTATTCACGTATAAGTAGCCCAAACTATGAACATAGTGTACAAGACAAATTATGCACTGTCCCATTTTCGAAAATTTCATTTCACAAAATGGGCACTACCCACGTAAATAAACATTCCTATTTTACGAGTGAAAAAGTGTGGCAACTCTAATGCACGTGATAAATGTCCCATTTTTTGTTATGATCACTACGCGCACAGTAAGGTGTGCCACGTTATGCAAGTGTGAATTTCTTCCCAGACAAGAGCACGCACGCGTCTCCACACAATACACACACACACACACACACAAACACACACACAGAGAACATTGTGCACATTGTGCATCGGCTCATCTTTCAAAACACAACACAAAAAATGGGGGATGTTGGATGGGCAGAACGAGACGCATGAACCTACTTGGAACACAAGTGTGCTTAATAATAGGACACCATGCACATGACCTTTGCCCTGAAGTCCAACACATATAAACATTTGCCCCGGAGATGATGCTCTGATCTGAGATTGTGAACAGCGGGTAAGTTTACTTGGCTACACATTCATCTTTCATTCGATGATGACTGCTAATCTATTTAAGGAATTTTAACCTTTTAGTTTCAGCAAATTTCATCCACAGACTTTTAAAGTTAGTATAAAATAAATACTAGACAGAGTTTCTGCTGGATAGCATGACGACAAAAAGGGTATAACATGTCCTCCATATTCTAGGCCCCATCAGTATTTAGATAATTTAAAGATGCCATTCCTATTCGATGCAATAAGAATAACACCAACAACAATACCTACAAAAGAATAACAACAATAATAAGAATATCAAGACTAATAATCATTACCTTAAAAAAAACTTCCTTTCAGTTACATACAAATCATACAAGACACACAGTAATTATCCTTTTTCTATCTTTAAAAAAAAAAGTTCTAAACAATAACAAATAAAGATGAAGAAATTACAAGCATAAATGCAACAACAAAACACAAACGCACAAAGTAAAAAGAAGGAATTGCATGCATTACTAAAAAAAAAAAAAAGATATAAATAAACAAACAAGAAAAATAACATACATAACTAGACATCAAATTGTTATTCATCCCTCCCCTAGCCTAACCTTCCCAAATAATCAATGTAGCCTACAGCAGAAACGGGTACAGACCTTGGCATACAAACATAGTCCCCATGTCTTAGATAACTTGCTGGCATTGCGTTATACAACTGGCCACAGTGTGCTCAAACTTCCAGACACACTAATTAATGGCTCCTGGTAAAACAGCTTGAGGTCAGGGTAAACTTATGTAACGATTGGCCTGTCAAACTTCTGAAGTTACAAGGTTACACTTTTGGAGCATACATTCAGCTGAGTTCGAACATGATTTATTTGGTAAGAATAAGTATTAACAATAATGATGATGATAATAATTTAATAATAAAACAGCTGACTCTCTCTGTAGTCTCTCTCTCCGTCCCCTTCTCTCTCCCCCTCTCCCTCTCTCACTCATACACCTACACTAAACATTAACAATATATTACAAAAAAAGATGTGAATTAAATCAACAACACCCACAAGTCCATCTAAAACTGAAAGAAAAGCCAACAGATTGGATAAGCCCCTGTCTCTCTCTCTCCCCCTCTTTTGCACACACACACACACACACACACACACACACACACACACACACACACACACACACACACAGAGCACTGGCAATATATACAATATATTTTTAAAAGTAAGAAATATCATGTGTCCATCTAAAAATGGAAAAAAAAGCTAAAAGCTTGGACTTTCCCCCTCCCCCCCCCCCTCTCTCTCTCTCTCACATACACATACTCACAGAGAGAGAAAGAACACTAACAATATGCAATAAAAATGTGTTGTTTTTTTTTAGATAAGATCTATGTCATTTAAAAGTGAAAAACAAAATCAGCTAACAAACTGGACTTGCCTCACACACACACACACACACACACACACACACACACTCTCTCTCTCTCTCTCTCTCTCTGTCTCTCTCTCTCACTTACTCTATCTGTATTATGTATATAGATTAGCAACATCAGCAAGTTTGAAAAATGGCTTTTAGCCAATAACTTTCACCACTGGAAAATGAAGTATCACTTTCACACACACACACACACACACACACACACACACACACACACATACACACACACACACACACACACACAAGCACTCCAAACACACACACAAAGTACTAACATCACAGATCTGTCTAATTTTTTCTAATTCCATCCCACTCACAAAAACGAGGACCAACACAAAGCGCTGGCAGTACATAGCAGACCTTACGTTATTTGAAGTTCAGAATCTCAGAGAAGAGCACATCTTAGGCCATCACATGAGCCATAATTACAATCATGTTGTAATAATAAGGATACTGAAGAAGCAGTCACTGAGTGTTCATAATTATTAACTTGCACCATAAAATCCACAGCTCTTTTCTTTGACTCCAAGAATTCCGTGACAGATTCACGAAATGTAATAGTCTCTGTGTACATTATTATACTAACTATGTACAGTTTTCAAAAAGTCTATATATACACAATTGTGCATATTCATAATCACTGTCATATGTACACGTTTATATAGCACTTGATTCTACAGCCTCTCTCGTCACTCACACGCACACACTAATACCTATTCACAGATGCTTTCAGCCAATCAATCTTCCGAATACACGACCATACAGACAGATCAACGCATAAACAAACAAACAGGCGATGATTCGTCGTTTCGGAGTGAAAACGGTGTACACAAAACGAAACAAACAAACAAACAAACGAACGACGAGGACAACAACGAATTTCGATGAAAGAGTTTCTGTAACTACGATACTCCTCATCTAAACTATGTAAATAATATGGTTTAATTAACATCTTGTCCATGCACGTAGGTATTATAATGAACAGACCGAATGTCGCAGTCAGAACGACACACGTTCAACGTAGTCACTGCCATTTTGATGTCCACCGATGACGAGACACACTTAAACCTGTCCACTCTCTTCATCCTATCCATTACAGGCCGTATAGTATTGGCCTGAGCACTGATCGTCCTTTAGATAGTCCATAATTATTCGCTTTCTTCTGCGCGAAGTTTGTGAATAAGGTGAAAGAACGACAGGGATAAGGAAGCTGGTAGATAGGGTGAGTGAGGGACAGGGTTCACTTTTTGTTCACAGACTGATGCAAACCCGAAAAGAGGAGTCCATTTTGGCAGTGTCTGCATTGCTGAAGACGGGTCAATTGACTGACCCCCCTTGGTATTTTAGTTCTCAGAATGGAAACACCACTGAAATCCCGTGGACACAGAATGACTTGACATGTCTACACGCAACACAACTGCAGGTAGAACGAGTAATACTAATCAACGGCGAACTCACATGATACATATTCACACACATAAAAAGAATAACACCATCTTCGTTATTTCTGGCACAGCACGTTATTCACTTTTTGTTGTTGTTTCGTTTCGAAAGAATGAAAACACATGGCTGGTTTCCGACTTGTCTTCGTTTACATGAAGACTGGGGCAGTAGAAACACTGTATAGCACGATCCGTATGAACAAGCCTCACACGTCAGCCTATCAATGTGCTGTCCTTCTGACGTCTTCATCACGCCATAGCACTTTTCAGGTACCCACAGAGCGTCATTGTAGTGTTGTTAAACTAGCCACTGCTGACACACAGTGTCTGAGTAAAAGCAAAAGATGCACTGAGTATGTCATGGACCCTAAGGTCTGTAACTACTTCAACAACGGTCGAGCACTCTGAGCAGCGGTTCCAGACGTCACTGAGGGAATCACTAGACTTTGACGCTTCCACCAACGTTTCGTTTCGTTGTGACGTCAGGACCAGCTTGACAACGCTGGGTTATTAATAGGGTAGGGTGCAAGTCAGGTGAGTGTGTCACTGAGCTCGTTCCCCGGACAGCCCGGACCTTCCTCTAGTCACACGTGGCTAAGGGGTTGCGGCTTGGCGGGCTGGTAGCTGGCGTTGGCGTACTTGGTCATGCTGCGGTTGGGATGGGAGTAGGAGTGTTTGTGGCACAGGCGCCCGTTGAAGAGCTTGCGCCACGAGTCCAGCGTCTTGCCAGTCCATATCCAGAAGCCAGACGTGATGCCCACCACCAGGCACATGAAATACTTGAGCATGAACACGGAATAATCAGGGGCAGCCGAGTCGTCGGCACACATGCACGTGTGCGTTCGCTCCCAGCGCTCGCGGAGATGTTGCTCGTAGAAGTAGCAGGCGATGACGATAGTGGCGGGGACCGTGTACAGCACGGAGAACACGCCGATGCGGATCATCAACCTCTCCAGCTTGTCCGTCTTGCCCCGACCCTGTTGCTTGATCACGCTGCGGATCCTGAAGAGGCTGACGAAGCCAGCCAGGAGAAAGGAGGTGCCGATGATGAGGTAGACGAACAGAGGGGCCAAGACGAACCCTCTCAAGTTCTCCAGACTCTGGTTGCCCACGAAACAGATGCCGGCGATGGGATCCCCATCCACCGAGGACATGGCCAGCACAGCGATAGACTTGACGGAGGGGATGAGCCAGGCGGCCAGGTGAAAGTACTGGGAATAGGACGCGATGGCCTCCTGGCCCCACTTTAAGCCTGCTGCCAGGAACCAGGTGAAGGAGAGGATGACCCACCAGATGGAGGAGGCCATGCCGAAGAAGTAAATGAGCAGGAAGACCACCGTGCACACGGCAGGACCTGTCGTCTCGTAACGGACACGTTCCCCTTCACAAGCCACACCCTCATGACCGACGATCAGTCGGATGATGTAGCCTATGGACACCATGAAGTAACAGGCCGACAGAAAGATGATGGGTCGCTCAGGATACTTGAACCGCTGCATGTCCACGAAGAAGGTGGACACCGTCATGGAGGTCGAGATGCAGCACAGGATAGACCACAGACCGATCCAGAAAGTGGCAAACGTCTTCTCCTCATCCCCAAAGTAAGGACTGTAGCAGTTAATGGCACAGTTGGGGATGCCCCCTGTGGTGATTTTGTTGTAGTAGCTGTTGGAGTTTTGGGACACAGGCACCAGGGGCGGGTTACACTTGCACTCACACTTGTTCTCCATGGGCCGGGTGGGCAGGGCACCAGGAGGGATGGGCTGCACGCGGTGATCCTCATCCGCAGCACCCCCACTCCTTCCCCCTGTAGGGGGTCGGGCCGTAGGGGGCAGGTACTTGGTGCTGGGTGGGGGAGTCTGGCGATCCGTGGTGTTGGCGTCCATGCACAGCTGGTTCTTCTCCCCGTACTTGGGCAGCTTGTCGCAGTTCATCTGCTCCGGCCAGGCAAAGCCGTACTGCCGCATGAGGGGGGCACAGCCGGCCTTGGCCCTCTCACAGACTGACCGACAGGCCGGGAGATGTTTCTTGTAGTTGGTCATGCAGATGGGGGTGTACATGCTGCACAGAAAGAATTTGAGGTCCGGGGAGCACTGGATCTCCACCAGGGGCCAGAACTGGTGAACCTCCAACCCTGCCTCTTCCTGGGTCTCGTGGTTGAACTGGTTGGGCATGTAGGTGTAGTTGTAGCCGATGCCTTTGCACATGGGGATGGTGATCTCCTGGCAGCGACGGGGTTGGTCCCCGGCGTGAACCACGTCCATCACACTCATCACAGTCAGCATCATGACCAGCAGTGTCAGAGACACACCCCGTAACCTCCTCCCCCTGTCGCCATGTAGTCTGGAGGGGTCGACAGACCCACCACACTGACAACAATGTTTGTTTCTCATGGCACTTACAGACCTTTCCTCGTCTCTCTCCATCATGACGACTCAAAGAAAAAAAAAACGTGGTCAAGGTCTTTGACTGTTGTGTCTATCAGCGTAGTAAAGTGAACTGTTGGCAAGTTACCTAGGCCAGGTGAGATTGCCAGGTAAGCGCCCTTCCCCCTCTGGCCACACTCACTCACCTCTACCAGCCTGGCGTGTCAGAGTCGCCTATTCACTGGGGCAGAAGAAGCGGTGCAATGTGCGTGGTAAAGACCCACCTTCTGGGCATGCAGCCAAGAGTTCAATTCCTCACACCCTCACACACACACAATCAAGTCGGCATCGTGACATCATCACTCCAACGTCATCCATGACGTTAAGACAAGGAACGTGAAGACCCGGAGCCTGACACACTGTCCATGAACTTCAAGGACTCTTCCTCTGTGTGTGTGTGTGTATGTGTGTGTTTTGTTTCAATCGTTCGTTGTCGCTTCACTGAGTTGGTCAAGGCAGCAGCGAAGCAGAAAAAGGAGGCGGCGTCCACCAGTGCCCTTTCTCGGCTCACCTCCACCTTTCGGGCCTGCTTGGCTTCCAGCCTTGCAGGTAGTCAGTCAGTGGGTGCTGTAAGCAGCTTAGTGCCTACTTTGCCACGGGATTAGCGCGCCTCGATCTCTATCGCCGCCCGCCATTCACCGCCCTTGTTGGTCCAGGGTCCACACACAAAGCAGGCTTTCTAAACACAGGCCTGCCACCACTGTTTTCTCTTCAGCTTCCACGGCCAGCACAATGGTCAGTGCTAGCTAGGCCTTGGGCTCTCTCTCTCTCTCTCTCTCTCTCTCTTCCTTCACAGTAAGCCTGGAACCGTACCTACCACCACAACAGAATCCCAGCACAGGTGAGACGAGACTCGGGCAAAGCGAGCACGTGCACGGACGGAACTTTTGTTTTCGCTCTGCTGCTCTAGCCGAGCACTGGATAACTCACAACCCACTGACGAAAAAGCTAACAGCTTCTTGTTTGACAAGCGGTGAGAGGGAAGAAGAAGAAGAAGAAGGAAAAAAAAAACTGCTTGGCACTACTGACGTCGATGCTTCCAGAGATGAGAGAAGAGTATTGTGGAGAGATGTTTTTGTCGAAAAGCAGCCAGCAAGCAGGCGGGGTTTCCGTACGCTGTGTGTGTGTGTGTGTGTGTGTGTTGTAATCCCGCTGTCACTAGTCTTTCGCTGTCTTGCTTGAATCCTCGCTCAAGTTCCACGCAGTTCTCTCTCTTTCCCCTCTCTCTCGCTCTCCACCTCGCGCGCCACGCTCAGACCTGTGACGTCACTTGTCACTCATCCAATGAGAGCCGGGTAATTAGCCGTGCCTCGCGCGCCGTGCCGCTCCTCCGCTTCCCTGCAGGCTCCGCCCCCCTCGTTTGGCCCCGCTGTGCTCGTCCCTGCTCCTGAAAACAGAGATAGACATCTGAAACCTGGGCCCTCTGCCATCGGAACATGTTTATTTGCTGAGGGACTAAATTGTCGGGGAACGGGTTGGCCGGCATTAGCGCGGCCGTTGCGGGGCACACGGGTGTGTGTGTGTGTGTGTGTGTGTGTGTGTGGAGTGAGGGGGAGGGGTGGATGGTGGGTTTTGGGTGAGCGTCCTACTGCTCTACAGGCCTTTTCCTACCCCTCCTCTCCCCGCTCATTAAAAGACATTTTCTACCTTGTACGAGCTCTTGTCGCGCTCACACTGCTCAATCAATACCTGCACCATTCAACACACACACTGGGAGTCGGGAGGTGCGGGAAGGCTGAGGGGACAGATTATTCTATGTAAAAAAAAAAAAAAGAGGGGGGGGGCGCGGGAAGAAAAGAAAAGCGCGGGTAAAGATGGGGGGTAAAACGAAGGGTAAGAGTTAAGACGGCGAAGGACAGAGACAGTAAACTGAAAAGCGACCAAACTTTACAAGCACAGAGAGAGGAGAGAGAGAGAGAGAGAGAGAGAGAGAGAGAGAGAAATCTAAAAGTTGTGCGGTGGTTGCGTCCCGTGCACGCGCGCGTGTGTGGTCGCGTGTGATGTCTACGTATGTGTCTCAAGTCATTTACTCAACGTGACGAAACATAAGGGACATATAATATTCTTGTTTTTGTCCTAAATTTTCTGAGTTGACTTATGCGTTCGTTTATTTGTTTGCTTGTTTGTTTGCCTGTTTAATTTTTTTTTTTGGGGGGGGGGGATGATGATGATGTTGTTTTTTTTAATGTGCGTGTTTTGTTGATGCCGTTTTTTTTTTATTTTAACATGTGTGTGTGTGTGTGTGTGTGTGTGTGTGTGTGTGTGTGTGTGTGTGTGTGTGTGTGTGTCTGTGTGTGTACGTGTATATGTGTGTGTGTTCTTCCTTTCTGTGCGACTATGTCACAAAATGTTGGCTTGTTTTGTTTTGTGGATTTACAGTAGGCGTACTCGTTCTCATTTTCTTTCCTGTGTTTCTGTTTTCCGTACGGTAACAATTATCATTATTATCATTATTATTGTTAGTAGTAGTATAGTATCATCATCATCATTACTGTTATTGTTATGATGATGATGATGATCTTCACCACCACGATCACACCACCATCATCATTCTTCTTATCATTATTATCATTATTATTTCTATCATCATTATTATTAGATCTGTTAGTAGTAGTATTGTTGCTGTTGTTGTTGTTGCTGCTGTTGTTGTTGTTGGTGGTGGTGTCAGTCACAAAGGATTTATTCCACCTGTCTTATCTGGAGAAATGCACGTCATCACAGTCCAGAGCCACTTTTTTTTTTTTGTATAGATCTAGCGTCTCATTATTTAAATACGAAACTTGTGCGGGCTTTCGTTTTGTTTTGTTGTTTTTGTTTGTTTGTTTGTTTGATGTTTTTTGAAAAATTTTGTTTTTGTTTTTGTTTGTTTAGGTTCGTTTGTTTGTTGTTTTTCTTTTTTTGCTAATAAATTTGCCAGGTACAACACATACTTTTTTTTACATGGGTTCTTAACACGCACTAAATGA
>CM060305.1:80126234-80148734 GCA_030674185.1 Monoplex corrugatus
CATCTTAACATCATTGTTGTTCTGGTGGTGTCAGTATAGGATTAGATAAGTCCTCCTTCCCCCACTTCCATGGGGATGTTTATCCCCGTCGGCCATATCACCTGAGGTGGGTGCCGACGTAAAGACTAAGCCAAATCAATCCAAAGCCAGCCTTTATGTTGTTGGCTGGGATTGAACTCGAAGACAATCTTGAAACAGTCCACCAACTCTTAACAGAAGCAAAACAAACAACAGCTAAAGAGAATCTCGAGTTTGAAGTTTGTTCCAGAGGGCTTCATCGCATTTGGACAATTCCATATGCGCTCCAACGAAATCTGAGAGAAAATAACTGGTAGACTCTCTGAGCCTGCGCAAAATCCTATGCACTGAAGGGTCTTGAATTAAAAAAAAACAAACATATCATTACTAAAGAAATAAAGAAACATTTGAGTTCGAAAAAATGTTTTATGACTGCATAAATGAATGAATAAATAAATAAATAAATAATTAATGGTGGTAACAAATAAACAAAAGAATAAATAAAAATGAACGAATGGATGCGTAAATAAACAAAAGTAAACGATTAAGTAAATCAATAAACCGATGAATGAATGAACGAATGAATGAATGAATGAATGAACGAATGAATGAAAGATGAATGAATGAATGAATGAATGAATGAATGAATATTCCATCACAATCATCAGCAAAACTCTTCAAATCTAAAGAGTAGACACACGTGAACACACGCCTAAAAAAATTATGCATAAGAAAATGATAATTTTACGATAATGACAATTATCATGATACTCTGCAAGATAACAAAAACAAACAAACAAACAAAAAACTGACCAGTACGCTGCTCATGTTAATGCTTCCTTCACTGTGATGATAGTATTTTATAGACTCCTTCTCCTTCTCTCCTCCCTCCCCCTCATTCTCCTCTTCCGCACTGCTCCTTCCTCATTTCAAGACCTCACCAGCGCATATGGGGTTGCGTAGGCTCAAGGACTCTTGTCAGACAAAATGCCGGCAAAGTTGGACGGAGCGCATACGGCATTCTCCGAATGAGATAGATCCCTCTGGCAACTCCTATCTCCCCATCCCTCACTATACCCACTCTCCCCAGCTTCCTGTTAGACCCGCGAACGCGTAAATGGAGTATATTAATCAAAGAACATAACTCTTGAGAGTCACGTAGGAATTATCTCCCATGTTGTAGAACTTCTCAAATCTAACATACACAATCTACAAGATGGGAGATAATTCCTACGTGACTCTCAAGAGTTATGTTCTTTGATTCTTTGATTGTATAAATTCTCCCTGCTTCCCTCTTATTTCTTTGGTGTAAACGGTGTGTTTGTCTGTCAATATACTAGCTCACAAAACGACAGGCTGTGTTTTTCACACACACACACACACACACGCGCGCGAGCACACACACACACACACACACACACACACACACACACACACACACACACACACACACACATACACACACAACGTAACAACGTATACACACTCGCAGACATGCACATACACACAATGTACACAGACACACACATACACACACTTACATAGGGACGCTTACATATATGCAACACACGGACACACACACACACACACACACACACACACACACACACACACACACACACACACACATACACACACACAGAGGACTATTTGTATGAAAACAAAACCAACGACTGTCTAACTGGCATGCACAACCGCCAAACTGAAATCAAGAAGTAGCACAAAAAAACAAAAACAAATCAAAACAAATCCCAAAGGAGAGAAAATGTGTCCATCCCCATCCACATTCCTTCTTCCCCCCCCCTCTCTCTCCTTCTCTCCCTCACACACACACACACACACACACACACACACGCGCGCGCGCGCGCGCGCGCACACACGCACGCGCACACGCACACGCACACGCACACGCACACGCACACGCACACGCACACGCACACGCACACGCACACGCACACGCACACACGATTATACCCCCATTTTAGAGAGAGACAGACTAACAGATGCAAGAACGATGGAAGACGAAAGGCTTGAAGTTTACGAGGTATTCCGCGAACTTGCAAAATTCCATACACGCTCCACCCAAATCTGCCAGTAGCTGGCAGACTCTTTGAGCTTGCGCGAACCACTAACCCTTTGACTCCCGCATCCTATCAACCATCTGCAAAAACTTAACCTTTTGACTTCCTCACCCTTCCTGCGGGAAGCTGGTGAATAGGGCGAGGGAGCCAAAGGGTTATGTTTTTGCTTTGCTAGCAAGGTTGACAATGCAGGATGCTGGTGGATAGGGTGAGGGAATCAAAGGGTTATGTTTTTGCTTTGCTAGCATGCTTGACAATGCAGGATGCTGGTGGACAAGGCGCGAGAGTCAAAGAGGCTGAACTGTGGCAAGATCTTAAGACGCACGGAGGGAGAGAGGGGAGGGACAGACGCAGGAGGGCTGGAAACGGGCCCTATCGAAAACGGAACCCACGAGAATGACTGGTAGTATTCCGATGGGCAGCGAACGAGCCAGTTTTTTTAATGTTGCGGTCTAGAACTGAACTTGAGACGTCCCATCTTAGGTTGCAGAGAGCATCATCAAAAAGAGCCAGCCGAGCCGAGCCGCGGAGAAAGTAGAGAATAAAAAGCCAGGGAAAGTTATCAAAGCGTTATAAACAAGGATCTTTGAGAGCTCAAGGCAGTGGACCTTCATCGAAGCTACTCACGCACTCCCAAACCAGAATAGACGCTCTGCAGGAAGCAATAGACCCACTGAAGGTAACGTTGCAAAGCTCAGGTACACACCTGTCTCTCATCCCACCCCTACTGGAACAACTCCATATGCGCTCCAACTGAGTTTGCAGAATGTTCATCATCATGTCCTACAC
This sequence comes from Monoplex corrugatus, assembly GCA_030674185.1. Classification (NCBI taxonomy): domain Eukaryota; kingdom Metazoa; phylum Mollusca; class Gastropoda; order Littorinimorpha; family Ranellidae; genus Monoplex; species Monoplex corrugatus. Next base: position 80,129,123 of record CM060305.1, read on the forward strand.
TTTCTCTATCCCTCATCCCACTTCCAATGTTATTGGTCCGGTGCTAGCTTGGTTGACAGTGCAGGATGCTGGCTGGTGGATAGGGGGGGGGGGGGTGCAGGAGTCAAAGGGTTACGCGAGTTAACACTAACTCTAACCCCTCCCAATGTCACACAGAATGTCCTATACTTTTCTCTTTTCCCTGTCAAGGTATATCCCGTTTCTCAACCCGCGCGCCCCAGCTGACGAAATCCACCTCTTGATTTCTTTCACGGCGGAAGAACAGGCGTCTGATTTTCACGTTGTTCTTTCATGTGTAAAGGTGCCCAAGGTGTGGTTACGTATGTTGTTGCTGCTGCTGCTACAACTATTGTGGGGGACCCATGTAGGAGTCAGCTGTCTTGCCTTTATATTGTATAGTGGGGGGGGGGGGGGGGGGAGAGATGTTGTTCGTGGCTTTGTGAATATGCGCGTTTTGGTACAAGTCGAAAAGAAGAAAAGCGTGGTTGTGTCTCTTCCAAAGGTCTTATTGTTTCAACCCCAGCCGACTGCACATGACCTTATCAGGACTATAACCGTTTCAAAACGTACACAACATCTGGTTGAAAAACAAACAAACAGGAAAAGAATATTAAGTACACATATCAATGTACGCGCCCACATACTCTAAGGAGAATCCCCTGGCGTTGACTACTCCGTCTAATTTATCACCAGACGATTTCAAAAACCAAACCTGAATACAAATGTGAACATAACTGAGCACATTAAAGCATACATAAAAATGGCTTAAATTACCTTAAATTGCTCCTGCACAGCAAACTTCCTTAGAGCCAAACATGCAATGCACGAACCTACTCATCAATCCTAAGAGAAAGTATGTCAGGCTTTATGGTACACATGCAGGTTTCAAAAGTAACGACAGAAAAAAAAAAAAATAGTCGCAAAAAAACAGACTTTTTATTGGAGAGAATGAAATGTCTGGCCCACATTACAAAACGGCACAAAACAGAAACTTTTAAGACAACTGTTACTTTATTTTTCTTTAAAGCCCAGCCGACTGCGTACATCCATATCAGGTCTTTAACCATTCAAAACATACACACTACTTCAACAGGAAAAACAAAAGGAAAAGAAAATTAAGTGCACATATCAATGCATTCGCGCATACAATCTAGAAGAGATGCCCCTGGCGTTGACCACTCCGTCTAATTTATCACACAGAGGATTTAAATAACATACCTGAGTACAAATTTAAATAATAACACAAATAAGGACACTAAAACATTATGTTAAAAAAGGCCTGAATTATCCAAAATTGGTTTCATCATATCACATTTCCCTAGAGCAAAATTCTCATCATCAATCCTTAAGATACTATGATTTTATCGAAACACGTTACAGTGTGAATGGAGCAGCAAGGCAGAAAATGTAGGAAGAAATGGTCGGAAAGCACAGGAGGAAGATAAGAAACAAAGAGAGTGACAGAAAAGTGGGAAAATTTTGCACAGAATTTCGTATAATTATGTATAACATTAAGTATTTATTTATTTATCCATTTCAACCTGTATCAATTTATTTTCCTTTATTTGTTAGTTTGTTCGAGCGTTTATTTATCTATCTATTTATCTACTTATTTATTCATTTACATTTGTTTGTTCGTTTGTTTACTTATTTATTCATTTATTCACCTGTACATTATTTTGCATATTTTTCTATCAACTTTTTTGAACGAGATGTTTAGATCATTTACCTTATAATTACCAGCAGCAGAAGTGGTAAACCCAACAACGACAGAGAACGAGGCCAAAAGCTTCCACAAGTCGACTACCGTAAAAAAAGAACATAACTGTCGTCTCTCCAAGCCCAACGGTCACAGTCGTTTATCAAGGAACCGGCTGTCGTCAGCAGAGTCAGAAGACAGAAGACAGAAGACAGAAGACACCATGGACGCCACTGTCAACAACATGTCAACAGCCAAACGAAACAAGCTCGGAACTTTGCTGCCAATACTTTTATATATATTGTCCACAGCTGAACGGGGTGGGGCTGGGAGTGGCGGAATACGGACGGTGTGGGGGAATGAGGCAGGGCGGTGGGTGGGGGGGGGGGGGGTGAGGGGGTGAGGAGGGTGTCTTACGTCCACTATGTCCACAACAGAGAATGTGGCGGTTCTAAAGACATTATAAACAGTTCTTTGGGCTGTCCTGGTCTTTCAATGTAAAATATAATGTCTGCGAGATAAAAGCCAAAAACAAAAACAAAAACAAAAAAAAAAAACAAATAAACAAAACAAAAAAGCAAACAAAACAAAGAAAAGAAAAGAAAACCAACCAACCAACCAACCAACCAACAACCAACCAACCAAACAAAAAACAAAATGAGGGATCTCCTGCTGATACGTTCCCACAGAGAAATTGAAATAAGAGAACAGTAAAAGTTGAATACACACAACACAACACACACACCACCACCACCACCACACACACACACACACACACAAAACAAAACAAACAAACAAAGAAAACCAAGGATCTACTGCCAGTTTATCGTTAACAGACAACAGAAAAACAAACAAACAAACAAACAAATATATTACCAATAATGACCATAGCCGAAAAGAATTCAAACAAAACAAAAACCACGATCGCTGTGGCCAGTGTATTATCTTCAGCAGAAAGACAGTTTTCAAATGAATGAATTAAGATCTTTGTTCAAGACAGATATATCGGACTCGGCCAATCTGACAGTCACCATCCAAATCTGTCAGTGATCACCTGGAAGACTCCAAAATGATTTTACAAACTCAGTAAACACACACACACACACACACACACACACACACACACACACACACACACACACATTAAAGAGAGACAGACAGCAAGACAGAGAAGAGAGACACACACAGACACACAGACAGAGACAGAGACATAGACAGAGAGAGAGAGAAAGAGAGATGAGACAGAGACAAGAGACAGAGATAGAGACAAAGACAGAGACAGAACAGAACAGAGACAGACAAAACAGAGAGACAGACAGCAAGACAGACAGAGAAGAGAGACACAAAAGACGGACAGACAGAGACAGAGATATAGACAGACAGAGATAGACAGAGGAGAGAGAGAGAGAGAGACAGACAGACAGACAGACAGACAGAGACAGAGAGACAGAGAGGACGAGAGACGAAGACGAGACAGAGACAGAAACAGAGACAGACAAACAGGCAGACAAACAGAGAGACAGACAGACACAAAGACAGACAGGCAGCGACAGAGAGAAGGGGAGGAGAGAGAAAACTACCAACCCACCACCCACCCACCACAACCAACCAACCAACCAACCAAAGGAACAAATACAATCAGACAACACACACTAGCTTAGTACCAAAGTAACGTAAACCACAGACTAGTATATATATCACTACTGGCTACGTCTCCCACCATTTGTTCTGTCAAAACAAAAGAAGAAGGCGATGACACGACAGTCGACAGTCAGTCTAGCAAGTCTAGAACAAAATCAGACTAGCATTGTGTTAGAAGCCATGAGGACTGCAGACAGAGAAGAGACAGTCTGGCCAGTGTGGGAACATCAGGTTTGTATTATGAAGAGAGGAACACACACACACACACACACACACACACACACACATGGTGTTGAACAGTGATAATGATGATCCTCTGTGATCATTAGCAGTCAGCGTTGACTGTCAGCACTCTATCACAGCCTGTGTGTCTGCAGGAAAGGAGGTGGAGGAGGAGGGAGGGGAGAGAGAGAAAGGAGGGACACAGAAGAAAATAGAGAGAGAGAGAGAGAGAGAGAGAGAGAGAGGAGAGAGAGAGAGTGAGCAATGTGAGAGAGAGGGAGAGAGACAATGTAAGAGAGAGAGAGGAAAAGAGAGACAAAGAGAGAGGGACAGAGACAGAGACAGACAGACGACATAAAGAGACAGAAACATGGAAAGAAAGGGAGAAAGAGTGAACACACCACACACACACACACACACACACACACACACACACACACACACACACACACACACACACACACACATGGAAAGAGACAAAGAGAGAGACACATACACAGAGACAGGGAGACACAGAAAGAGAGAGAGAGAGAGGGGAGGGAGAGAGAGGGAGAGAGAGAGGGGGGAGAGAGAGAGACAAGAGAGAACGAGAGAGAGACAAAGAGAGATAAAGAGGGAAAAGGACATACATCCATAACTTTATCCATCTCTCTGAGTCACTCTCCCCCCACCCACCCCCCCTCTCACCACAGCTAAAATCTTGTTCAACTGGGTCATGTCCAAATTATCACAGCAGCTGTCATCATCACAATGATTACAACAGACACACGGTAATCATTGCCCCTGTGATAAGAGATGAGTGATGTGGTAGAGACCTCAACTCCTACAGATTACAACAGAGTAAAAGACAAAAAAAATCAGGATATGTTATCATTATACTACAAAAGAGTAAGACGTATTAAGATGTATTCTACAATAACAGCAATAATAATACTAATACTAATAATAATAACAACAATATAACAAAACAACAACAATAATAATAATAATAATGATGATGATGATGATAATAATAATAATAATAACAATGATACTGATGATGATGATAATAATCATTATATTATTATTATTATTATTATTATTATTATTATTATTACAGTATTTGTATGGCGCCCAATCTTGACAATTCAAATCAAAGCGCACCCAAGCACCTGACATACGCATGCAATCAACGCAGACCACCTTACAATACGAAAAAAAAGGGGGAAAAAATGTAGTGTCATCAAATTCAAAACAGAATAAAAAACTAAGTTTTAAGATGCATAACCATCGAATTAGAACAGAATGATGGAAAATAAGATTTAAAAAAATATTGTCAATTAAGACAGCTCACGATCATGTAAAAATATGACATTTGAATACGGGTTACTGATAATGTACAGTCTTAAGCTACAAAATCATTACTGGAAACAGACTTCTCCCCATGGGGATGCCGGGGGCTCTTTCAGTATGAATAGTATCCATTTCTGGAAATTCTGCGCTAGAAATTTCCTCATTTCTTTCACTCTTTGTTTCTGCCTTGTTCCTTTGCTTTCTGCATCTCTTCCTATTATTTTCTGCTTTACTGGTCCATTCACCTGTATGTGTTCAAATTCTACATACTTCCTCATAGGATTGACAACTTGGTACATGTATTAAGTGCACTTTTGGGGTCTAGGGAAATGAGATATGCGAAAGCAATTTTAGGAAATTCAGGCCCGTTTTTATATGTGTTAGTGTCCAAACTTATGTTTGAAGTTGTATTCAGATATGTTTCTTAAATCTGTGTGAAAAACTGGACGGAATGGTCAACGCCAGGGGCATCTCCTTACATTATGTGCGCGAGTGCACTGACATGTGTACTTAATTTTCTTTTCTTTTTTTGTTTTTCTTCTTGTCCTATTGAAGTGTTGTGTATGTTTTGAAACGGTTATAGCCCTGATGTGGCTCATCGCAGTCGGATGAGCTTAAAACAAAAATAACAGTAACTGGAAACACAATTTACTTCTATAATACGTACCATCACTACTTTTTAAAAATTATATATTCCTTTATCAGAGGGTTCATTTAAGTCGTAACCATGCTCGAACAATATGTATATAAACTGAAATAAAATAAAAGAATATATTGGATAAATCAATAAATAAATTAGATAAATATAAATAATTATATCAACATTTTAGGAATGTGTATTTGAATAGCAATAGGCAGATGTTGATGAGCAAAACTGCCATATATCAACAGATTTTTGATTTGGAAGCTGGACACATGGACGCCCTGCGTGTGTGTGTTGTGTGTGTGTGTGTGTGTTGTGTGTGTGTGTGTGTGTGTGTGTGTGTGTGTGTGTGTGTGTGTGTGTGTGTGTGTGTGTGCGAGTGTGCGTATGTTAATTTTATGATATGTCGCCAGTATTTATTTTGTGACACACATTTCATAATGAAAGATCATTGTCACCATTTGTATTGTCTAATAGCTCGTATCACTCTTAAGAAAAGACGCTAAATTCAAGAACGATTGAATTCAGCCAGAAGATAGATATATTTAAAGTAAAAAACCTTCAAAGTAGAAACATTAACGAACAACGAACGAATGATGATTAAGAAAACAAGAAAAAAAAAAACGAAACGACAAGAACAAATACAACGGGTAAGCAAACACACACGACAACAACACAAACCAAACCAAAACCAAAACCAAGACAAACAAAGACGACCCTCTCTCCAGCCAAATCTTTCTCGTTAGCCGATGATAATGAACTCCCACACGTTGACAACAACTCGACGGAACAACGACAAGACAACACAAAGCGAGAGGGCTCTTAGTAAGCCCTAATTGGGGTCCCCACACGACACAAAAGGACGAAGATTCCGATGAAGATTCCGATGACAAGACGGGAGGGACCGACAAAATCAGCCGTGTATTGTTGACAAGACCAGTCAAGCGACAAAACTGTCCATAACGAGGTCTCTCTGTTAGCAAGACCCGAGAATCGACAACCAAGACCTGCCAACGGTTACGTGGCTTTCCTTTTCACAGTTTCTGTCTCCCGATCTACTAGCGCTCTTTCACTAAGTTCAGCTTCAGCTTCCATAACGATGTTTGTCACATTTTCCACTCTTAACCCTTTGACTCCCTATACCCTATCCACCAGCTGTAAAAGCTTAAAACCCTTTGATTCCACCCTGTCTATCAGTTTCCTTCCTGCAGGAAGCTGGTGGTTAGGGTGACTGAGTCAAAGGATTAGTTGTTGTTGTTGTTGTTGTTGTTGTTGTTTTTTGCTTTCCTGTCATTGATGATGATCCACGGGGCTTAGTGGATAGGGTGACGAAGTCAAAGGGTTAATGACTTGGGTCCTTTTGATAGGGCCCCCAGTGGACTCGGGATCTGATATCTTTGGGTTTAGTCCCAGCCCGAAACATTAGAACTTGGTCTGTTTGCTGCCCATCTGAACGTTTCCATCGTTTCTGGTGGTGTCAGCTTAGCGTTTCAAAAGGTCTTCCCTATCCCTACGCCTTTCCGCTCCTTAGTTCAACACTTTGCCAGCACATAGGGTTTTGGGTGGAACGCAATTATCCGAGCGCGATGAAACCCTCTCGTACAAACTCCAAACTAAAACTCACGACTCTGCAAGTGTAATATGAGTCTTTTGCAGTTCTGTCTCTGATCTACGAGGATTTTCAAATACATTTTGTATAATTAACATCTATAAACTGAAATGTGGTTTCTAATAAAAATGTTGAGAGTTCCACGGATAGCAAGGAAAACAAATGAGACAAATCCTGAAAAAAGGAAGCAAAAAAAGAACACGAATAAAGAAAAGAGGAAAAGACAAGCAACATTTGTAGGACATTTTATGAGACAAGAGAATTTTAAGCACCTAGTAACAACTGGAAAGCTGGTGCGAAAAAGAGCACGAGGTAGACCCATGGAGAAAATATTATTTTTGCAGAGTGGATGGGAGACAACAAAGATAGGAGATGAACTTGCAGCGACAAAAGAGATTCGAATGGAGGGCCACGATCGCTACCACCATGCGGCAGGGCACATGATGATGATGAACATTCATAACGAGTTGACTACTAACTTTCAATCCTACCAGCTCTTAATAAATCTTTCGCAGAACTTTCTCTCCGACCTAATACGAGTCTTGACACTTGCCTGGTAACACGGGCTGGTTGGTTGCTTCGTTAAAGCCATGCGCTGAAGATCAGATATCTCCAGTTCAATTCCATCTCTCAACATTAAAAAAACTGGCATGTTCACTGCCGTAAAAATGAGAGGTTACCGTAAGATATCAAACAGCAGTAACACTGATCATGAGTTATCACCAATGAATAAGTGCACCAAACTATCAAGCAGCATACTGGACCACACGAAGATGTGCTGATTTCAGTTTAAAAAAAAACAGAAAAAAAAAGAAAATTGCGCTGGTATGGCCATGTAACAAGATCCAATAGCCTTGCTAAATCAGTTCTCCAGGGAACTGTTGATGGCAGGAGTCGGAACGGAAGAAAACAAAAACAAAACAAAAACCAATGGGCTGACAGCATTGAGGAATGGACAGGGAAACCACTTGCAGGGACCCAGCCTTTGGCACACAACCGACTCAGCTGGGAACAATCTGGTTAAACCGCTCCTAAACCCTTTGACTCCCGCACCCTGTCCACCAGCATCCTGCATTGTGAACCATGCTCGCAAAGCAAAATATTAACCCTCTGATTCCCTCACCCTATCCACCAGCAGAACGAATGATTGGAGCATTAACCCTTTGACTCCCGCAACGTATCCACCAAGTGCAGAAACGTAACCCTTAGACTCCCTCACCCTATCCACCAGCTTCCTACAGGAAGCTGGTGGATAGAGGAAGCTGGTGGATAGTAGGAAGCTGGTGGATAAGGTGAGGGAGTCAAAGGGTTAAGCTTTTGCAGTTGGTAGGTAGGGGTGTGGGAGTCAAAGGGTTAAAGCGGCGCCCCAGCGACTCTTCACGTGCTTGAGGGAGAAGAAGAAGGTAACAGTTCTTGTCATATTTTGGACTCTGCCATGCCAACTGATAGCGAATCTATCAGCAATTCTCTGTCTTTTATCTATTATAAGTCTTACCGCTTTTGAGAACTACAATCTACAGATCCCTACAATTCAACACAGATTACACGTCCCTCTTTTCAGGTCCGCCCTGAGATATCTGTTCGGATGGCTTCCACGTTGAGTAAGAAGAGACTGTACGCGACGTGTGCGGGTGTGGGTGGGGGGTCGTTTGGTGGTGGTAGTGGTAGTCGTGGTGGTGGTGGTGGTGTGTGTTTGTGTGTGTGTGCGTGTGTGTGTGTGCGTGCGTGCGTGTGTGTGTGTGTGTGTGTGTGTGTGTGTGTGTGTGTGTGTGTGTGTGAAAGTGAGAGACAGACTGACAGAGACAGAGAGAGACAGACAGAAAGAAAGAGATAGAGATAGAAAGAGAGAGAGAGAGAGAGAGAGAGAAAGAAAGAGAGAAAGAGAAAGAGAGAGAGAAAGAGAGACAGAGAGAGGGAAAGAGAGAGTAAGAGAGAGAGTGTGTGTGTGTTCCTTCCTTCCTTGATTTAACGTTTTGAAAGAGAGTGTGTGTGTGTATGTATGTGTGTGTGCGTGTGTCTGTATGTATGTGTATCTCTCTCTCTCTCTCTCTCTCTCTCTCTCTCTCTCTCTCTCTCTCTGTGCAAGTATGTATGTATGTGTGTGTGTGTTTGTGTGAAAGCTTGAGCAATCTGTCTTGGTGGTGATGGTAGAGAGAGACATAGAGACATAACCCTGACAGATGTCAGCAAGAGTAGGACATATCAATCGAATCATCGTCGCCAGCTTCGATCGTATCTCAGCCCTTGTGTCCAGCCGCTGACGGACCCGGTGGTCAGTGAAGTGGACATTGACTGCAGGACAAAACCTCCAAACCCGTTACGTGAAAAGTGGACAATACTCCAGTTATGTCAGCGTCAACGCTATCCATGTCTTTTGACTCCTCGCACATTCTTACAAGCAAACGTTAAACATACAAACACAAACATACACACACACACCACAGAAAGAGAGGCAGACAGAGAGAGAGAGAGAAAGAGAGAGAGACAGGGAGGAGAGAGAGAGAGAGAGAAAGAGAGAGAGAAAGAGAGAGAGACACACAGAGACTCAGAGACACAGAGAGAGCGAGAAAGACACACACACACACACACACACACACACACACACACACACACACACACACACACACACACACACACACCACACACACCACAACACACACACACACACACACACACAGCACTCTCTCTCACCTTTTATGATTTTTGTATCCGATTCCAATAAACTGATATCCTTTTATTTTATTTATGTACATTGTAGTACAAGTTTATTTAGTCAAGGTGGAAGTATTTTGCTATGGTCGTCTAAGCACTTTGCTTCCTGCCTTCACTAAAGAAAGTGCTGGTAGATTTGGGCGGAGCGCGGATGAAACTGTCCGAGTGCAGCGAATCCCTCTTGAACAAACTCCAAGCTCACGGAGACATAACTGGTGTAGAGGTATGGCTCCAGCTTCAGACTTCCATCCTGTCTGCATAAGTTCGAGTCCATCAGGAGAGGAAAAAAAAAAAAAAAAGTGTGCGTGTAGCCTCCAGTCTGCCCAGCTGTGAATGGTTACCTGACCCTGTTCAGGATTCCAAATCGTAGAGCTTAAAAAGTTCAGGTGGATAGGGTGAGGGAGTCAACTGATTAAGTTTTTGAAGTTGGTGGATACGGTGAGCGAGTCAAAGGGTTAATTTTTTTGCAGTTGTGGATAGGGTGCAAGAGTCAAAGGGTTACAGCTCCGTGCTGACTGGCTGATGACACGGAGGTCGCGGGTTCGACTGCCATGTGGACTGGATGGTTTCCAAATGCGGAGGTGATTGACTTAGTTTGCTTAATTAACTCTTTTGACTCCTTCACCCTACCCCCACTAGCATCCTGCATTGTTAACACAATGTCAGCAAAACAATAAAAGCAAAAGCTTAACCCTTTTGACTCCTTCATCCTATCCACCAGCTTCCAGCAAACTTAATCCTCTGACTCACTCGCCCTATCCACAGCTTCCCTCACCCTATCCACCAGCTTCCCTCACCCTATCCACCAGCTTCCCTCACCCTATCCACCAGCTTCCCTGAAACTTAACCCTCTGACTCCCTCACCCTATCCACCAGCTTCCTCAACCTATCCACCAGCTTCCGGAGACTTAACCCTCTGACTCCCTCACCCTATCCACCAGCTTCTCTAAACCTATCACCAGCTTCGGCAAACTTACCTTTGACTCCCTCACCTATCTCCAGCTTCCTGCAGGAAGCTGGTGACAAGGTGAGGGAGTCAGGTAACCGGTTTAAGTTTTGGCAGCCGTGGACAGGATGAAGGAGTCAAAGGGTTAAATTTTTGGCAGCTGGTAGATAGGGTGCGGGAATCAAAGGGATAATTCTACGGGCACGCTGGTTAAGTGGGGACGACCGCAAACTCTATATATCCCACAGACAATCAAGGAGCCTATGAAAACAGAAGAATTCCAAGAGAGGAACGCAAAAGTCAAACACAGACCTATACCAGTTAATAAGCTGAATCAGTCACCAACAGGAATGTTTATTTATTTTCCAACTTGCTAGCCATAGTTCAGATCAACCATTTTCTCCAGCTCAGCCGAACATCATGGAAGCTTTGTTGCTGTTGGTATTGTTGTTTTTTGCCTTATGTTAGTTTCTTATTTGCTTTAACACAACAAAAATTCGACTAAAAAATAAAGTAATCGAAAAGTAGTAGGTCCAATTTCTACAGTAAGGTTTTCACCTGGGATTTGTAAAATCAGCAAACCCAAGGTGGGAAAAAGAAATAACAGAACAGAACAGAACAGAACAAAACAAAACAAAAACAGAACAAACAAAAAACAAAACAAAACAAAGCAAAACAAAACAAAGTAAACCAAAATGAAATAACAAGAAAATAAACAGCTCCGACAGAACCCCAAGTCAAAAACACACAATACTAACCAATCACATGAAACAAACTTTTAGCCACTTTCTTATCTGGCTTTCTACAATTAACAAAATCGAACTAGGAAACAAAATCAGTTGAATTAGAACACTTAGTCTAAGTCAAACTAATCAGCTTGGACAGTTGAAAACGCTAATTTCTAACAGATTCATTTTTCACCTCGATCAGCATAGAAACAACAACAACAACAACAAAAGAAAAGAGAAACAAACTGCACTGAAACACATCTCAAACACAGGTAGGCCTATAACACCAATTAACTCTTCCTCTCCCTCAGTCTATGCCACAGCTTCCAACAATTTCCCGATAATTACTTTTTTTAGGAATACAAATTTCTTTACCTGGGCATCATGATCAACAAAACTTTGTTAACCCTTTGACTCCTGCACCATATGAACCAACTGCAAAAAAAAAAAAAAAAAAATCTGTTGACTCCCTCATCCTATCGCCCGGCTGTCCTGATATAAAACATTTCCCAGGTCCCTCCCCTTGAACAGTCGAAGGCAAATTAGTCTTCTCGCCTTTCTGATATCTTGGTCCAAAAAAAAAAATGCAACGCGCTCTCGAAGGGGAAAACAGCCTGAGTTTCATATAACTCCACCGTGACAAAAAGAAATAAATAGTTATGATTGATAAATAAGAAAAAGAGGGATATATCGCATTCGGACAGTTCCATATTCGCTCCATTCAGATCTGCAGACAATTAGATAATAGAAGACCCTGAGTCCGCGAAAAAAACAATGAAACGAAGAGGTAAGGGAGGGGATGGGGGCGAGAAGGGGTCCATGAAACACTAAGCTGACACCACCAGAATGATGGAAACATACAGACGTGCAGCGAACAGGCCAGTTTTGGATGTTGACGGCTAGGATTGAACTCACGACATCAGATCTTGAGTCCACGGCTCTATCAAAGAACGAACCAGCCCGCGACTTTCAAACAGCTCCAACAATCATCGACGGTAATTCTTAGTCATTCCATTACCTGCACTTACATAAACAAAACCCCGTACCGGAAAAAGGAAACAAAACAAAACGAGCCCAGCGTGTACACGAAAGTAAACACAGACACCCACTTAATCAGCTTCAACAAACTGATCCCCAACAGTGTTCTTACAGCACACACAAGTCACGCAGTCGTTATTCAACATCAACAATAATCAACAGTAATTTTAGTAAATTTTTTTACGTGAACTTGCAACAGACAACCAAACCCGTGTAGGTTATAGAAAACAAGAAAACAGTTCTTAAGAAACACAAAGCCAAACGTAAACAATAATTAACTACTAACTAGCTTCAATAAACTGATCCCAGAAAAGGAGTCTTAAATAAGAATTAGTAAACTAACAATTCAACATGAGCAATTTTAGTAATGTTCTCTCACCTGGTCTTCCACAGAACCAAAACCCCGATAGCAGAAAAGAGAAACAGTTCCTCAAGAGAACTCGGTTCAACACAAGACACTAATTAACCAGCTTCGGCAACAAACCGATCCCGGAAAATTGTCTAAAAAAGCACAATTCACACACAACCAAAACGAAGTTAACCCAAACACGATCGTCACACGAAAGAGGAGATAATGTGGTGTCATATACATGTACACACGCCAAATAGCAGACTACTAGTAGTAGCAGACTAGTAGTAGTAGAAGTAGTTAATGTTCTGCCGTTCGTTCATTCTTATAGACTCTGCGGCGGTAAAAAAGCGCTCTACACTTCAAGCTCAACGTGCGAGCGACTGGAGTCGACTAACGATCAATTCTTTCGGGCGCGCACCTTAATTCTCTCTCTCTCTCTCTCACTCACTCACTCTCACCTGAACAAGAACCACGCAGCGAGTCACAGGCGCTGAGCTGGCTAAGCCCTCAAGGCGCCTTCAATGCAAGCTGGCTCTCTCTCTCTCTCTCTCGCTCTCTCTCTCTCTCCCCTCCACTCCCCCTCCTCTCTCTCTACCTGCCTGGATCGTATAGTGGGCGGGGCAGGGGGTGGAGGACCAGTGTTAATTATTTCCCTTCGTCTTACGTAACTTGCTGACTGGGTCTACCCGCTTATTAATACAGGTGGCCTTTGCCAACACTGTTGCTTACTCCAATGAACCCTGCCCCCTATACCCAATACTATGTGTAGAAGGCCTAATCACCTACTCTCGCGAACTAGGCTAAATGAATATCTGTACTACATGTACAGTCTTTAATTCAACCCTTTGACTCCTGCACCTTGTCCACCAGCATCCTGCAATGACAACCGTGCTAGCAAAGCAAAAACATAACTCTGTCGATTCCCTCACCCTCTCCACCAGCTTCCTGCAGGAAGCTGGTGGTAGGGTGGGAGTCAAAATGTTCAGTTTTTGCAGTTGGTGGTAGGGGGCGGAATCAAGGTTAATCAGAATATGATTATTTCACTTATTAATGCAAACAGTCATGTCAAAGCATGTTGTTGCATATGCTGATTTTAAAGCGTTAAATGAGTGATTATGTGTTGCATGTATGTTTCATTAAGTTTTGCATTAAGATAAGCTTGATCAGGAGTATCTCTTGTGAACAACTGCAAATGTTCTCTCCTTCATAATGTCTCGCATTGACTATTGCAATTCACTCTGTCTGTTTCTGCTCACCATTCACATCCTACAGCGCATTCAAACAATGTGCACGCCTTGTACTCAAAAGAAAAGCTGCCCACATATCTCCTCTCTGCAAACTTCACTGGCTCCCTGTATGCGCATACAGTACAAACTAGACACATGTGCACAAAGCTCAATAACGCAGCCCCGATTACTGTCAAGCTACTGAGATCTATGTTCCCTCAGTACCTCGCTCTGCCTCGATCCTCTGACTTTTCGCTTTCACGCACCAAGTCATAATATGGTCCACGAGCTTCTCTGTTTTGGTCCATTTCCTGGAACAAACTTCTCTCTCTGTCGTCAGCAACTACTTTTGTCTCTTCAAGCCGCTTCAAAACTACTTTTCTCTCTGCATAAAATCCTGACTCACTATCCCCCTCTGTAGCCTGTTCCACTCGGAGGGGAATCACATTGTAATATAATTTGTATATAATATGCTCTTTAATTTTCCATGCTTATTCTTTTTCCCATTATAGCATGTGTAGTGTGTGTGTGGGTGTGTGCGCGCGTGCGTAAGTGTATGTTCAGCGCTTAGATTGATTTTATCGAGATTGCGCTAGATAATATTGTAATTATATATTATAATGAACGCCAGAGCACTGTTAAACGAACTATTAATATACATTAGTAACGAAAATCAGCATTAGGAACCACAGTAACGCAAGTATTCGGAACCATGATAAAACGCATATAACCAGCTTCATACAGGAAGGTGGTGGATAGGGTGAGGGAATCAAAGGTTTGTGTTTTTGCTTTGCTAGCATGGTTGACATTGCGGGGTGCTGGTGGACAAGGTGCAGGAGTCAAAGGGTTAAATTAAATAGTGTACATTTTCACCCCCTTCCCCCGAAAAAAAAAATAACACGGAACAAACAAAAATACAAGACACTGAGAAAACATGAAATGAAAATCAGTATTAGGAACCACAGTAACGCAAGTATTCGGAACCATGATAAAACGCATATAACCAACTAATGAATATTAATAGTTCGTTTCACAGTGCTCTTGGCGTTCATTATTCTTTAATGCAAAAATTAATGAAACGTACATGCAACACATAATCACTCATTTTAATGCTTTAACATCACGCACACACTCTCAATAACATCCACGTTCAACGCACGACAAGAACGTACTCAAGCAGGTGGGCATATGGTCAGTATAACGAAGTTAATTCAAACAGAACGATTCACGGAAAAGATGAGCTTTAAGTTGGGTCTTAAAAGAAAAAAGGTTAGGCAAAACTTACTTAGATGAAAGGGCACAAAACAAAAACTCCACAATGGACACAAGATCAGAAAGCGTGAGTCTTACTTCTGTATCAAGGGATTTTGAATAGATAAATATCAGATTGAGACAGGTTGATAAGTTTAAATACCTGGGAACGATCATTTCACCAGACGGCAGATGCACATCAGAAATAGCCAGCAGAATCGGCCATGCCAAAACAACATTCAAGAAGATGAAAAGCATTCTTACCAACAAATGCCTATCAATTAACATCAGGAAGAGAGTTCTTGAATGTTTTATAGAACCTATACTGCTGTACGGTTGCGAGGCGTGGACAGTCAACGAGCAAACCCAGAACAAGATTGAGGCAGCCGAGATGTGGTTTCTAAGAAGGATGTTGAGAGTTCCATGGACAGCAAAGAAAACAAACGAGACAGTCTTGATGGAGGCAGACACAAGTAGATCATTCATAAGGAAGATTAGGAAAAGACAGGCAACGTTCATAGGCCATTTTATGAGGAAAGTGGAATTGGAACACCTGGTCACAACGGGAAAGCTGGAGGGAAGGAGAGCACCGGGTAGACCCAGGGAGAAGATACTAGACGGACTTGCAGAGTGGCTGAAGACAAGGAGGGTGGAAGAGATGCTTGAGGCAACAAGAGATAGAGACAATGGAAGTCCATAATCGCCAACGCCATGCGGCAAGGCACCTGATGATGATGATGAAGTATCAGAAGAAGAGCAAAGAGTATGGGAAGGAGAATGGGCACGGAACAATTCAGAGATACAAGCAGAAGCAGTACCAGAGACAACGCCGTAACACATACAAGCGACCTTGTATCTAACACGCTGTTGCATAGGAAGCCAGTGGAGCGTATAAAGCAGGGATGTTGAACTCTCATAGCGAGAAGCTTTAAGGACGAGTGTTAACGCCTTATCGATATATTTAGCCGTGTCGGTACATTTCATTGAAAACAGCATACACAACAATACCCACACAATCTAAAGTTTAACATTTCAAAACTATTGTTTCCGCAAATTATAAATGTTTATACAATGAAAAGTAAAAGCTATTAGGTTATGAATGCAGTTTTCGAAAATACCTTGGTTATAATCTGGCCTCCCAATGTCGACCTTCCTTTGGTTTCGCCTGCTTTTACATGGACAGTGATACATTTTTTGTCCCCTCCTCCCCCCCACTCCCAAACAAACTACTTACAGCCACTTCATTTTTTTTTTTTTTTTGTAGACAGTCCTATTTCAATTTAATGTGCACTAAAGAAAATATCTTTTAAACTCATTCTACATGAATAAGTTTGTGATCTGCTAAACCAGAAGGAATGTACATAAAGTATCAAGTAGAATGCATTTATCTTTGCATGGCTATGCGCGCTGTCTGACCACCGGTGAAAGTGATGAAATACGTCAACAGATCCAGTTTAATAATAATAATAATATATTTTATTTATATAGCGCAAAATCTTGATAAAATCAAATCTAAGCGCTGAGCGTATACATGCATACATACCTACATACATATGAGCGTATACATGCATACATACATGCATACATACTTACATACATAAATCTAAGCTGAGCGTATACATGCATACATACATACATACATAAATCTAAGCGTATACATACATACATACATACATACATACATACGTACGCACATGCATACATAATAATTACAATATTTATATAGCGCAAAATCTCGACAAAATCAAATCCAAGCGCCGAAAAAACACACACGCACACACGCACGCACGCACACACACGCACACACACACACACACACACACACACACACACACACACACACACACACACACGCGCGCGCGCGCGCGCGCGCGCGCATGGCCACAAATGGGGAGAAAGAATAAAAGCAATAAAAGCAAGAATAAAACCAATGGAAAACCACAGAGAGCACATCATATACAATTATATATTAAAACAAAGTGATTCCCCTCCGAGCGGAGACAGGCTGCAGAGGGGGGCTGAGTGAGGTTAGGATTTTATGCAGAGGAGAAAAGGTGAGTTTTGAGAGCGGACTTGAAGGAGGCAAAAGTAGGTTGCTGACGGACTGAGAGAGGAAGTTTGTTCCAGGAGAGTGGACCAGAAACAGAGAAGGCTTGTGGACCATAGGTATTGAGCTTAGTGCGTGGAAAGCGAAAAGTCAGAGGATCGGAGGCAGAGCGGAGGGTACGTGAGGGAACATAGATCTCAAGTAGGCTTGACAGGTAATCGGGGGCTGCGTTATTGAGGCTTTTGTAGCACATGGTGTCTAGTTTGTACTGTATGCGCTTTGATACAGGGAGCCAGTGAAGTTGTGCCAGGAGAGGAGATATGTGGTCAGCTTTTTTCTTTTTGAGTACAAGGCGTACAGCATTGTTTTGAATGCGCTGTAGGATGTGAATGGTGGAGGCAGGAAGACCAGACAGGAGTGAATTGCAATAGTCAATGCGAGACATTATGAAGGAGAGAACGAGTTTTGCAGTTGTTTCGACAGAGAGATACTTCCTGATCAGGCTTATACGATGGAGATGATAGTAGCAAGATCTGGCAGTTTGAGAAACAAAGTTGTTCATGGACAGGGTAGAGTCAATGCAGACACCAAGGTTTTTAGCTGAATCAGAAATTGGGACTGATGTGTTACATAATGGGAGAGAAAGAGGAGGCAGCTGGGAAAGTTTCTGACGGGTGCCAATGAGGATAGCTTCTGTCTTGTCGTCATTAAGCTGAAGTCTATTGTGTGTCATCCAGTTCTTAATGTCCGAGTAACACTCAGTGGTGCGAGTCAACAGGCGCTGTATATTATCAGGTGAGTCACTGTCTTGAAGTTGGGTGTCATCAGCATAGAAGTGGTGTTTTATAGAGTGGGAGTTGATGATGGTGGACAGGGGGAGGAGGTATAAAGAGTGAAAAGAACAGGGCCAAGGACAGATCCTTGTGGAACACCACAGGTCAGGTATGCAGGTTGAGAGTAAGTGCCATTGATGAGAACAGTTTGTTTTCTGTTTGATAAATACGAAGTTAAAAAGGAGAGAGCAATGTCAGAGATGCCAAAAGTATGATGAAGTCTAGAAAGGAGAATACCATGGTCAATGGTATCGAAGGCTGCAGACAGATCAAGGAGTGTGAGGAGAGAGACTTTGCCAGTATCAGTTGCAAGGAGGAGATTGTTGAGAATGTGTAGTAGGGCAGTTTCAGTGCTATGGCACTGGAGGTAGGTGACTGGAAAGGATTGAGGAGATTGTTGGCAGACAGGTGAGAGTTCAGCTGGTTGAAGACGACCTTTTCAAGGAGTTTTGACAAGAAAGAGAGATCAGAGATAGGCCTGTAATTTTTCAGTTCATTTGGGTCTAAATTGTGTTTCTTGAGGAGAGGGTGAACAATAGCAGACTTGAAAGAATCTAGGACAGTTCCAGTTTGAAAAGAAGTGTTGATGATGTCAGTGATGAATGGGAGGAGAGTAGGGAAACAGTCGGAGTAGAGAGAACCTGGAAGAGGATCCAGTTCGCAGGTTTTGAACGACATGGATCTGATTGTGTTGAAAATTTCTTCTTGTGAGACTGGGGTAAAAGTAGTGAGAGGTGTGCCAGAGAAGGAAGGGTCAGGTGGGCATGGTTGACAGGGTGTCCTGTCAAGCCTGTCACGAAGAGTTTGTATTTTGGTGGTGAAATAGTTGGAGAATACAGATGGGAGTTCTTCATTTGTATGTTTTGTTGGGAGAGGTAAGTCTTTTCGTGTGCCAAGGAGATGATTCATGGTTGTAAAGAGTTCTTTTGAAGAAGAGGCATTCAGGATTTTGGTTTGGAAATAGCTTGTTTTTGCAGATGCAATGAGGGTGGATACTTTTGTTTTAGAGGCTTGGAAAAGTTGCCTGTGTACAGTGAGTTTGGATTTGCGGTCTTCCTAGCCTTTCTTGTCAAGACTTAACTCATGTGGCCCCAGGAATGCACTAGGCCAATGCACCTGGGGAGGAGTTGTTAGTTGAAATGTTTGGGCAGGAAAACACCTGCTTCCATACCGATAGGGCTAAATGTACTGATAAGGCGTTAACAGACGAATCTTGCAGCAACATTTTGAGCCTTCTGTAAAGACTGAATAACAGACGAGGGACAGTAGTAATCTAGACAAGGAATTATACACGAGTCAAAAAAAAAAAAAAAAAAAAAAAGAATTCAAGCAT
>CM060305.1:80153734-80181234 GCA_030674185.1 Monoplex corrugatus
GGATTCCTGTTTGTTTTAAGCTTTGTTTTGTGTTTTCAAGCCGATGTTGTTTGCTTGTCTAAATCAGAAAGATTTTGTCGTTTCTTCAGACTGACATTTGTTTATCCAAATCTGAAATGTTTTGTTTTTCAGGCGGACATTTGTTTGTCAAAATCAATATGGAAGCCACAGACATCTCTCTTGGAGAGAGAAGGGTACATTTTAGAGGCATTTTTTTTTCAAAAACCAGAAGCACATCCATCTTATTGTATACTATCAGTTCATGAAAAAAGTCTCCCTTATTCCTGCTTTACTTTTAGACTAAAATTTTGGGATTTAAGTTTGAACACAACGAAAATAGGAAATCTAGTGTTCAGCTTCTAACCATTGCAGATGTATACAATGTAAAGATGCCATGGATAGCATATACATTCCATGAAATGCACACGCCTAGTCGTATTTTCTTTTTTCACACGATCAATTCCCTTCCACATTTACTACCATGAATTGTGTGTGTGTAAAACTCCAACATTTAATATAGATACCATGTCTTTGATAACAAGGTATTGACTCTGAGGTCATATTTGTTGATTCATGTTTATATTGACCAACCGACTACTAGAGCCAGATCATAGCTGATTTGTTTGATCGATCAAGATTGTCCAGCTGTCCTTTAAAATATATCTATCTAAATCCAAAACAAATGTGACAGCCTGCGTTCAAGCAAACAGGAACAAGAAAAAACACGAAAAAAAGAAAAAAGAATCAGAACGCGTATTTAATACAACCAGACAAGACGGGCGAAAATGTTCGGCCAACTGGCCTTTGTCGAACAAACAACAAATACAAAAATTAGGAGAAAAGGACTAAAACTTCCATGCTGCTTCGTCCACTGGGAGAAAAGAACTGTTGTCTTGATACTCTTCCAAATGTATAAATGATTGTCACATTATTGTTACCTTGATATCCATACAAAGCATAAATGATTGTCAAATGGTTGTTGCCTCGATATCCTTACAAATGTGTATATGGTTGCTGTTATGATCTCCTTACAAATGTACGTATATGGTTGGTATTGTGATTGTCGCTTTCATAACCTTAAGGAATGTAAATATGGTTGTTATTATGACTTTTACCTAGATATTCTTACAAATGTATATATTGTCGTTATTATGACTTTTACCCAGATATCCTTACAAATGTACATTGTGACCGTAATTATGACTTTTACCCAGATATCCTTACATATGAACATATGGTTGTTATCATGACTTTTACCCAGATATCCTTACATATGAACATATGGTTGTTATCATGACTTTTACCCAGATATCCTTACATATGAACATATGGTTGTTATCATGACTTTTACCCAGATATCCTTACATATGAACATATGGTTGTTATTATGACTTTTACCCAGATATCCTTACATATGAACATATGGTTGTTATTATGACTTTTACCCAGATATCCTTACATATGAACATATGGTTGTTATCATGACTTTTATCCAGATATCCTTACATATGAACATATGGTTGTTATTATGACTTTTACCCAGATATCCTTACATATGAACATATGGTTGTTTATCATGACTTTTACCCAGATATCCTTACATATGAACATATGGTTGTTATCATGACTTTTACCCAGATATCCTTACATATGAACATATGGTTGTTATTATGACTTTTACCCAGATATCCTTACATATGAACATATGGTTGTTATTATGACTTTTACCCAGATATCCTTACATATGAACATATGGTTGTTATTATGACTTTTACCCAGATATCCTTACATATGAACATATGGTTGTTATTATGACTTTTACCTAGATATCCTTACATATGAACATATGGTTGTTATTATGACTTTTACCTAGATATCCTTACATATGAACATATGGTTGTTATTATGACTTTTACCCAGATATCCTTACATATGAACATATGGTTGTTATCATGACTTTTACCCAGATATCCTTACATATGAACATATGGTTGTTATTATGACTTTTACCCAGATATCCTTACATATGAACATATGGTTGTTATTATGACTTTTACCTAGATATCCTTACATATGAACATATGGTTGTTATTATGACTTTTACCTAGATATCCTTACATATGAACATATGGTTGTTATTATGACTTTTACCCAGATATCCTTACATATGAACATATGGTTGTTATCATGACTTTTACCCAGATATCCTTACATATGAACATATGGTTGTTATTATGACTTTTATCCAGATATCCTTACATATGAACATATGGTTGTTATTATGACTTTTACCCAGATATCCTTACATATGAACATATGGTTGTTATCATGACTTTTACCCAGATATCCTTACATATGAACATATGGTTGTTATCATGACTTTTACCCAGATATCCTTACATATGAACATATGGTTGTTATCATGACTTTTACCCAGATACCTTACATATGAACATATGGTTGTTATTATGACTTTTACCCAGATATCCTTACATATGAACATATGGTTGTTATCATGACTTTTACCCAGATATCCTTACATATGAACATATGGTTGTTATCATGACTTTTATCCAGATATCCTTACATATGAACATATGGTTGTTATCATGACTTTTACCCAGATATCCTTACATATGAACATATGGTTGTTATATGACTTTTACCCAGATATCCTTACATATGAACATATGGTTGTTATCATGACTTTTACCCAGATATCCTTACATATGAACATATGGTTGTTATCATGACTTTTACCCAGATATCCTTACATATGAACATATGGTTGTTATCATGACTTTTACCCAGATATCCTTACATATGAACATATGGTTGTTATTATGACTTTTACCCAGATATCCTTACATATGAACATATGGTTGTTATTATGACTTTTACCCAGATATCCTTACATATGAACATATGGTTGTTATTATGACTTTTACCCAGATATCCTTACATATGAACATATGGTTGTTATTATGACTTTTACCTAGATATCCTTACATATGAACATATGGTTGTTATTATGACTTTTACCTTGATATCCTTACATATGAACATATGGTTGTTATTATGACTTTTACCTAGATATCCTTACATATGAACATATGGTTGTTATTATGACTTTTACCTAGATATCCTTACAAATGTTCATATGGTTGTTATCATGACTTTTACCCAGATATCCTTACATATGACATATGGTTGTTATTATGACTTTTACCTAGATATCCTTACAAATGTACATTATGCCCGTAATTATGACTTTTACCCAGATATCCTTACAAATGTACATTATGGCCGTTATCATGACTTTTACCCAGATATCCTTACATATGAACATATGGTTGTTATTATGACTTTTACCTAGATATCCTTACAAATGTATATATGGTTGTTATCATGACTGTTACCCAGATATCCTTACAAATGTATATATGGTTGTTATCATGACTGTTACCCAGATATCCTTACAAATATATATATGGTTGTTATCATGACTGTTACCCAGATACCCTTACAAATGTATACACAGTTGTTATATTGAGTGTACATTTCCTTTTTTTTTTTTTTTCACTTTCGTAAATCAGAAAAGAAAAGAATTTACAAAGCAAGGGAAAGAAATCTAACCAAAAATAAAAAATAAAAAGGGGGGGGGGGGGGGAGGAGGACGGTAGAAGTGGAAAACTGAAAAAAGAAATTACGTTGTTCACACACCTGTCAGTCAATCCAAGATGGAGGAGTGAGGGGCAATTTCACGCTGCCAGCACAGTTAACGGCACGTGTCGGCACTTTGAAGGGGGTAGGCCTACGTGTCGCCCGCCGCAAACCATTCACACCTGAACCAACACTAACACCAACAACAACAGTGACGTCATCTCTGACATCTTAATCCGCAACTTCAGCCCCCGGTTTGCGGTGATTAACCCTAGTTTTAAGCAACGAAAGCAACATCGTCGCTGTCATCGTCATAAATAGTAAGAAACTTTTGTTTTGTTTTGTTTTGTTTTGTTGACTATCCAATTAAGCAACGAAAGCCACATTATTGCCATCATCGTCATAAAAAAGTACGAACTTTTGTTTTGTTTTGTTTTGTTTTGTTTTGTTATTGTTTTGTTGACTATCCAATTGTTAAGCAACGAAAGCCACATCATTGCCACCATCGTCATAAAAAAGTAACAAACTTTTGTGTTGTTTTTTGTTTCAGATTTTTTTTTGTTTTTTTGTTTTGTGTTTGGTTTGGTCTGGTTTGGTTTCGTTTTCTGTTTTGTTTCGTTTTGTTTTGTTTTCGCAGCCTTATCTTCTGCACCAGTCCTCTGTCATTACCCCCACACCGCTAATTTCGGCTCTCTAACACACCTCGAAACCCATCAAAGTTAATAAAGTTAGCAAGAAACATCGAATGGTGCTGTATGGGACTCTATTCCATTCATATTCGTTTCCTTTTGTCACAATAGATTTACCATGTGAAGCATGGACTTCTCTTCCCATTGAGTGCGCCTCGCCGCATTGCAAGTCCACCCAGTTTTGTTTTAACCACGACTTTAGAAAGACAAGAAGGCTCATTTTTCTTCAAAGGGAGGGACCTGGGAAATTAACCTATCTCTCCAGTATTTTATAGCAGGACAGACAGGCAAATGCCTGGTCTTCATGATTTTCAATTGCCGTGGGATCTTTAGGGTGCGCAGCCAGAAGGCACACGGGCGCGGCTTTTTTTTTTTCCCCTTCCGAAGGACTAGACGTCCAGTTCGATTTTCCAGTCAAACTGAGGAGAAAAGTCGAGGCCCCGACGGGAAACGAACTTGGAAACCCGAGTTTAGTTAATGGCAGGCGAAAGTCTGAACCATTCTGCCACTCTTCTCCCAGAGCACCAATGTCTCACCAGTCTCCGGACAATCACCCATAAGCTTCCAACGCCACACGATAGCCATTTCATCAAGCAGAGAGTGGCTGGCGTCCGTAGCGCCGCATGACCCATTCGGACCCAGTCACCAGTTACCTTGTTTACACACCGAATGGCAAGGTGAGGGAGATGACAAATCCCGGGGCATAGCGACACAACGCCCCAACCAGGACCAGCCCAGCTACGGGACTTAAAGAGTGGAAGAGCCCGTCTCTTTTCCTTGCTCTGGGCCCACATCTCTCTCACATCCAAACCCATCGAAGACGAGGTCATCATGAGAGAGTAAGGCATGACGGACCACAGAATCTAGGACATTTTTCTTTCAGAATGCTGTGATGATAAGAACTGATATAACACTGACGACACAACGGTGTTCTATTTTCCGGACTATGACTGCGTGAATTTACGTTTATTTCATTATATATCCTGGTGTCAACCAGGCCCGGGAGATACACTGCCGGTCTGAGGCGAATTTTATCTAGGCGTATGAAAGTGAGACAAAGCGAGCCGATCTAACGAGCGGGTTTCATACAGTCCCCTTGCGCCACCAAAGCCAGCGGCTACGTTAGCGAAACGTAGCAGTCTTGAGAAGCGCAAGCTTACAATTTCAAGAAGACGACCGCGTGTGCATCAGGATTCCCATTTTTGTCATCTGTTGCTGTAGTAATTACGTTTGCCGAAAAAGTGGTTACGATGTTTCTCAGTACTGAAAAAACATCAGGGAAAGGGTCGTCAGCAATTTTACTCGGAAGAAGCAACTTCATGATTTATTTTTTCATGCGTTCTGCCATCTTGGATTTGCTAGGTTTGCTAGATTTGCTACGATTAGTTTCGTACACACGCTCACCCCTAGATTATTTAACCGCAACATCTAGCTTTAGCTTGATTTCCTACGCCTTAGAAATCGCTTCAGGAATATTGAGTAACTCTCAATGACGCATCTTAAGTGGATGGAAGTCGACTGTGTTGTCTCAGTCTTCCTAACAAGCTCATAGCGTGCTCAGTTCTCGTCAGTGGCCACTTGAGGCTGAAAAATCACATAATCCGTCGCGCTAACCACTTCGCAGAGATGATGATGATGATGATGATGATGATGATGATGATGATGATGATGATGACGACGATGATGATGATGATCCTACTACTACTACTACTACTATTACTTCTACTACTACTAATAATAATAGGAAGCTGGTGGATAGGGTGAAGGAATCAAAAGGTTAAGTTTTCGCATTTCTGGCACGATTGAAAACGTAGGATACTGGTGGACAGGGTGTGAGAGTCAAAGGGTTAAGTAAAGGCAGGCTAGCTGGCTCGTGCGATACAGCCGCGCACTCAAGATCTACCTAATATTTCGAATCCAATCCCAACCCATAATATAAAAATGACCTGTTGGCTGCCCGCACATCTTTTAATGCTCAAATTATTCTGGTGGTGTCACCTTAGCGGCGTTTCATAGTTCCTGCTCCCCTTTGCCCCTCCCCCCCCCCCTCCAGTCCCCAACCTTCCCCCCATTTCCCTCGTCCTTTCCATTTCAAGACTTCGCCAACGCATAAGATTTTTTTTTTCGCAGGCTGAAGGAGTCTGCCAGATAACAGATGGCAGATTGGGTGGAGCGCATACGGAATTGTCCAAGTGCGATGAATCCCTCTTGCAACGAACTCTAACCTCTAAACTCTCTAGACTTGAACTCACGCCAGTGACCTACGCAGCTTAGCGAGCCATGTTTAACTCATGTCAGGTAACCGTTTTTCACGGCCCAGTGGTGGTGGCCAAGGTCATCATCGTTTGACGACTTGGCCACTCAACCAAACCAACCGCCACACCTTCTCTTTTGTCTTAGCAGGCGAAGCACTGGAGGAGAGATAATGGTTCTGTTTTCGCTGACATGATTAATGTGATGAGAGGGTGGCCAGCTCTCCCGTAACTCAGTGTGTGTGTGTGTGTGTGTGTGTGTGTGTGTGTGTGTGTGTGGTGCGTGCGTGCGTGCGTGCGTGCGTGCGTGTGTGTGTGTGTGTGTGTGTGTGTGTGTGTGTGTGTGTAAGTGTGCACTATGAGCACTATACTGCCTGTTGTAGATACAACGCCCTGTAACGGGTGAATTATATACACCAGGTACTTCGGGTACATCACATCTCTCTCTGTACATGAGCGCATTTGAAGCATCTGTTGTTTCATGACTGCCAGCCATTTAGACTCGAATTTAGCAATGTGACCTTTAACAACAGAAAACAAAACAAAGCAAAACAAAACACAAACAAAAACAAAACAAAACAAAACACAAAACAAAAAACAAAACAAAACAACGCAAACAAAACAGAAAATACAAAACACAAAACAAAACACAAAACAAAACAAAGAACAACACAAAACAAAAACACAAAACAAAACAAAAGCAATCACGAAAAGAATTTGGAGTTAAGGGGTTGTTCGAGATGGATCGATCGCATTTCGACAATTCCAAATGCGCTCCATACAAAACTGACTACAATTTATCTGACAGATTGCCCAAGCCTGCACAAACCCTCATGCGCTGGCAAGGTCTTGAAATGTGGAGGGGTGGGGGTGAGGACCTAAGATGCCCATTATACTGACACCACCAGACTGATGGAAACATTAAAATGGGCAACGAACATGCCATTCCTTATTGCTGTGGGCTGGGATTGAACTCAGGATATCAGACACTGAGTCTACGGCTCTATCAAATGAACCAGCCAGCCCATATAAGTAAAACGGGGCCCGCTCGGGGATGGAACCCACAACCCCCGCGTTATGACCATTGTGTTCTAACAAATCGGGGTAATGGGCCACAATACAGAGAAAGGTACAGCTGTGAGACTGTTACTCTGGAACAGCAGGCTGGCTGTAAGACCTTACTGTTTTGTTTGACCCATGACTCCCTCACCTATCCACCAGCTTCCTGTAGGCAGCTGGTGGTTAAGGTGAGGAGTCAAAGGGTTAAGTTTTTGCAGTTGGTGTCAAAAGGTTAAAGCCCAGCCGACTGCTATAACCGTTTCAAAACTACACAATATTTCAACAGGAAAAATATAACACACCTGAATACACATTTAAACATAACCAAGGATACTAAACCATATATAAAATTCTATCTAAATTACCTAAAAGTGCTTCGACACATCTCATTTCCCTAGAGCCAAAAATGCACTCAATACATGTACCCATTATCAACCCTAAGAGTACGTACGTAAGACTTCATCGAACACATATAAGTGAATGGACCAACAAGGCAGAAAATGATAGGAAGAAATGACAATGCAAAGGAGGAAGAAAGAAACGAAGAAAGTAACAGAAAAGAGGAAATTTCTAGCGAAGAATTTCCAGAAGGTGGGGATACTATTTATACTGAAAGAGTCCCCGGCATTCCCATGTGGGCGGCTTTAAGACCTAAAACGGCTGTCACAAACGATACTTCACACTTACAAGTACAGTAGCATCATAAAACCAAGCGAACCAAATACTAGACGAAACCTATCCAATAAGTGTACTGTTCAAAGTTGGCCGCGAGTCGTTCAGAATCCAAAAGTTAGAACGATCCATCAAATACCAGGCCGTCCCGTCGGATTTTCAAACGGCACAGTCACGAGCAATACTTCACACCTACAACAACAGCAGGAACAACAAAGAAACAACGGACCCAAACACTAGAGCAGACGGCATCCCAGCTCAAAGTAAGAAACATTAAGAAAAAGCGTTCAAGAAACGCCACGCCATCGAATTTCAAACGGGACCGGCCGTCCCCAAACTACCAGCAACACCTACAACAACAACATCAACGCCAACACAGGCATCTACCACTACAAAAATAAAGGAGCAAAGTAATCGACATTATAATCGTTTAAACACTTTCCGAATTGTCACGGCG
This sequence comes from Monoplex corrugatus, assembly GCA_030674185.1. Classification (NCBI taxonomy): domain Eukaryota; kingdom Metazoa; phylum Mollusca; class Gastropoda; order Littorinimorpha; family Ranellidae; genus Monoplex; species Monoplex corrugatus. The sequence goes on from CM060305.1 coordinate 80,162,527, forward strand.
GGCTCTGGACGCAGCCTTGGGGTATGCAAGCAGGGAACAGTAAGGACGCTTTTACCGAGTCAAAGTGAGGAACCCTTGGGGTATCCCAAGTTGCCAAATGCCCACAAAAGGCCATGGAATGGGGGGGACTCTCCGCTGAGGGGTTTGTGAAAACACGGGAGCAGAAGTGGGCAACAGTTACCCCGAGACGTAGCCGTGGTCCATGTGGTTCAAAGACAGCCGAAACGGCCACGGACTGAAGTGAACCTTTCATGGAAGCTGAGGGGATACGAGAAAATGGGTGAAGGTGTTGAATGTTTTCCCTCCTTGGTGCGAATGAATAAAAGTAAAAGAGAAAGAGAGAGTTAGAGAGAGAGAGAGAGGGGGGGGGAGAGAGAGGGGGAGAAAGAGGGAGATACCGACAGACAGACGAACAGACACAGACACACAGACAGACAGACAGACAGAGGCAGGGAGAGAGTGAGAGACAGCTAGCGATATTGAGAAAAAATATATAAAAAAATGAAGGGGGGGTGGAGAAAGAGACAGACAGACAGACAGACAGACAGACAGACAGACAGACAGACAGACAGACAGACAAACAGACAGAGAGAGGGGGTTGGGGAGTCGAGGAGAGCAAGAGGGGGAACTTTTTTTCACGGAACAGAATTTTTACTGTTCAACAACTAATAATTTCGAGTCTGTGAAATCCTTTCACAATCATATTCAACAACACAATACATAGCAACAGAAAAAGCACGATAATATAGCATAATCAATTAATTGATTAACTCTCTGACTCCCGCACTCTATCCACCAACTGCGAAAACTTAACTCGTTGACTCCCTCACCCTGTCCACCAGGTTCCCGCAGGAAGCTGGTACGGTGGATAGGGTGAGGGAATCAAAGGGTTGTTTTTGCTTTGCTAATATGGTTGACAAAATGAAAGGGACCTACAAAACCTTGTGAATATACTAGAGAAAGCAAAGGTAAGGGGTAGGAACTAAACAGCAGGAAGACTGAAGTCATGGTGATCAGTAAAAAACATGAAATCCCCTCATACAAAATAACAGCAAATGGCACAACCTTGACACAGTTAATAAGTTCAAATACCTGGGAACGGTCATTTCATCAGACGGCAGATGCACATCGGAAATAGCTGGTAGAATCGGCCAAGCCAAAACAGCATTCAAGAAGATGACAAGCATTCTTACCAACAAATGCCTATCAATTAACATCAGAAAGAGAGTCCTTGAATGTTATATAGAACCAATACTGTTGTACGGATGCAAGGCGTGGACAGTCAGCAAGCAAAGCCAGAGCAAGATTGAGGCAGCGGAGATGTGATTTCTCAGAAGAATGTTGAGAGTTCCATGGACAGCAAAGAAAACAAACGAGACAGTCTTGATAGAGGCAGACACAAGTAGATCACTCATAAGGAAGATTAGGAAAAGACAAGCAACAGGGGGTCACAACGGGAAAGCTGGAGGGAAAGAGAACACCAGGTAGACCCAGGGAGAGAATGCTGGACGGACTTGCAGAATGGCTGGGGATGAGGAGGATGGGGGAGATACTGGGGGCATCGAGAGAAAGAGATGGTTGGAAGTCCATGGTCGCCAACGCCATGCGGCAGGGCACCTGATGATGATGATGATGAATATGGTTGACAATGCAGGATGCTGGTGGACAGGGTGCGGGAGGCAAAAGGTTAAAGAACCACCGTCATGGAGTCTACTCAACGGAAATAAAAAGCCATACCTCCAAATTTATCTAGCGCTTTTCAGCAGAACCTGACCACAACTGCGTTCAATGATCATAATAAGGAAACACGTAGTCATGAAACCCAAGAGCCATAGAGAATAGTCTATACCAACACACACTAAACTAAACTAAACTAAACTAAACTAAATTAAACTGAAACAAAATGAAATAAAAATAAATAAATGAAATAAACAAACTAAATTTAATTAAAATAAATAAACAAATAAATTAAATAACAAAATAAAATGAAATAAAAACAAATAAAATAAATAAAATGAAACAAAAACAAAAATAAAATGAAATAAACTAAACTAAACTAGGGTAAACTAAACTAAACTAAACTAAGCTAAAACTAAACTAAACTAAACTAAACTAAACTAAACTAAACTAAACTAAACTAAACTAAACCAAACTAAAATTAAGTGAAATATTGTATTCTGGTTCAAACACAACAATGAAGTGATAGTCTGACATCAGGTGCCAGAATGAGAAATAAGTGAGATGCACATGCTTCAGGATAGCCATAGTTTACAGACTATAATTTCATCTATCGAGATAATCTTCCACAGTGTCAACATAATCACGCACCATACGTCTGCTGGCGTCATTCAACGTGTCATATTTTAGTATCATAAAATCATAGTCTTCCCAAGAACAACCAACCACGTTGTTGAGTCTATTCCAAACTTTCAACCCAGTTGTACGTTCCTTTACTTGAAACATCTTTTTTATTTCCTTCATACTTTTGGGCGGGCATATAGAGAGAAGAGCACTTATCACTCTCTCACAAATGAGCTACATTATGAAGTTGTTTACAAAATTAAAAATCTAAATGTTTAAATTTAAACTCGAGTAAGATTCAAATTAAATTTATCATAATTTGGGAAACTACAATCTGTGAAATTTGGACGTTGTTCTTTTATTCAGGATGGACAGTTCCATAATAATAATAATAATAATAATAAATAATAATATTATTATTATTATTATTAATAATAATAATAATAACAATAATAATAATAATCCAAACTGAAAGTTGTCCAGAAAACGAAAAAAAAGAACCAGATACAATATATGAAACAAAACAAAATAAACTGTATAAAATGTGAGACAATCAGCCATATCAAAATATAACGACAGAAAAAAATACAGGACCTAAAGAACGTAAGAAATGTCAACCACTTATCCACCACTGTGCACGAAAGCCCTCCGACACCACCAACACTAAACAGGAAAAGAGAGAGCGCTCGTCACGTGATCACCTGAGGCAAGATGGCGGGTAATGCAGTTAGGGGCGAGGAGGCCCTCCATTAGGCGCCAAATGCTGACAAACTCCGCCTTTGTGCTGCCAAATTGGATAGATTTTTTTCTCTCTCCGGCAGACGACAAAGACTCTTTGAGAACTTTTAGCCTATTGCCGTGTATCTGGCTGCGTGTCACATCTTTGAGAAATTGTTCGTGTCGTATTGGACTGATAGAATATAACGGTATTTTCCTCGAGTTGAAAACAGATTTACTGTTTTAATTTACGTATTTTTACAATTAAACAGAAAATCAATGTGAATGAGGGCAGGCAGATAAAGAAACGTTAAAAACAGGAGAGAAAAAAAACAGAAAAAAAGAAGAAAAACTTTTTTTAAAAGAAAAAAAAAAACAGAAAGAAAGAAATTACAAATGAATGAGTGAGTTTGCAGTGTCCATCATTTTGTTCAAGACTAATTTATCACACTCGGGCTCTTCCATATGCGCTCCACTCAAATCTGCCGGCAGTTTAACTGGTCGACTGTGATCATGAGCAAACCCTTATGCGCTGGCAAAATCCTGAAAGGGGAGCGGAATAGGACGCAGATCTATGTAACACTTGACACCATGGCAGTGACTGACACATTCAGAGAGGCAGTGACGAAGTGAACTTTTATGTTACAACTGGGATCCATTTCTAGACATGAGATCTTCAGTTCACAACTTACCCTATTGAGGATGCCAGGGGCTCTTTCTGTATAATTATATAGTATCCCCCCCACCTTTCGGAAATTTTGTGCGAGACATTTCCTCTTTTCTGTCATTCTCTTTGTTTCGGCTTTGCTCCTTTGTTTTCAGTCATTTCTTCCTATCATTTCTGCCTTGCTGGTCCATCCTGTATGTGTTCGATAAAGTCTTACGTATTTTTCTCTTAGGATTGATAATTGGGTACAAATATTAAGTGCATTTTTGGCTCTAGGGAAATGAGACATGCGGAACCAACTTTAGGTAATTGAGATCTGTTTTTATCTATGTTTAAGCGTCCTTAGTTATGCTGAATTTTTTTTGGTCTAAATCCCCTGTACGATAAATTTTTTTTCCAGTTGAAATATTGTGTATATTCTGAAACAGTTATAGCCCTGATATGGCTCGCGTAGTCGGCTGGGCTTTAATCAAAAATAATAAAAAACAACAGTCCACTATTTTATCATCAAACAACCAAGCCATTCGCGTAACTATACATGCATAAATGATACTGAAATGTACAAACGGTGCAAGAAGCAGTCATTCGGAATGTTCCATAATGTGCTCTTCCCGAAATCATTTGGACAGATTCCTTCAGCCTGCGCAATATCCAATATCATGGAGAGATCTTTTAGTAAGAAAATGCGAGTGAACGAAGGATGCATATTTCCCGAGGTTGAAGACAGCGACACGGTGCAATGATGCTTCGTGATTCGTCCATTTTCGAAAAGTGCGAGCGAGCAGAGGAGAGTGCGCGCGAGACAGAGAGAGAGTGAGAGTCGTGATCGATATGATGTGTGGAGTGATGGCACATGTCAGTGGTGAAACTCCTGTGACAAAGTGAATGCCCGTCTCACGGCTGTGATTCAGGAAAACACGGGGCTAAATATTTCGTTTAATTTTTCCCCTCTGTCTCTGTCTCTGTTTCTGTTTCTTTCTTTATTTTCCCTTTTCATTTCTGTCTCATCTTCTGCACCAGGAAAATACGGGGCTAAATGTTTTTTGTTTGTCTGTCTGTCTGTCTGTCTATCTGCCTGTCTGTCTGTCTGTCTGTCTGTCTCTGTCTCTCTCTCTCCCTCTCTCTGTCTTTGAGTGTCTGTCTGTCTCTCTCTCTCTGTCTCTGTCTCTCTCTGTCTCTCTCTGTCTGTCTCTCTGTCTGTCTGTCTCTCTCTCTGTCTGTCTCTTTCTGTCTGTCTCTCTGTCTCTGTCTTTCTTCCTCTCTCTCTCTCTGTCTGTCTCTGTCTGTCTCTATCTGTCTGTCTGTCTGTCTGTCTGTCTCTTTTAAATTTTCTTTCTCCCTATTTATTTTGGTCCCAACTTTTTCAACATTTCTGTTTCACTACCCCCCCCCCCTCCCCCGTCCCCACGTCGCTCATTTCAGCTCTGCAACACACCTCCAAACCCAACAAAACGGGGGTCATCAAGAGCACAGGGCATGGAGGGCTACACAAGGCGAGATATCTATTTTTTCACAATGCTAAGATGATGAGAATGTGGATCAAACTGATGATGCTGTGGTGTCCCATTTTAGATTTGAGGCTGCGCGACAAAGGCTGTGCTCTTCGCCTGATTTCATAATATATTAACATATCTTAGCGTCATTCAGGACCGAGAGATACAGCAACCTGCAGTGCTGGTCAGGAAATGTGAGCTATATCCTCCATGACATAAAATGACGATGATGATGATGATGGTGATGATCCTCGATGACATAAATTACATAAGACTCACTATATGTTCCCAGTTTTCGAAATGAATCTATGCGTTTGTGTAGAAAATGTCCATATGTATTTAGATATATGTGCGGTGTATTAATTATGTGTGTAGTTTGAAGTGTGTTTTTACACACTGTAGTATGCTTTTGTATGTATTGCACTCTGTACCTTGTGAATAGGTATGATCAGTGTGTCCAAATGCGTTTGAAGAATGGCGCTATATAAGAATGATGATGATGATGAGATGATGATGATGATGATGACGACGACGACGACGACGATGATGATGATGATGCTATCATTAATACCCAACAGTCAATGCCTTATGGGCCACAGGACCAGAAGTGCAAGATTTAAAATATTTGTTTTATAAATAAATCGTTTTTAGTACTACAGCTTTATTCTCCAAACTCATTTGGTCTCACTGTGCATTACATATAACCAGACGTTTTAAGTGTGGCACAAGAAACTCAAGCTGTTAGGCGAGCTGTTCACATTCCACTATGTTGTTGTACAGTCTGCATCTTTGATGGGCGTGCGTGGTAAGTGTTTTGATGTTGCCAAAAGCCAGTTCCGACGATGACCTACAGGGACTTTACATGCGTGTTTGACAGTCATCACGAATATACACACTCCCCCGAAGGGATGCCGGGGGCTCTTTCAGTATAAACAGTATGCCCAACTTCTGGAAAATCTGTTAGAAATTTCTTGTTTTCGGTCACTCTCTTTGTTTCTTCTACCTTGTTCCTTTGCTTTCTCTCATTTCTTCCTATCATTTTCTGCCTTGCTGGTCTATTCACCTGTATGTGTTCGATAAAGTCTTACGTACTTTTTTTTTTAGGATTGATAGTTGGGTTTAAGTGCATTTTTGGATCCAGGGAAATGAGATATGCGGAAGCAATATTAGGTAATTTAGGACTGTTTACATATGTTTCAGTGTCCTTAGTAATGATTAAATTTGTATTCAGGTATGTTCATTAAAATCCCCTATGTGATGAATTGTACGGAGTGATCAACGCCAGGGGCATCACCTTAGATTATGTGCGCGAATGCACTGATATGTATACTAAATTTTTCATTTTCATTTTTTTTTCCTGTTGAAATATCGTGTATGTTTTGAAACAGTTATAGCTCTGATATAGCTCTGCGCAGTCGGTTGGGCTTTAAAGAAAAAAATAACAACAGAATACACATACAAAGGGGATTAGGAACTTTGTTTTTTTTTTTTTTTTTTTTTTAAGTATGCACACATGCTGGTGATGTTGGTGATCGGGGAAAAGTCTCCAAGCTTTGGCCACCGCGTTGAGGTGTCTAGACGGACCGAACCCGAGACTTTTCAGTTGTAAGTCTGCCGTTTACCCACTTGGCAATTACAGCGACTATTACCACATGTCCGGGGGAAATCAGCAGTAGTACTGTCACTCCAAAATCACAAGTGCAAATCACCCGGAGAGTCTGACCCCCACTAACATAATATATCTAACAGCAAACTCACTCCACTAACATAAATCCAACAGCAAACTCAGCCAAACAATCAACTATACAGGCCAATGACAGGAGAGAGGAAAGCTTTTCACAATCCCCTCCTTCAGTCTGAGAGTTATTAACACACCGTCCGATAGCGGGATAACTAATGTGACACTCTCACCACAACACGCCTGACCCGCTACAAACTGCATTGGTTCCCATCCGAAGCTTGAATATATATATATATACAATCACGCATACCGACTGATCGGCGAATTTTGCGTTGGGAACTTGTTCATGAGTGATTTAACGCACTGTGACAATTCCGTATTACACATCAACCAGTAATTATTATCTACCAGAACCCTTAAGCCTGCGCAAAATCATGTGCACTGACATGGTCTTGACATGGAAAGGAGGAATGGAGGGGGCATGAAATACCAGTCTGACACCGCCATCTTAACATCATTGTTGTACTGGTGGCATCTATAATAAATAATAATAATTACAATATTTATATAGCGCAAAATCTTGATAAAATCAAATCTAAGCGCTGAAACAGACACACACGCACGCACGCACGCACGCACACACACGCACGCACGCACACACACACACACACACACACGCGCGCGCGCACACACACACACACACACACACGCATGGCTACAAATGGGGAGAAAGAATAAAAGCAATAAAAGCAAGAATAAAAGCAATGGAAAACCACAGAGAGCACACCTTACACAATTATGGTCATATCACAGAGTGTGGTAGATATAATTGCCTGTCTCCCTATCCATGTCTATGGTCATATCACAGAGTGTGATAGATCTAATTGCCTGTCTCTCTATCCATGTCTATGGTCATATCACAGAGTGTGATAGATCTAATTGCCTGTCTCCCTATCCATGTCTATGGTCATATCACAGAGTGTGATAGATCTAATTGCCTGTCTCCCTATCCATATCTAGGGTCATATCACAGAGTGTGATAGATCTAATTGCCTGTTTCCCTATCCATGTCTATGGTTATATCACAGAGTGTGGTAGATCTAATTGCCTGTCTCTCTATCCATGTCTATGGTTATATCACAGAGTGTGATAGATCTAATTGCCTGTCTCTCTATCCATGTCTATGGTCATATCACAGAGTGTGATAGATCTAATTGCCTGTCTCTCTATCCATGTCTATGGTCATATCACAGAGTGTGATAGATCTAATTGCCTGTTTCCCTATCCATGTCTATGGTCATATCACAGAGTGTGATAGATCTAATTGCCTGTCTCTCTATCCATGTCTATGGTCATATCACAGAGTGTGATAGATCTAATTGCCTGTCTCCCTATCCATATCTAGGGTCATATCACAGAGTGTGATAGATCTAATTGCCTGTCTCCCTATCCATGTCTATGGTCATATCACAGAGTGTGATAGATCTAATTGCCTGTCTCCCTATCCATGTCTATGGTCATACCACAGAGTGTGATAGATCTAATTGCCTGTCTCTCTATCCATGTCTATGGTCATATCACAGAGTGCGACAGGACTAACTGCCTGTCTCCCTATCCATATCTATGGTCATATCACAGAGTGCGACAGGACTAATTGTATATCTAATAATAATAATAATTACAATATTTATACAGCGCAAAATCTTGATCTTATATCTGTGCTCATATCACAGAGTGTGACAGGGCTAATTGCCTGTCTCCCTATCCATGTCTATGATCATATCACAGAGTGTGACAAAAACTAATTGCCTGTCTCCCTATCCGTGTCTATGGTCATAATATCACAGAGTGTGACAGAACTAATTGCCTGTCTCCCTTTCTATCCATGTCTATGGTCATAATATCACAGAATGCGACAGAGCTAGTTGCCTGTCTCCTTCCCTATCCACGTCTGTAGTCGAAAAGCAAATCTTTCAGCTGTAGCTAAAAACCTCTGCTCCAAACACTGACTGCTTCAAGTTCCTTAAGATCTGTAATAGCGCTGGGTTGGTATCTCGGATCGGGCCGGCCGCTGTTTGATTTTCTAGATTAGACCCGTGTGTCAAAAGTCATTGGGTGAGACAGGCGAGGAGTTCACCTTATCCAACTTGTAAGACTGGAGAAGCCTTTCCCCGAGATTGAAATTCCACATAATCCCTTGATATGACGGATTAAAAAATTGCATAGCCAACGTGGATGACACGTATGTTTGGGTGGGGTAGTGGATGAGGTGGGGGTGGGTGGGTGGATGCCGGGGTGGGGGTGGGGGGTGGGGAGTGTTGAACACCACCTCCAGATGGCTCCGAGTCCTGTCACTCCAGCTCCACTATCTCATGTCTGTCCTTTCATTAAGTGTGTGGATGTGAAGACAGCGGTAGAAGGAAACTTAATCATACTTGGACGTTGACATGGCTTCAGGGAGGGGAGTTCAGGGGAAGGAGAGAGTGAGAGAGAGTGGAGAGAGGGGAGGGGAGAGGGAGAGAGAGGAGAGGAGAAGAGAGAGAGAGAGTGAGAGAGAGAGAGAGAAGAGAGAGAAGAGAGAGAGACAGGTGAGAAGAAGAGAGAGAATGAGAGAGAATGAGAGGTGAAGAGAGAGAGGAGAGAGAGAGAGAAAAGGGAGAAGAGAGAGAGCGAGGAGAGAGAAAGAGGAGAGGAGAGAGAGAGCAGAGAGGAAGGAGAGGAGAGAGGCAGACGAAAGGAGGAGAGAAAAACAGAGACAGAGACAGAGACAGAGAGAGACACAGAGAGAGAGAGAGAGAGGAGAGAGGAGAGAGACAGAGAGAGACACACAGACATTTACACACACCGGTCAACATAAATCAATCTCCTTTCCTCCATTTTTCTATTTCGTTTTTTTTTTAACTTACTGAAGAAAACAAAATGGTAAGCGGTGGAGAGGCTTGTCTAGAAAGAGGGGGCAAGGGAGGGAACTAGGGAAACTTGTTCCAAATGACACGAGTTGAACAGAGTAAGACAGACAAAAGGAGGTTTTAGCTAAGTAAATGAAGGCAGCTCCCCGCGTGGTGCCAAGTGCCCCCCCCCGTCCCCCCCCCCCACCTTGTGGTCTCTGGTCCATAGGCTCGTACGTACACGCTGTGTTGTGAGGGAGAGGGGCTGTGACACCTGGAGAGGCTGGCGACAAGTGTTTGGGCCTCTCTTCCTTGTGTTTGCTGTGAGCTGACGAACCTTCCTTCCCCTGACACACCTAGCTAGGGCTTTTCTCTGTCCATTACCTCCCCTGATTTTTTTACGACACCACGATTTCTTTCTCTCTTGTCTGTTTCTCTCTCTCTCTCTCTGTCTATCTGTCTGTCTGTCTGTCTCTCTGTCTTTCCGTCTCTTTGTCTCTGTCTGTTTGGATCTCTCTCTTTCTCTCTCTCTCTCTGTATCTATGTCAGTCTCGTCTCTGTCTTTCTCTCTGTCTGTGTCTGGCTGGCTGGCTGGCTGGCTGGCTCTCTCTCTCTATCTCTCTCTGTATATCTCTGTGTCCGTATTTGTCTCTCTGTCTCTGTCTCTCTATATGTCTGTCTGTCTCTTTTTATCTTTTTTTTTCTTTTGTCTGTCTCGGCATCTCTCTCTGTCTCTCTGTCCCTCCGTCTCTTTCTCTCTGGCTTATCTATCTATCTATCTATCTTTCTATCTATCTATCTATCTAACAATCTATCTAACAATCTATCTAACAATCTATCTATCTGTCTGTCTGTCTGTCGGTCTATCATTTACCTACCTAGCTACCTATCTATATATCTAGCTAGCTAGCTAACTAGCTAGTTAGCTAACTGTCCATCTATCTATCTATCTATCTATCTATGTGTGTGTGTGTGTGTGTGCGTGTGTGTGTATGAGTGAAATAAAACAGTAAAAATCCAGCTGACACATTTTATCATCATATTATATTTGTCAGTGTTTATAGACATATTTCCGTCTACAGTGAAAACAAACAAACACAACAGACACTCATATGCTAGTACACACGCACAGTCAGTCGAAAAATGTATGAAAAAAAACCCAAAAAAAACGCGCACAAGTGCAGGCAAAAGCACCGATATTATGTTGTAGCGCAAAGCGGCCACTGCAATCACGTGCATGACTGCACGCGGTCTCTGCTGCACGTGCCGACAAGACGTCAGACGCGCGCGCTGAGCCGGAATTATTGAGCCTACGTTTTCGCGCTGTACGTCCCAGCGTGGCGACAGGTTACTCCTCTCTTACCACACGTTAAGGTCGGGTTACGGCCCCTGACCTCGCCACTTCGTTTCCTCTGTCAATAATAGTTTTCGGGCTTGAGGATATGACGTCATCGCGCAATGCTTTGTGGGTAAATGTCCCAGCTCGTGGAGTCCTGGAAGATGGTTTGAGTTTAACATTGTCGAGTTGCATCTTTATTTTTTTTCAACGGGAAATACTATGTGTGTGTGTGTGTGTGTGTGGTGTGTGTGTGTGTGTGTGTGTGTGTGTGAGAGAGAGAGAGAGAGAGAGAGAGAGAGAGACAGACAGACAGACAGACAGACAGAGAGACACAGAGACAGAGCTAGAGTGATGTAAAGGCGTATAAATTCATGTTTTTTAATCATCGTTGTAGCAGCGAATGCCAAGTGATAGTGCATGTATTTACATCAATATCTATGTCTTTATCCATATTCATATTTATATGTACATCAATACCTGTAGTATTGATATAGATATGCATCTAGATAGAGAGATAGATAGATAGATACACAGACATACAGACAGACAGACAGACAGAAGATAGATAGAGAGAGAGAGAGAGAGACAGACAGACAGACAGACAGACAGACAGACAGAATATCACATTCACGTTAACATTATGTTTCTTGTGGTTCGTCCTTTTTATGAAAACGATAAGTGTCCGTTTGTATGTCAGTGTCAGTAACACTTTCGTAAAGCGTTTTGGGCTCTTGTGAGATGAGGCGATGTAAAGAAGTCCTTACTGTCATCATTATTGTATAAAAAGAAAACACAGAAAGCTTCCAGCACGACCGACTTATTTATTTTTTCAAAAATTTATTTACACACTGATTTATTTTCTATCCACATAAAAAGAAAGACATATGCAAGAAAAAACAAAAGCAAAGAAAATTCAACGAAAGAGTCATCAGATGCAAAGTCCTATCGATGCTGGAGGCAAGAAAAAATGAAAAACAAAACAAAATTAAACTCAACGAAAAACAAAAAGGTCTGAGAAGTTTCCCTATATGAAAACAATAATTACAAATACGGATAAGAATAACAATAAATAAAGTATCGAATGAAGAGATCCTCGATAAGCTCTAGATCTAGAAACCCTTGTCTCTCCTCCCACCACCACCACCCTCAATCCCCTCACATCTTCCACTTCAACCCTCTAAAACAGAAAGAAAAAAGAAAAAATAACAGAAAGAAAGAGAGAAAGAAAAAATAACAGAAAGAAAGAGAGAGAGAAAGAAAGAAAGAAAGAAAGAAAGAAGGACAGAAAGAAAGAGAGAGAGAGAAAGAAAGAAAGACAGATAGAAAGAAAGGAAGGAAGAAAAGAAAAACTAACAAAAACAAACAACAAAACAACGAAAAACGAGGGATTTATCACGATACTATGAGTAATAAGAAAGTGACAAAATAAAAAAAATAAAAAGATCTAAAAGAAAGGCATGTGACCTACATTGCTCGAGATAAGATAACAAATAAACAAACAAAAATCAAAACAAATTTAAAACAAAAGACACGAAAAAAATTTATTAATAATCTTACAGAACCACCCCCACCCCCCACATGTCACTTTCAAGGACACAAATGAAGTAATAATTGAGATAGACAGATAGAGAGAAGGGAAAGAAAGAACAGAAAAGCTGTAAAGAAAATTGCAAGAGAAGTTATAAAGGAAATTGCAAGTAATAAAGAAGAAGGGAAAATAAACGAGAACAAAAAGGAGAACAACATATCGAAGAAAACAGCGAAAGAACAAGAACAGAACATTCGTTTTGCTTTCAGGGATAGCGGTATAAGCATATTAATGACTTTTTGTTTGTTTTACATTTAGCTCTCTCGCTCTTGAAGGGTATACATTAATACAAGCAGGCCTACATTGAAAAGACTGATATTATAAGAAACAAAGCAATAAAAACGAACACACACACACACATACACTAATTCACTTACACACACACACACACCACACACACACACACACACACACACACACACATATATATATATATATATATATATACACACATATATACAAACACACATACAAATACACAAACATATTCACACACACACACACACATACACACACACACACCACACACACGCACGCACACGCACACACACACACTCACACTCGCACACACTAATACACACACACATATACATGCACACATACAGAGAGAGAGAAAGAGAGAGACAGACAGACAGAGAGACAGACAGAGACAGACAGACAGAGAGAGACAGAGAGAGACAGAAGAGAGACAGACAGACAGACAGACAGACAGACAGACAGACAGACAGACACAGAAACACAGAGACAGAAACAGAGAAACTGATAGGAAGAAAGAGAGACGGAGATATATGAAAATGTAACCTAAAAAAATCAACTGAAAACAGGAAGAAAAGGAAAGGAAGACAGCAAGTAACAAAACGGGAAAAACTGTGCAAAAACAGAAAGAGACAGGCAGCACAAAGAAAGAAGACGAAGCACACAAACCCCCAACAGAGCAGCTAAACCATCTGGCTACGCATAGTTAGGAATGTCAGGGCATTATATGGACACTGGTATTATCTGGACACGGCGTTTATATATATGTGTTGCATGCTTTTGATAAAAGGACACAGTCACCAATTCTTCTGTTTCTGGGGTCCATTAGCTCAGGTGTCATCCCCCGTAGGAATGCCGGGGGCTCTTTCAGTATAAATAGTTTCCCCGCCTTCTGTGTAAATTCTGTGCAAGAAATTTCCTCTTTTCTGCCACTCTCTTTGTTTCTTTCTTCCTCCTTTGCTTTCTGTCATTTCCTTCTATCATTTTCTGCCTTGCTGAACCATTCTTCTGTACGTTCGATAAAGTCTTACATACTTTCTCTGAGGAGTGATAACTGGGTTCATATATTAAGTCCATTTTTGGCTCTAAGGAACTGTGATTTGCAGAGACAATTTTAAATGATTTAGGTCAATTGTATATATGTTTTGGCGCCCTTAGTTTCGCTAAAATTTGTCTTCAGTTTTTTTGTTGTTGTTTTTTTTTTTAATCGCCTGTGTGATGAATTGGACGGAGTGGTCAACGCCAGGGACATAGATCTATCCTTGGATTATGTGCGCGAATGCATTGACGTGAGTACTAATTTTCTTTACCATTTGTTTTTCATGTTTGAAGTATTGCAATGTTTTGAAAGGATTATTTATAACCTTGGCATGGTTCTATGCAGTCGGCTGGGCTTTAAACAAAATAATAGTAACAATAACAATAACAGTAGAAAGCTCGGTTGTTTGAGCGACATGCTCATAGTGCAGAGATTTGTGAGTTCAAAACCTTTGGCGGAGGCCATGTTTGTTTGTTTGCAACTTGATGCTATTGGTTTGCTTTGTTTTGGTGTGTCTTAACTGAGGACTGGTATGTGCGCAAATGCATTGACACATCATTTACTGATTTTTCCTTCTCCCCCACCCCCACCCGTTGAAGTATTGTATAAGTTTTGATTCAGGTTATAGCCCGGATATGGCTCGGTGCAGTCGGCTTTAAACAAAAATAACAGAAACAACAAGGGATTGACATTCATTCGCTTCGCGTGTATACGCCACTGTCATTCACGTTTTAGTGAAGCGTTTAAGAATACCGAGAAGAGCGCTATATAAAAAGTAACAGTTACTATTCTTCTTCTTCTTCTTCTTAACTCCACGAAGAGTCATAGGGGCGCCGCATTAAAGAACTGTTCACCAGTTTCTTCCAGCTTTATAGGGGCGCCGCATTAAAGATTCGTTCACCGGTTTTTTCCAGCTCTGAAGTATGTACGTCTAGTCCTGGTTCTCTACGAATGGTTTCTCTATTCATTCCACAATGTCAGTTCATCGTTTGTTTGTTTGTTTTGTTTGTTTGTTTTTCTTTCTTTCTTTCTTTCGTTCTGTGTTTGTTTTGTTTTGTTCTCTTTCCCTCCGTCTCCCTCGCCCAACAGTTTCCTGGAGGACTGATTTAGCAAGGCCATTGATTTTTCTTAAAAATTAATATTCTTATTAAATAAGTATTAAGCCAACCAGTTTATTGCATGTATTTATTTCCTTATTTATTCATTTATTTATTTATTCATTTATTTATTTATTCATTTATCTATTTAGTTAGTTAGTTATGTGTTTGTTCATTCATTTATTCGTTTATTTATTTAGTTAGTTATTCATTGATTCATTCATGTATTTATCTGTTTGTTTACTTGTTTATTTATTTATTCGTTTAGTTAGTTAGTTAGTTAGTTTAGCGCTGATATGGGTCGACGCAGTCGGATGGACTTTAAACTATAATAACAATAACAAGCGTTAGTTAGTTAGTGTGACGACGCTTATGTCAGATAACGCCGCCATGTCCAGATAATTCCCCAACACACGTAACGTACGTGTGGGCAAGGCAAAAAGACGCCGGCTTCTTCGTGAAACAAGCAAGCTGCACACAGCAGCGAACTGGGCCAACGTGGGCTATACGCCTCAATGGGTCCCCACTCACTCACACAGAAACATTCTGCCGGCAGTCTTCGGCCCAGGGAGAGGATTCTCTCAGGCTCCACGTAATATCCTCCCAACCATCCTCCCCCTCTTTCTCTCTCCCTCCCTCCTTCCTCCTTCTCCTCCTCCTCTTCCTCCTTCTCTACCACCACCAACAGATGTCTTCAGTTCAGATTTACTGGCAGGATCAGGATTGCTTTTTTTCTTTCTTTTGTTTTGAGTTTTGGTGTGAATTTAGAGCTAGTAACAAATTCATTTGTGATCAGAACAACAGACATGGCTATAAGAGACAAGACTGTTGTTGTAACTTGACAGTTGGCCACAAAATTTGCGCCTGTTGTGTCTGGTTGTATTAAATACGCGACCTGATTCTATTTTCGTGTTGTTCTGGTTCCTACACACGTCCCAGTCAAGGAGCAAGCGATATGTCACTGCCACAGAAATCAGATGCCAGAGAGCGGAGCAAACAGACAGACAGGTAGACAGATGACAGGAACAAACTTGTCACACAGTGTGCATTATGCAGACTTGCACACTTACACCATTAAGCGGACCGTCACACTCACCACCCACTTATACCCGAACACAACTCACTTTATCTCATTGACTCCCGCACCCCATCCACCTAATGCAAAAACTTAACCTTTTGAATCCCTCACCCTATCCACCAGCTTTCCTGCCTAACCGGTTGCCTACCGGTCTGTCTGTCTGTTTCTTTGTTCATTGTCTGTAATACTCTTTGTGTCCCTATTCCCATGCAGTTTATTTCGACTCTCCAGCACACTACCACATCCACCCAAACTGTAGCCAGGGCTTGAACTGCAGGGCATGAACACTCACCACCGCCATCTTCTTTATTAATGATCTTGAGTCTGCCTCCTTCAAGACTGTTTGTTTGTTTGTTTGTTTGTTTTTGTTTGTTTGTTTTTGTTTTGTTTGTTTGATTTTTGTTTTTTTGTTTTTGTTTCTTGTTTATTTGTTTTTTGTTTTTGTTTTTGTTTGTTTGTTTTTGTTTTGCTGTCCATGGAACTCTCAACATTCTTCTTAGATACCACATTTCAGTCGCCTCATTACAGCGCTGTGAAAAACTGTCCCATAAGCTGATGGATAGGGTGAGGGATTCAAAGGGTTAAGTTTTTTTGCTTTGCTGGCATGGTTGGCAATGCAGCATGCTGGTGGATAGAGTGCGGGAATCAATTGGTATTAAAACACATCCAGGGTGGAACACATTTGGCGCGATTTTCTAGTGGGTGAGATGACGTCAGCTGTCTGTTCGAAAAGTCTGCGTTCGATCCTGCCTGGGTACCTCTCACCTGGTGGGTAAAGCGTGGAGATTTTCCCCATCTTCCAGGTCAATATGCGTGAAGACCTGTTCGCGTGCCTAAATCCCTTGCGAGTATTTTCGTATGCTTCTTTCTGTCTATCCATTCTCACTCTCACCATCATCATTATCATCATCATCCTCATCATCATCATCATCATCATGTGCCCTGGCCTGTCGCATGGCGTTGGCGACCGTGGCCCTCCACGCGAATCTATCCCTTGTCGTTGCAAGTACATATCCCACTCTCTCTGTCCTCAGCCACCCGGCAAGTCCGTCCAATATTTTATCCCTGGGTCTACCTGGTGTTCTCTTTCCATCCAGCTTTCCTGTTGTGACCAGGTGCTCTTATTCCCCTTTCCTCATAAAAAAAAAAAGCCCTATAAATGTTGCTCGTCTTTTCCTAATCTTCTTTATCAATGATCTTCTTGTGTCTGCCTCCTTCAAGAGTGTCTGTTTTGTGTGTGTGTGTGTGTGTGTGTGTGTGTGTGTGTGTGTGTGTGTGTGTGTGTGTGTGTGTGTGTGTGTGTGTGTGTGTGTGTGTGTGTGTGTGAGTGTTTTCTTTTTTGCTGTTCATGAAACTTTCAGCAATCTTCTTAGAAACCACTTTTCAGTTGTCTCATCATAGCAGTGTAAAAAACTGTCCTAGATTCTGTGGCCCTTTATGTCCTGCTCTGCTCTCATGGTGACTACAGTTTGGGTGGATGTGATAGAGTGTTGGAGAGTCGAAACAAACTGCGTGGGAAGAGGGACACAAGAGTAGCACAGACAATGGAACAGAGAAACAAACAAACATACAGACAGGTAGACATACATACAGACATACATACATACAGATACACAGACAGACAGACAGACAGACAGGGAACATACCTCAATGTCGCCGACCCGCTGTGTCGCCAGCCCGTTATGTTGCCAATCCACGATGTCGCCGATCCAATATGTCGCCGTCCAGTTATGTTGCCACTTCGCCGTTCAGTTATCTGGTAAGAAATGTATAATAATTTAATAAACAGGTGAGCTAAATAACAGGAAGGGTTTCAATAATGACACACATCATCATTTGTGTGTTAAATAAATCAACGGTTTGCAAACTACAACTTGTGTTATTTTAAATAAATCAACGGTTTGCAAATTATAACGTGTGTTGAATAAATCAATAGTTTGCAAACTACAACGTGTCCTAAATAAATCAACGATTTGCAAACTACAGCGTGTGTTAAATAAATCAACAGTTTGCAAACCACAACCCAACAACCCAATGAATATCTTAAAGATATAAAAAAAATCAACTCTCTCTCTTTCTCTCTCTATGTATATACACATATACATACTAAAGACATTGAAATGCTAGAAATAATAACTATGGTTTATTTCAATTTTATTTATGTTGTTTCTTATGTTCAAACTTTCAGCTTTAGATTTCGTAGATATTGTTGTGTACGCTCTGTTTTTAACGAAATATACCGATAGAGCTAAAACCTCCGATAAGGCTAAAAACACCGAAACGGCTAAATATACCGATAAGGCGTTAGCAGACGTGCGTTAAAAATCCTGTAAGTCCTGTCAGCGTCTGCTGCCTTTTGGAAAAACAAATACACCCAGCGAGCACACCTACCAAAGACGGAGCACAAGGACTGCGCACCAACATACCGCCTGCACAGTGTGCCAGTGGGCAAAATGACGTCCATACACAAATCTGACAAAACAAAACAAAACAAAATACAAAACAAAACCAGAAAAAAAAACCGGAACGCTGATTTTTCCCCCCGTGAAATGATCAACGAGGCGA
>CM060305.1:80191234-80193734 GCA_030674185.1 Monoplex corrugatus
ATCATGTGCCCTGCCCTGCCGCTAGGTAATGGCGATCATGGCCCTTCATATGAATCTAGGGAGAGCTGGACAGTAGAAGGTCCTGAGAGGAGAAACCCCCGTCAAGCAAGTGTTTCGGCCCTTAACTCCTGACATTCTAAGGGGGCCGGGCCACATCCAGGTCATGACTCCATACGAATCTATCTTTTGTCCCTGACAGCCACATCTCCCACCTTTTTGTCTTCTACTTGTCATAAATTGTGGCTAAAATCTCTTGTTTCGAATGGAAAAGTGACGCGATTTTCCACGTTTAAAATGCAAACAGAAGCGACAAAGATAACTGTTGCAAAATATGAAACTATTCTTGTATAATTCATACTTCTGATAGAGAGGTGGACTCAAGATCTGAAAACTCAAGTTCAATCCCAGCCCGCGACATTAGAAACTGGCCTGTTCGCTGCCAATCCTGATGTTTCCATCATTCTGTAGAAGACAGCTCAGCGTTTCACAGTTCCTCTCTCTTCCCCTCGCAACTTGAAGACCTTGCCAGCGTTTAACTATAAGGTTCTTTGCAAGCTCAGTGAGTTTGCCAGATAATCGCTGGCAGATTTGGGCGGTGCGCATATGGAATTTTGTCAAAGTCCGATGAATCCCTCTTGAACCAACTTTTAACTCCAAAACTTCCGTGCCTGATGTAAAAATCACGTTGGGGTCTGTGCTACCAGTGGTGTTACCAGTGGTTCATGGGAGCTGGTGTTGAAGGTCCATGGTGGTGGTTACCATACCGTAGAGCCGCTCACCCCGTCAGGCCTACCGCCACAAAGCCATTACTGTCGTCAGAAATAAAGGGGTTCAGTAGGCAATGTCCTTAATAAGCTAGATGAAAACAGACACGGTTGAACTCCAACCCAAGTGATCCAGCAGCAGCATAGAGTCCACTTTGGTGGGTGGCTTCACGGAGGCTTGACACAGAGGTTTCCTGGCACTGGAACTTACACTGAGTTTTTTTTGGGGGATAGTGGTGTTGTTCAAGAGCAATTTATTGCACTCGGACAAGTCCATATGCGCTCCACCCAAATCTGTAAGCAATCGCCTGGCAGATTTCCTCAGCTCAGCCTGCACAAAACCCTATGCGTTGGCAAGGTCTTGAAATGGGAACGGGGTAGGGAAAGGGGGAGTGGACTTATGAAACTTCAAGTGATGGAAACATTAAGCCGAGCCAGCCTTTTTTTTCTATTATATAATTTTTCGAGCTGAGGTTGCCTAAGTGAGCGAGGGGTAGGTGGAGTGTTGAGGAGATAGTGGCAGGGGACCTACACCACGGCGGCAACACAAAAGACAGTGCTAGAGAAAAAAAAGTTCTCAGTACCACACACGGTTGTTGTCCAACCATTTTCTCAGCTTCGCCGGCCTTAATTAGCTTTTCGTAATGGCCGGGATTACTAGTTTTACACAAAAACAAGTGACCTAAGGCTCTGGCCATAAAAAGACTTTTTCTTTTACAAACGTAAGCCTATCCCGAAAGTGTCAAACCTGTGACACGAATGTGAGGCGCACCTTAGCTGGAGTTTGTAAGCGATTTGTCCGTGCTGCGTAAAGTAGGTCCACTCGAACCCTGAGTGTTCCCAGCACCACAATGCTGCACGACCCACGCGAGGTTTCAAGAGGTTTGCGCCGTGCCATTGGTGGAGTGTCAGGCTGGCTGATTAGCATAAGCACGAAGATGTCGTTAGCATATGAGGAGGTGAAAACAGGAACCATCCACTTACTACATGCAGGCCCGGCGAGGCAGGGAATAGATGAGGGTAGGAAATGTGTGTGTATGTGTGTGTGTGTAGGGGGGGAGGGGGGCATAATATATTGCAGTGATAACGCCACACAACTCTCCCATTTGATGCTATCCCCGCATCCGTCTTCACTTATAGGGACGTTAACAAGAAACACCTGAAGATGTTGGATGGGACCCAAAACACCAATGCCTCACCACTCTCTGGACAATCACCTCCCAAGCTCTCGACGCCACTCGATAGTCACTGCATCAAGTAAAGGGGGGGGGGGGGGCTGCCCATGCCTTGTATGACCCATTCGGACCCAGTCATCAGTTACCTTGTTTACAAACCGAATGGCAAGGTGGGCGGAAGACAAACCCGGGACATAGCCACACAACGTGCACTGACCAGGTCCAGTCCAGCCACCGGACCAAGAAAGAATGGAAAAGCCCTCTCTTGTCCCATTCTGGGTCTTCATCTTTCTTTTGGGCAGCCCGCCCAGCCACCAGCTCTCGCACCTGCCAACCCCTTTCCCCCAGTCAGATGATGTCCACACCCATCATTCACCCAGTGGCACGTTATAAACACGTTATAAACACGTTATAAACACGGTGCAGACTGTGTCACGATAGCATATATAGCATATCCGATCTGAGACTGTAAGTTTATTTTAGGAAAACTTAGAAAAGACGAGCTTTGCGTGTGAACATTAAAAAAGTAAGCAAGCCTTTGCCAACCGATTCCCCTCCCCC
>CM060305.1:80196234-80203734 GCA_030674185.1 Monoplex corrugatus
GTATGTTACTGATACACTCGCGCGGAACATCAAATACGGGCTTTAAATTCGTGTTAAGTCATGTCAGTATCTGGTGGTTTATGGAAATATCAAAACAACAAGCGCGCACACCCACCCAAGATGGAATGTGCAGATAGCGCAGAGACATACTGCCTGCACAGTGTGATGGAAAAAAAAAGAAAACAACAAAAACAAAAACCACCAAGCAACAACAACAACTGACAACAACAACAACAACAACAACAACAACAACAACAGCGTGCATACACGCGTCTGAGAAAAACCAAACGTTTGAAAAATAATAACAAATAAATCAGTAAAATGAAAAAATACATAAACACAAGAAGAAATGACTGAATGAAAATAACTAACTAAATAAAATAAACAAATGAATAGATAGATTACTAACTAACGAACGAACTAACTAACTAGCTAACTAACTAACTAACTAACTAACTAACTAACTAACTAACTAACTAACTAACTAACTCAAAAATAAGCCATTCAACAAGCTTCCTTTGAAAAGATACGAGTAAGAGTAAAGGATTATGCTTTCCAGCAGAAAATTTCGTTTTTTGTACTTTTCAAGGTCACTCTGAAAACTTCACCACAGAGGGCGACAACATTTGTTACCAATCTCCTTAACAATGTCTATGCTGTAGACAACTCTCTGTCTGTATGTAAGTCTATTTGTCTGTCTGGCTGGCTGGCTGGCTGGCTGGTTGGCTGGCTGGTTGGCTCTCTCTCTTAGTTTCTCTCTCCCCTCCACCTGTCTGGGCCTGGCTGGCTGGCTGGCTGGCTGGCCAGCTAACTCTCTCTTGCTCTCTCTCGCTCTCTCTCGTTCTCATCCCCCTCTCTCTTTATTTCTTTTCCCGCCCTCTCTCTGTCTCTCTGTCTGTCTGTTTCTCTCTCTGTCTCTTTCTGTCTGTCTCTGTCTGTCTCCGTCTCTGTGTGTCAGTCTATCTCTCTATCTCTGTCTGTCTGTCTGTCTGTCTGTCTGTCTCTCTCTCTCTCTCTCTCTCTCTCTCTCTGTGCCTCTGATGCTTTCGTCACTGAGTACGATAGAGTTTGTTGTCTGTTTCTCTATGATGTCTGTGATAATACTACTGATTCTGACAGAGCTAGATACCTGTCTCTCTATTCATTTCTATGACCCGAACCGAGAGTGCGACAGAGCTAGTTACCTGTCTCCCTTTCCGTGTCTATGATCATATCAGCGTGTGACAGAGCTAGTTTCGTCCCTCTCTATCCATGTCTATGATCTTAACAGAGAGTGCGATAAAACTAGTTGCCTGTCTCTTGATCCATGTCTATGATCATATCGACGGAGCTGGTTGGCTGTCTTTTGATTCGTGTCTATAATCTGAATCATATCAGAGAGTGTGACAGAGCCAGTTGCCTATATCTCTCTCTATCCGTGTCAGAGAGTGTCGCCTGTCTCTTCGTTCATGTCTCTGACCACATAAAACTGATCCATGTCTACGATTATATCCGAGAGTGTGACAGAGCCTGCTGTCTGTCTTTTGATCCATATGTCTATAATCTGAATCGTATCAGAGAGTGTGACAGAGCCAGTTGCCTGTCTCTCTATCCGTGTCAGAGAGTGTCGCCTGTCTGTTCGTTTATGTCTCTGACCACATAAAATTGATCTATGTCAATGATTATACAAGAGATTGTGACGGAGCGGGCTGCCTGTCTTTTGATCCATATTTCTATAATCTGAGCCATATCAGTTGCCTGTCTCTCTATCCGTGTCAGAGAGTGTCGCCTGTCTCTTCGTTTATGTCTCTGATCACACTGAAGTCACGAGCAGAGTGAAACTGGAACTTTGTGACCTCGATGGGTTCCGGCACAATCACTTCACCACTATCCACAAGGGAAATTGGCCTCATCCTCTTCTACCGGTCTCCGGAAACACTCAAGTTAAGGTAGCAAGAGTCACTTCCCCTTTTTTCGCCGAGCTGATGTCATGCGTAGAACTGAGGTAGGATGGCCTACTGCGAGTCTGCCATGAACGGAATATACACAAATTTGTAATCTGGATCTTTATTTTTTTCAAGGAGGATTCACTATACTCGGACATTCCGTATGAGCTCTGCCCAGGTTTGCCAGACAACTTCCATATCATGAGCTCCATCCAAATCTGCCAGCAATTATCTGCCAGACTCCTTAAACCTGCGCTGAACGCAATTGCACTAGGAAGATGATGAAATGGGAAGGGGAGAAAGAGTCCTATGCAACACAGCTGACACCAGCACAATTGATGATATGGTCACAGGAGCAGCGAACAGGACACATTTAATGTAGAGGAGTTTGGAAATTGTTCAAGAGGAATTCATCGCATTTACACGACTCCATATGCGCTCCACCTAAATCTGCCAGCTTTTTTCTGTCAAGCTCCCTGATCCTGAACAAAACCCTACACGCTGGTGAAGTTTGAAATTAAATTAGTGAGGGGGAGAGGCACCTATGAAACACTAAGCTGGCACCATCAGAATGATGAAAACATTGAGACGGGCAGCGATCAGGCCAGTTTTTGTTATTGCGGGCTGGGATTGAACTCAAGATAAAGGTTTATGAGTCACTAACTAACTAACTAACTGACTAACTAACTAACTAACTAACTAACTAACTGACTGAATAACTATCTAACTAACTAACTAAGTACCTATCTACCTACCTAAGTAAGTAAGTAAGTACCTTCCTACCTACTTAACCAAGCAACCAACCAAGCAGCCATCCAAGCAACCAACCAAGCAACCGACCAACCGACCAACCAACCGACTAACTAACTAACTAACTAACTAACTAACTAACTAACTAACTAACTAACTATCTATCTATCTAAATAAATAACTACCTAACCACCTAACTAACTAAACAGACAAACAAACAAATAAATAAATAAACAAATAATCAAACAAACAAATAAACAAATCAATAAATGTGGAGGTAGAAGGAGCGTGGGTGTTGAAACGAACAGTCGAAAGGAGATGAAATCATTCAAGAACGCCCACGCGAAGGCGTGTTCAGATATCAAAGTCCACGCCTCAGATCCAGACCATCAGGCACAAGAACCCCCAGAAGCTACTTTCTGCCTGGCTGCACATACCAGATCAACAGCCTGGAACCCAGACACGGGCAATCCTGCAGCCAAGTCGTCTGTCCGATTCGCTCGACAGCAGAAACGGAAACAACCCGGAACGCTGTCAGGCGCTTATCCCTGCCATTGTCCAGAGAACATAATAGGAATGCCACTCCAATGGGATATCTTGACCTTAGGATGCCACCACATAAGCCCCAAGGAACGTGATCATCGTTTACAGCTTTAAGGTATGATTCTTGGGGACAGAGCTGAGATGACATATGCAGGACGCGTGATGACAAGACGATGGCTCTACCATAGCCTGGGTTATGCCATTGTGTCACTAAATTTGCATTGCTCTGGATGACGCGAGAGAGAGAGACAGACAGAGACAGAGACAGAGAGAAGAAAGAGAGAGAGAGACAGTGTACAGACAGAAACAGAGACAGACAGAAAGTGAGAGAGAGAGAGAGAGAGAGAGATAGACAGAGAGAGATAGATAGACAGAGAGAGAGAGAGAAAGAGACAGAGAGACAGAGAGACAGAGACAGGAAGATTGAGATATACAGAGGAAAAGACAAATATAGACAAAGAGGAGACAGGACACACACACAACACACACACACACACACAGAGACAGAGACAGAGACAGGAAGATTGACAGATACAGAGGAAAAGACAAATACACAGAGGAGACAGGACAGACAGACAGACAGAGAGAGAGAGAGAGAGAGAGACAGAGACAGAGAGAGAGAGAGAGAGAGAGAGAATGTATTGGTGAGAGAGAGAGAGAGAAAGACAGAGGCAGAGAAAGTAAGAAAGAAAGAAGGAGAGAGAGAGAGAGAAAGAGAGACAGAGAGAGACACACAGAGAGCCAGCCAGCCAGACAAACAGAAATTCAGAAATATGAATTCTTTTCTTCTTTTCGAACATATCCTCTTCTTCAGAGAGCAAGCAAGCGAAAGAAAGAAAGAAAGAAAGAGAGAGAGAGAGAGAGAGAGAGAGAGAGAGAGAGAGAGAGAGAGAGAGCAATCGAGACAGAGAGACACAGACAGAGAGACAGTGAGAAGAGAGTAAAGACAGACAAACAGACAAGGAGAGAGAGAGAGTGGGGAGACAGAGACAGAGAGAGAGACAGATACAGAGAGATTGATAGGAGAGAGAGAGAGACAGACAGACAGAGAGAGAGAGAAAGAGAGAGAGACAGACAGAGAGAGAGAGACACCACACAGAGACAGACACAGAGAGAGAGAGAGAGAGAGAGAGAGAGAGAGAGAGGAGAGAGAGAGAGAGAGAGAGAGAGAGAGAGAAGGACAGGGAGTTTATTCAACGATTCACCATCAATTATTTACTTTCACTCAGCTCTTCAGATTCGAACCGAGGCACAGTCAATGGCGAAAAATGTTGTCCCCCAAGTGTCACAAATTACATCAACATCCGCAGGGAAAAAACAACATTTTCTGAACAACATGGCAGCCAAAACTGGTCCATTCTTTTAGCAAATTCTGGCTAATTGGAAAGAGACAATTTTTGTTTAAAACACTGCAGCAGAAGATGTCCATTCTCTCTGGCGAGGTTGCGGCCAGTTGGGGAAGCGACAACATTCTCGTGAAAACATTGTACCTAAAACTGTCCATTCTCTTGGCGAGATGCAGTGCCAACTGGGGAGGGACGGCATTTTCTTGACAACATTAACTGCAAAATTGTCCATTCTTCATCGAAATT
The DNA here is from genome assembly GCA_030674185.1 of Monoplex corrugatus. NCBI lineage: Eukaryota > Metazoa > Mollusca > Gastropoda > Littorinimorpha > Ranellidae > Monoplex > Monoplex corrugatus. The sequence goes on from CM060305.1 coordinate 80,201,045, forward strand.
TGTGGCCAATTGGCAACCTGGCTGATATGTCGGGTTAAGGCCTCGTCAAACCGTCTTCAATGGCCTCGAAAAACAATTTGGTGTTTGTGTTGAGACGTCTCCAAGTTTTGACTGGACGAGTCGTCCATGGTTTGGGCTGGAGAGATGCTCTCACGGTCTTTGCCAAGTTCCTCCAGGGCCTATCAAGGGAGGTCATCCCAGATTCCTTCAATTTACAATGACAATTTCGGGTGCAGGAAATTAGAAATCAAACCAACAAGAAGATTTTTTTTTGAAAAAAAGGGAAGGGGGGGTGTAGTTTGGGGTGGAAAATGGGGTGGGGGTGGGGGTAACAATTGGAGGGGAAAGGGGGGGTAACCAACGTACTTCTTCTGCTTCTCTTCCTTGGCCCGCGTCCCGCTGTTCGTTGCGTCCGGTCCAATCAGGATAACTTCATTTGCATACTAATTCCACGTGACAGGGTGCAATAATGACGTCACAATGGGTCCGGACCTTTGCCCCAGAGCTAGGGAAGGGTGGTGAGGACAGGTTTTTAAGACGAAGGGAGGAGGACTGAAAGGATGGTGGAGGACGGGGTGGGGGGGGGGATGCTGGGGACAAGTTTTAACCCTCTGACTCCCTCTCAGCTTATCAACCAAAGTCACTGAATCTCTATCGTCAAACTAACCACCTTCGTTCACCAGCTTCCTACACTGGTTCGACTTTTGAAGGAGATATGTGAAAACCATTGAGCTAAATAGCGCTATTTTATTATTATTTCATTTTTTAGCTCAGTGATAAAAAATCTGTAATCATCCACAATACAACCTGAGGTGAAAAATGGAATGTAGAAGACAGGCTGAAAGGCACCAAGCAGCAGCGAGGAAGAGGGCATAATGCATGATCAAGACTTGAACCTACAACGCACCACATTTCGTAAATTCTCTCTCTCTCTCTCTCTCTCTCTCTCTCTCTCTCTCTCACCCTCTCTCTCTGTCTCTCTGTCTCTGTCTCTCTCTCCTCTCTGTCTATCTGTCCATCTGTCTATCTGTCTCCGTCTGTCTGTTTGTCTGTCTGTCCGTCTCTCCCTCTCCCCCCTCTCTCTCCCTCCCTCTCTCTCTATCTGTTGTCGATTTTGTTTGATCAGAGAGGGAATAAATGAAAGAAAGTCTGTGCTATTTTTGTTGTAGGTATAATTCGTTGCATAATATATATCCAGACTTGAATGCTTGAATTTTAATGTTGTTAATTACAAAATGTAATGGTTAATAAAATGTTGCAATAGCACACACACACACACACACACACACACACACACACACACACACACACACACACACACACACACACACACACACAGATATCGGTAGGTAGAAAATAGATAGAGAGATAGACAAACAGACAGACTGACAGATAGAGAGACAGACAGATACATACATACATATAAACAAACATACATACATAGAGAGATAGACAGATAGGCAGACAGACAGACAGACAGATATCGATAGATAGATAGATAGATAGATAGATAGAGAGAGAGAGAGAGAGAGAGAGAGAGAGAGATACATATACATACATACATACATACATACATACATGCATACATACATACATACATACATACATACATACATACACACATACATACATAAATACATACATTAAGTTATCCGATTGCTAAGGGGTTTAGCCCTGATATGGCTCTAGTAGTCGGCTGGGCTATAAGCAATATGAAATGAACTGAGCTTAGTCGTTAAGACATCCGTCACACAGGTGACTTGGCGTTGATTTTGCCCAACCATCTTGGAGGCAGCGGTTCCAGATCCAAAAGGAATAACCAAATAATGTCTACAGCAGAAGGACATCAAGGAGTCATGACCTCAATGCCACTCCGCCGCCTCTTCGACGGTAAGGAGTTTAGGGCTGAAATACTTGAAGAGGACTTTTCCACTGAGGACATTAGGTTGTCTGCCTTTCCCTAGAGTTTCTCACTAATGTGTGTGTATATATGTGTGTGTGTGTGTGTGTGTGTGAGTGTGTGTGTGTGTGTGTGTGTGTGTGTGTGTGTGTGTGTGTGTGTGTGTGTGTGTGTGTGTGTGTGTGTGTTGTGTCTGAGTGTGTGTGTGTGTATGCGCGAGCTTTTGCGCGTGTGTTTTATGAGAGAGAGAACGAGCATGTGCAGGCTGGCCTTATCTGTAAACATGTAGTCATGTTCATGTGTGTGTTCGTGGTGTGTGTGTGTGTGTGTGTGTGTGTGTGTGTGTGTGTGTGTGTGTGTGTGTGTGTGTGTGGCGCGCGCGTGTGTGCGTGTGTGTGTTCGTGTGTATGTGTGTGTGTATGTGCGTGTGTGTGTGTGTGTTCTATTGCATCATTGTTCATCAAGCACCGTCAACCTACATGGTATTATTTGATTGATTTATTCACTTATTTATTTTTTATAGCATTCTAATTTTTCTCAGATGTTTCTATGCATGTTGTTTCGCTCACACTGTGCAGGCCGTATGTTGCTGCACAGTCTGCATGTTCGGTCTTCGGTGGATGTTGTGCATGATGATTGTTTTCACATTTCCATGAGCCACCAGACACTTATATCACTTACAGGGTCGTTAACGTGCATACATGATATTCTGTGTAGTTATAGGCACTAACAGATCTACATACGTCTTTTGTTTTGTTTGTAATGACGTTGTTTATATAAATCTGTGTGT
>CM060305.1:80218734-80221234 GCA_030674185.1 Monoplex corrugatus
GAGAGGCATATATTAATTAGCAAAGCCAAGTTTGAAAATTGGCTTCTTGCTAACAGTCAAACAGGTGGAGGAAAAACAGCCAGTGTCATAGTCATTGTCTCTATTTCCTCAATGATTTCTTTCTTTCTTTCCACCCTTCTTTCTTTCTTTCTTCCTTCCTTCCTTTCTTCTTTTCTTTCTTTCTTTTTCTCTTTCTTTCTTTCTTTCTTTCTTATTTCTTTCTTTCTTTTTTCTTTCTTTCTTTCCTTCTTTCTTATTGTATTGAATGATTTACTTATGGATTATTTTATTTATTTCATTACTTATTCATTAAGTATTCATTTATATCAGATTAGTATTTCCATTTATGTATTTCGTTATTTTTATCCATTTATTTGCTTTCCTTTCTATCTATACGTATATGTATATATATGTGTATATTTCCTTTCTATGTATATGTATATGTATATGTATGTATGTATGTATGTGTCTGTCTATTTTTATAATCTATCTATTTAAGTATATATCTATGTATCTATCTACCTATTTATCTATCTACATAATTATGTATGTATGTATGTATGTATGTATGTATGCATATATGTATGTATACATATATATATGTATGTATGTATGTATGTATGTATGTATCTGTCTGTCCGTCTGTCTGTCTATGTATGTATGTATGTATCTATCTGTCTGTCTGTCTATCTATCTATCTATCTATCGATCTGTCTGTCTGTCTGTCTGTCTATCTATCTATCTATCTATCTTTTTTATCTATCTAATATATATATATTATATGTATATATATATATACACACACACATATCCACACATATAACGCGTTTCGATTCCAGGCTTGTCTTCTTTCACTGTAAATATTATCCGTGAACAAAGATATCACGCTTAGACCTACAAAGAAAAACAGACACAAAGAATGAAAGGAGAGAAAGCATATAACAGGAAAAGAAGAAAGGCGCACCGAGAAAGAGAGAGAGGAGGGAAGCAGAGAGACTTCAGACTTCAGGTGGTTTATTGATATAGGCCACAGCCCCTTAGAAGGGAGATACACATAATTATACATTCTCACAATCATATAAACATTAACAAAGCAATAACCATATTTCTAATATGAAATATTTCACACAAAAGCATAACAAATAAGCGAAAAGAACATAAGATACAAACATTCTATTCATGTTCGAGCCTTGCATCCGTTGGGTAAAATTAATTCTAAAAAGACTCAAGAAATTGCTATCTCTCTAAATTTAAATGCTTTGTATAGAAATAAAGCTAAATTTCGAACAACTTTAGTAGAAGTTGATGACATCAATAAAGTGAATTTAAATAAGGAAGGTTGTCTATAATATTTTGAGCTTATGTATTTCTCACGAATAGAATGGAGTGCTGGACAACATAATACAAAATGTACTTCATCTTCTTTTGATATTTTGCACAATGGACATAATAGATCACGATCACTATGTGCTCTGTATCTAAGATAATGAACTGTGATTTCCGATATACCTAACCTAAATCGTGTCATTGTATATTTTAGATGTCTGTTCATATCTATCTTTAAGTAGGGTTTCAAATCATGCATACCAGAAAAAGTACTGTATATGTTATACCTCTCACTATTTTGAGTATGTTCGTTCCATTCCTGCCACCTACAATCAATTAAACGTTGACGAAAAACACGAATGAATTGATTCAGTCTGCCAACACCTTGACAAAACCATACAACACCAAAACCATATTTAAACAAGCAAATACGTACATTGGATGCCCAGTTTTGCTTACCTTTAGCATCTAAATCATATAACATATTATATGCTTTTCGTGGAATTCTATGGTCTTTCATATGCAACAATTTAAGCCAGTAGCGAACACAATTAACTGCAGAGTTTATGTATATGGGATGGCGATTTGTTTCACCATATACAAGATCATTAGGCGTTCGCATATTAATTCCTAGAAAGTTTTTCAAAGCAAAAGTATGAACTGCTTCACAATGAATTGCAGCTTTACTTAATCCCCATAGTTCAGATCCATATTGTGCGATAGGTTGTACCTGAGAATCAAATAATTTAACAAACACATCGAAAGAATTAATATCAAAAAGGTACATCTTCTGCATAATGAAAAGCAAAACATTTTTAGCTCTGCTGGATAGCTCTTTGCATGTTGCAACAAAGCTCAAACGAGTAGAGAACAGTATTCCAAGATACTTGTACACATTTACCACAGGCATTGCATATCCATCATATACCCATCTTTCCCTTGCACCCAAGTACCCACCCTTTCTAAATACTATGATATTACTTTTTGACATATTGACCTTTAAATGAAGCGCAGCTACTGCGCGTTGCAGACTGTTTAACTGCGTTTGAAGTCCAGTGACTGTTTCTGCCATCAAAACAACATCATCTGCCAGCAAAAGAATGAATAATTCAAAAGCATCACGAGATAGAACAGCACCGTGTCTTCCATTATTAATCACCTCAATCGCCAATTC
>CM060305.1:80228734-80241234 GCA_030674185.1 Monoplex corrugatus
AGAGAGAGAGAGAGAGAGAGAGAGAGAGAGAGAGAGAGAGAAGCAGACAGACAGAGAGAGACAGAGAAGCAGCTACAAGTGGTGCATTTTTTTCCTTGCCATTTCGAATGTGTTTTGAAACTCAAGGAAGTATCTTCCTGCGATAAATGGACAGGATAAAAACCGGTTCGGGTGTACCGGATAAAAATCAAGCGTTTAAATTCCGGTTTGGGTATTAGTACTGACTTCCCTTTGGAGGAAGAAGAAGGTCAGAGAGGGGAGAGAAGCGGCCACAAAACAGATTAATTCAAACGGTTCGATAGCGAGGGGAGAGAATTGTGTTTTGCATGTAACCAGACACCCCACACCCACGACTGTGCCCTGAGCAGAACGCGCCTTCTATCCATAGCTAAGTGTCAACCGATCACACGCTAAGACGCAATAACACAACCGGCATATTCATCACTATTTCCGGACAAAACAGATCGCTTGTGTTTCACGTTGGCGTGTGGCTCGGGCCGGCTCCGTGCACCGACCGGCGGAGTGACCCCCCTTGACAGGCTGAGCACGTGACAAAATGCAGTTGCTCCCCTTGACGCCGTCACTTCCTGTCTGTCAGAACGAGGCTCGGGTTAGTTTTCCATGCGGAGGCCGCCGCTCATGGCGAATAATCCGGCCATAGACATGGACAGGGAGACAGACTGTGTTATCACCGCCTTTATACACATGGACAGGGAGACACACTGTGTTATCACCACCTTTATACACATGAACAGGGAGACACACAGTGTTATCACCACCTTTATAGACATACACAGGGAGACAGACTTTGTTATCACCGTCTTTATAGACATGGACAGGGAGACACACTGTGTTATCACCACCTTTATAGACATACACAGGGAGACACACTGTGTTTCACCGCCTTTATAGACATAACAGGGAGACACACTGTGTATATCACCGCCTTTATAGACATGGACAGGGAGACCACAGTGTGTTATCACCAGCTTTATGGACATGGAAAAGGAGACACAGTGTGTTATCACGGCTTTATAGACATGGACAGGGAGACACATGTGTTATCACCACCTTTATATACATGGACAGGGAGACAGACTGTGTTATCACCACCTTTATAGACATGGACAGGGAGACCACTGTGTTATCACCAGCCTTTATAGACATGGACAGGGAGACATACTGTGTTATCACCGCCTTTATAGACATGGACAGGGAGACACACTGTGTTATCACGCCTTTATAGACATGGACAGGGAGACACACTGTGTTATCACCACCTTTATAGACATAGACAGGGAGACACACTGTGTTATCACCACCTTCATAGACATAGACAGGGAGACACACTGTGTTATCACCACCTTTATAGACATGGACAGGGAGACACACTGTGTTATCACCACCTTATATAGACATGGACAGGGAGACACATGTGTTATCACCGCCTTTATACACATGGACAGGGAGACACACTGTGTTATCACCGCCTTTATACACATGGACAGGGAGACACACTGTGTTATCACCCCTTTATAACATGGACAGGGAGACACACTGTGTTATCAACACCGCCTTTATACACATGGACAGGGAGACACACTGTGTTATCACCACCTTTATAGACATGGACAGGGAGACACTGTGTTATCACCCCTTTATAGACATGGACAGGGAGACACACTGTGTTATCACCACCTTTATAGACATGGACAGGGAGACACACTGTGTTATCACCCCTTTATAGACATGGACAGGGAGACACACTGTGTTATCACCCCTTTATAGACATGGACAGGGAGACAACTGTGTTATCACCCCTTTATACACATGGACAAGGGACACACTGTGTTATCACCGCTTTATAGACATGGACAGGGAGACACTGTGTTATCACCGCCTTTATAGACATACAACAGGAGACACAGCAACTGTGTTATCACCGCCTTTATAACATGGACAGGGAGACACACTGTGTTATCACCACCTTTATAGACATGGACAGGGAGAACACTGTGTTATCCCCACCTTTATAGACATGGACAGGGAGACAGACTGTGTTATCACCGCCTTTATACACATGGACAGGGAGACACACTGTGTTATCACCACCTTTATAGACATGGACAGGGAGACACTGTGTTATCACCGCCTTTATAGACATGGACAGGGAGACAGACTGTGTTATCATCGCCTTTATACACATGGACAGGGAGACACTGTGTTATCACCGCCTTTATACTCGTGAACAGGGAGACACACTGCGCTGTCACCGCTACGTACACACACATCAAACTAACTATAGTTTAGATTAATTTTGTTGAAAATTTCTCTTGTAAGGAGACAGAAATAGATAAGCAATCAACTTATTAGCAAGGGAGAAGTTCAAAGCCAATATTTTTTTTTTCAATATTTCAACTTGCTTATGAAAACAGAAAACAAGAGAAAAAGACCAATAGAGAGAGAATCAAGAATCAGAATCAGAAACATATTCAGTGAGGCCAAATCCCCATTTGAAAGGGAGGGAGAGACAGAGAGAGACAGAGAGAGACAAAGAAAGAGACAGAGATACAGAGACAGACAGAGACAGAAAGATGCTTCCTTCCTGTTATCAATTAGGAACAAACTCTCGCAGAGGGGGCGTCCAAGAGTCATGACACGAATGCCAATCGGCCCTTTAAGAGTGTAAGGAGTTGAGGGCCGAAACACTTGTTTGAATGGGGCTTGTCCTCTGAGGACCTTCCGCTGTCAAACTCTCCACAATGTCTTGCTACTTTAGCAAACACTCGCCGATAAACACACTTTTTGTTGCCAACCAACAATCCTTAACTCGTCTAAACGTGGTACAACGCCTGGTTACGAACATTAACGCCTGTGAAATCCGACTGGTTGGTTCTTTTGATAGAGCTGTGGACTCAGGATCTGATATCTTGAGTTCAGTCCCAGCCCGCAACATCAAACTTTGGCTCTGTTTGCTGCCCATCTTTATGTTTCCATCATCCTGTTGGTGTCAGCTTAGTGTTTCACAGGTCCCCCCCCCCCCATCCAACCTCTCCCCTTTCTGCTCCTCAATTCAAGACCTTGCCAGTGCATAGGGTTTTGCGCAGGCTCAGGGAGTCTGCCAGATAATTTCTGGCACGATTGAGTGGAGCGTATATGGAATTGTCCGACTGCAACGAATCCCTCTAGAACAACAAATTCCAAACAATCCGAGAAAAGAAGTAGCAGTTCATGTTGAGGCTGGCACAGTCTTCGAATTCGATGTGTAGCAAATCTACGGTACTACTCGTGTCTATGATCAGGCTTTGAACAGCACAGCAATATGAGACGCTTCTCCAGCAATATGCAGACAGGGCCATGGGGCTGGGGACGACCAGGCTGATGCTGATGACACTGGCAGGCTGAGAATGATGTGGCGGATATTTCTGAGCATAACAAACGACTTGATGCTTCGCCATTCCCATCCGACACACTCAAACGCAAATTTGTTTTTTTTTTGGCAACAGGTTTTCTCTTTATCACAGACGCATCGCTTGGCGCCGAAGTTTCGTCCACGCTGAACGATACAGAAAAGTGATAGTTGGTGAGACAGCAGATCTTTTAGCACAAAAAACCCCCCAAAGAACTGATGTTTCAGACAATGGATGATCATTCCAGTGTGGGGTCACCTTGATCATACAATACAGGAATTTAGATGTCCGTCGTTTTTGGTTGGTTGTGTGTGTGTTGTTGTGTGTGCTTGTGTGCGTGTGGTGTAGTGTGTGTATAGGTGTGTGTGAAAGAGAGAGATAGTACGAGAGAGGGAGGGAAGAGAGAACGGAGGGAGGGGAGAGAGAGGAAAAGAAAGACACAGAGTGTGTGTGTTTGTGTGTGTGTGTGTGTGTTTCTGTGTGCGTGTGTGTGTGTGTGTGTGTGCGTGTGCAAGTGTGTGTGTGAGTGTGTGTGTGTGTGTGTGTGTGTGTGTGTGTGTGTGTGTGTGTGTGTGTGTGTGTGTGTTTGTGTGTGATATAGAGAGAGACAAAAATAAAGAGAAAGAAAATAAGAGAGAGAGACAGAGAGAGAGAGACAGAGACAGAGTGTAGTCACGTGTACTTAAACACATCTGGCCTTGTTTATCTACGTTAAAAAAGCAGGACGTTTTGTTGCGTTCAATTCTCTAGAAAATACAGAAAACATTGGGAAGTCCGTGCTTGCCGACCAAAGTACAGTCAGCAGATGGCTGATTTACCAAGTGAAAACAACTTTAATCCTTTGACTTCCGCACCCTGTCCACCAGCATTCTGTATTGTCGACCATGCAATCAAAGGCAAAAACTTAACCCATTGACTCCCTCACCATATCGACCAGATTCCTGCAGGAAACTGTTGGATAGGGTGAGGAAGTCAAAGGGTTAAGTTTTTGCAGTCGGGGGATACGATGCAGGAGTCAAAGGGTTAAACCAACATCATCTGTAGCTTCAGAACACACCATGGCCTATCCGCACAGACAAAAGAATGGCTTTGAACTTTCTATGCAGCACATAAAACCCAAGAAATATTTAAGCTTTTTCCCCAGAGCGACGATGGATTCTCCCGTCCATCTAATAGATGAGTTGGCGTACTAGTGTGGGTCTTCATATGGGATACAAGACCAATCCTGGTGGAAAATGTTATTCCGTAGGTACTGACTGAATGGAAAGGAGTCCTGCGGCCTTGGGTTCTGCTTCCGCCGGTCCCTCTTCTGCTTTTGTGTTGATATTGTTGTTTAAAGCCCAGCCGACTGCGTAGAGCCATATCAGGGCTATAACCGTTTCAAAATACTTCGACGGGGAAAAAAACAACACATATCAATGCATTCGCGCACATAATCAAAGGACATGCCCCTGGCTTTGACCACTCCGTCCAATTTATTGCACAGGAAATTAAAAAAAAACCACCTGAATATAAGTTTAAGCATACCCAAAGACAGGAAAACACGAGCTAAATTACCTAAAATTGCTTCCGCATATGTCACATATCTAGAGCCAAAAATGCACTTAATACATGTACCCAGTTATCAATCCTAAGACAAAGTACGTAAGACTTTATCGAACACATACAGGTGAATGGACCATTAGAGCAGAAAATGATAGGAAGAAATGACAGTAAGCAAAGGGACAAGGCAGAAACAAAGAGAGTGACAGAAAAGAGGAAATTTCTAGCACAGAATTTCCAGAAGGTGGGGATACTATTTATATTGAAAGAGCCCCCTGCATCCCCACGGGAGGCCCTCTTCTACGGAACAGCAGCTATTTTGCGCTGTTCAAATGCGATTGTGTCCTCCATCCACTCCTGTCGCCTGTATACGCTCTTGCTAACATTGTCGTCGCAGTTGGTGGTGTTCATACCGCCAACAGTCAGGTAAATTACGTACTGCATTCGAATTCGAAACACTAGATCTGAATCCACCATGGCTCGCTGGCGTTCTCTCCTCTCCTCTCTCTCTCTCTCTCTCTCTCTCTCCTCTCTCTCTCTCTCTCTCTCTCTCTCTCTCTCTCCTCTCTGCGCGCTCTCTCTCTCTGTGTCTCTCTCTCTCTTCCCCCCCCTCTCTCTCTCTGTCTACCCCCTCTCTCTCTCTCTTTCTCGCTCGCTCGCGCGCGCGCTCTCACTCTCTCTGTCTTTCTCTGTCTGTCTGTCTCTCTCTCTCTCTCTTCCTCTCTGTCTTCCTCTCTCTCTCTCTGTGTCTCTCTTACCCTCTCTCTCCCTTCCCCCCCCCCTCTCTCTCTCTCTCCTCTCTCAAGATCAAACCAGCTCACTAGAGAGAAAACTTGAAACTTAAGAACACTTTCTTACTTGAAGCTAAAAGTCGTAGAGGACTGCATTACAGATCTTCCGTATTGTCCACATATCATGTAAGAATACAAATACAAGAGCAAAATGCGTTCATTTAAAAAAGAGAAAGATACCTATACCATAAAAACTTTTTTTTTTAAAAACAACTAAAAAAAACCCAACTACACATGATGATTAGAATAAAGCAAAAAACACACATGACAACAAACAACCCCCCATACTTTCTTGATATTGAATGACATCAAAATGAATGAAACGAAATGAATCTTTATCTTCTCAACGGTACTAGGCCAACTTTCATCAACTTGCCCATCGTCTGTCACATTAAAAGACGTTCAATTAAAGAACAAACATATCTGCCGTTGCTAATCACCTTACAAGTAAACAAAAAGGAAGAAGGAACTGTAAATCAATTCAAACCGAAAGAAAATAGACCAAAACAACAACAAAAACCACATTAGAACAACTACAAAAATATCTTTCTCTCTCTCTCTCTCTCTTTCTATCTTTCTCTCTCTCTCTCTCTCTCTCTCTCTCTCTTATATATATATATATATATATATATATATATATATATATATGTATATAAATGTATATATGTAATAATAATAATAATAATAACAAAAAAGAAGAAGAAGAAGAATATAATAACGACAATAATGATAATAATAATAACAATAATGCGCCAAATGTTGAGAAAAGATTCAACATGGCATAAAGCACACATAAATTCGGAGGGGAGGACAGGAGGACAGTGGGGGCAAAAGAGAGGGCATGTACATGTAGAGGAGGAAATCACTGCTGGACAGAAAGGTATGTCTTCAAGCTAGACTTGAAGGAAGACACAGAATGTGACCGTCGAATAGACAGGGGAAGATCGTTCCATTTGTATGGACCATCATCATCATCATCATCATCATCATCATCATCAAATGCCCTGCCGCATGGCGTTGGCGATCATTGCCCTCCATATGTATCTGTCCCTTGTTGCCGCAAGCACATCTTCCACCCTCTCTGTCCTCAGCCACTCTGCAATTCCGTCCAGTATTTTCTCCCTGGGTCTGTCTGGTGCTCTCTTTCCCTCCAGCTTTCCTGTTGTGACCAGGTGCTCTAATTCCCCTTTCCTCATAAAATGGCCTATAAATGTTGCTTGTCTTTTCCTAATCTTCCTTATCAATGATCATCTTGTGTCTGCCTCCATCAAAACTGTCTCGCTTGTTTCCTTTGCTGTCTATGGAACTCTCAATATTCTTCTTAGAAACCACATCTCAGCTGCCTCAATCTTGTTCTGGCTTTGCTTGTAGACTATCCACGCCTTACAACCGTTTAACATTTTCGGTTCTATATAACATTCAAGATTTCTCTTCCTGATGTTAATTGATAGGCATTTGTTGATAAGAATGCTTTTCATCCTCTTGAATGCTGTTTTGGCTTGGCCGATTCTGTTCGCTATTTCTGATGTGCGTCTGCCGTCTGGTGAGATGATCGTTCCAGTTGTATGGACCAGACACAGAAAAACAGCGGCGATCAGCTGTGATACACCTGTATCGACAAATGTGTAAACAAGTAGTATCAGAAGCAGAACGGAGAGGTCAGGCAAGGGTTGTACATTCGGAGATGGTCACGTAGATAAACAGGTGCAGTACCATTGATACACTTGTAGCATAAAATATTGGCTTTGTATGAAAATCTTTGAGAAACGGGCAACCAGTGGAGAATATGAAGCAAGGGAGTGATATATGATCATGTTTATGGAGGATAAGACAGGCCGTGAAATTCTGAATACGATATGCGAAATAACAACGCAGATATAAAGACAGAGAGAGAGGGTGGAGGAGGGAGAGAGAGGGGGAGAAAGAGAAAAGGAGAGGACAGAAAGAGAGAAAGAGACAGCGAGAGAGAGAGAGAGAGAGAGAATGAAACATATATATACAGGGTGAGAGAGAGATACACAAAGAGAGGGGGAGGGGGAAGAGGGAAAGAATGAGAGAGAGACAGAGACAGAGGAGGACGGGAAAGAGAGAGTGAGGCAGACACACAGACAGACAGACAGAAAGACAGAGACAGACAGACAGACAGACAGAGGGAGAGGGGAGAGAGAGAGAGAGAGAGAGAGAGGGAGAGAGAGAGTGATATATATATATATAGAGAGAGAGAGACAGAGACACAGAGAGAGACAGAGACACAGAGAGGGGGTGGGGAGAGAGAGAGAGGGAGAAAGGGAAAGAACGAGAGAGAGGGAGAGGGGGAGAAAGAGACAAAGACAGACAGACAGAGAGGGAGAGAGAGAGAGAGAGAAAAGAGAGAGAGAGAGAGACAGACAGACAAACAAGACAGACAGAGAAACATACAGAGATAGAGACAGAGACAGACAGACAGACAGACCACAACAGTAGACACGCCAAATACAAAACACATTTCAAATAAACAAACGGCCTATAGAACTTGAAGTGAAGGGGACAGTGGAAGGAAGAGGGGAAGGAGGTGGGGGTGAGAGAGGGTGCTGACGTGTGGGGTGGGTGGGGGAGGGGGTGAGCGTGAGAGGGGTGACAGGTGCGTGCAGTACGTGACAGGCCCACCCGCCTTCACACACACATGGCCTTTTTAGCACTGGGCCTTGTACTACCCCCCCCCCCCACACTCCCCAACCTAAACCCCAGCCCCACCTCCCACAGAGACACACATCTTGTTTTTTTATCCCTTGTAATTTACATAGTGTTTCCTACAACCTCTCTCTCTCTCTCTCTCTTTCTGTCTGTCTGTCTGTCTGTCTGTCTTCTCTCTCTCTCTCTCTCAGCGTGTGTGTGTGTGTGTGTGTGTGTGTGTGTGTGTGTGTGTGTGTGTGTGTGTGTGTGTGTGTGTGTGTGTGTGTTTGTGTGTTGTCTGTGTGTGTTTGTGTGTGTTTTGTGTGTCTGTGTGTGTTTGTGTGCGTGTCTGTGTATGTGTGTCTGTGTCTGTGTGTGTGAGTGTGTCTGTATGTGTTTGTTTGTGTCTATGTGTGTTGTGTGTTTGTGTGTGTGTGTGTGTCTGTGTGTGAATGTGTATGTGTGTGTGCGTTTGTGTGTGTGTGTTTGTGAGTGTGTGTGTGTGAATGTGTGTGTGCGATAGGTGGTGTGTGTGTGTGTGTGTGTGTGTGTGTGTGTGTGTGTGTGTGTGTGTGTGTGTGTGTGTGTGTGTGTGTGTGTGTGTGTGTGTGTGTTTAAGTCTATCTGCCTTTATGCCGGTGTGCCTTTCGGCCATCTGTCTGTCAGTCAGTTTGTCTGTCTGTCTCTACCTCTCTCTCCCCATCTCTCCCTCCTTCATTCCCTCCTTCTCTCTCCCTCTCTCTGTGTCTGTGTCTGTGTCTCCGTCTCTCTGTCTGTCTGTCTGTCTGTCTGTCTGTCTGTCTGTCTCTCTCTGTCTCTCTCTCTCTCTCTCTCTCTCTCTCTCTTCTCTCTTACTTCTGTTGGGGAAATTCAAAGTTTTCAAAATCTTAACTCGGTAATGAAAGCAGTCAAGCAAAGACTGACCATTTGTCCTTGTCAGAACTAGCATGAACATATTCATAATACAGCCCGACTAAATCAATGCCGAATTTGTTGCCATCAGTTTCGTCGGAATCATAACATACAACTGTTAAAAACAAACATCTCAGAGACGTTATAACCAGGTTCAGAATTTGAGGATCTGAGAGACATACCAGTAAACAAAACGAACCACGCTGCTATTCAGCTAGACGTTTGGTATTGTCCATATGTAACACTCATTTAGAAGATGAAATCCGTACGCTGTTTTACTGTGCATCCATCCCTAGAAACGACTTGAGACAGAAGTGCATGCCCTCTCAGAATACCGAGTATTCTTCTGACATCACTATAAAACACATAATATGAATAGACGTTAAAAGAAATAACGAACGAACGAACTATAAAACTGATTATGCAAAACGAATCATGGCAAATGCGCGTCGTTCTGCGTTGCTTGATCACTGCACTTTTGATTTGCTCAGCCTGCAGTTTGGAGTTTGGAAGTCCATGGTCGCCAACGCCATGCGGCAAGGCACCCGATGATGATGATGATGAGCCTGCAGTTTGGAGTTTGATCAAGAGGGGTTCATCACGCTCGGACAACCCCATACGCACTCCACCCAAATCTGCCAGCAATTATCCTGAGCCTGCGGGACAACTATGCGCTGGCAGGATCTTGAAATGTGGGGTTCATAAAGAAGAAACCTATGCAACACTAAGCTCACACCACCAGAATGATGGCAATGTAAAGATGGTCTGCGAATAGACCAGTTGTTAATCTCGCACACTTCGACTGAACTAGAGATATTAATGCCAAATATCAGTGAAAATCTCTTAGCAATGGTTTCCATGTTATGCCCATGCATATACATGTATTCATCCTTATGATCGTCAGAATGCAGGTATGTGCATGCATTAGAACATGCGAGCAAGCAAGCAAGCGCGCGAGTGTGTATGTCCGTGCGTGCGTGCGTATGTGCGCGCGTAAATGAGTGAGATAATGAAACAGAAACTGGCACGTGAAATTCTAATGGGTCTACAAAAAAAACTGTTTTGATATCTGAAATCTCTCTCTCTCTCTCTCTGTCTCTCTCTCTCTGTCTCTCTCTCACTCTCTCTCTCTCTCTGTCTCTTTCTGTCTCTCTCTCCCTCTCTGTGTCCCTCTCGCTGTCTGTCTGTCTGTCTGTCTATCTCTCTCTCTTACAGAGAAAGTAACGTATCCAGTAAACATCCCACGCATACATTCTCAACAGTACAGGATTCTATTTTCAGTTTATGATCACCCTTTGTTTTGCTTTGTTTGTTTTGTTTCACAGGGAAATTGTATAAAATCGACAGGAGAGGGGTGGTATATGTATGAGCGAGCGTGTGTGTATGTATGTGCGTGCGCACGTGTGCTCGTGTGTGTTCGTTTATGTGTGCGCGTGTTTTTTGCGTTTATGTGTGCGCGCGTGCGTGTGTGCGTGTGTCCGTCTGTCTACGATAAAAAAAAATGTGTTAGCGAGATGTTCTTAACTGTTTCTGGAGGATATGTGTCACTTGAAGTTTGGGTCAACAGTGTGGACCATTGAGAAAGTTGCCGACATATAAATTTGTAACCCAAAGGCGCCAAGGTCAAGGGCACACAGTCCACAATTCTGGCGCAAAGAAAGTACTATTTGGGTAATTGACATCCTCATCAATATTCAAAACGTTGTTAGTGTTATGATAGTCTACAAACGTTCTCGCTGCACGTCAACCTTCAATAGTTTCTTCCATGTTATAGTGGCTGATGATATTCAAGGTCATCAAGGTCCAACGGTGAGCATGGTTTTTATCTGATGTCTTTATCTTCACCTGGCTATCGATTTTGACGTGGTGTTAGCACGCTATAAGCAATATGAACTTGAATTTGTAGGTCCATGATCAATGTTTGTATAACAAGTGAATTTATTGCAATGGCTGGACTATTTTGTCTTTCTTCTTTCATTCGTTCGTTCTTTCTTCCTTTTTTCCGTTTCTTTCTTTTACATGGACAGACAGAAGAACAAACGATAGCATATTAAAGGAAATGAGTGTTAAGCGCCATTTGCTAACAGAGATCAACAAAAGAAAATTGAAATATGTAGGCCATGCGATCAGGTACACCAAAACCAGATCAGATGTCAACGTCCTGAAGGGGAAAGTTGAGGCGAGCAGAAGAAAATGACCGACCGCACACCTCCTATTTCAACAACATCGCTGAAGTCTGTGGTCTGGGAATCCAGGAAGTCGCCCAGAGATGTCTCAGTCGTGTGACCTGGAGAAGACTTGTGACGTCGGCGAAGGACAAAGGTGAAAGGTTTTCCTTCTTTCTTTTTTTTCTTTCTTTCTTTCTTTCTTTCTTTCTTCCTTCTCACCACTCGCGCTTACTTCAGCCCAATTCTGGTTGCTGACCACTAAAGCCTTGTCAGGGCTATCACCACGTTAAAAACAAACGCCGAGTCTTATTAAAAAGACAACAGTCAAAAACCAAGCACATGACTAGCGTTCTAGTCTAAAATGCTATTTGACCCTTTGACTCCCCTACGCTATCCACCAACTGCAAAAAGTTAACCTTTTGACTCCTACAGGAAGCTGGTGGATACGGTAAGGGAATTAAAGGGTTACGTTTCTTTGCTTTGCTAGCACGGTTGACAATACAAGATGCCGGTGGACAGGGTGCGGAAGTCAAACGGTTAAAAATCTTCCCCGTACAAATAATCACATATGAAATCTACTGATCCCTTCTACAAAAAATTGAAAATTACGTCTGAAGGAACACCTCTGAAGGGGTTCTTTAAGGAGTCTACTGTGATTATGTCTCACGTAGTGCAAATCCAACCATTCAATAAAAAGGTGTTTGATGGTGAATAGGTCCTCAAATGGTGTGATGCACCACAGTGCTTCTTGTTTTTATTTTTGTTTGTTGTCATTGTTATTTTAAAAGATCTGAGTGAATGTAGAGTGTGTGTGACCTGTATGTAACACCAGGTAGACCCCAGTCAGAAAATACTGGATGGACTTGCAGGGTAGCTGAGGACAGAGATGGTGGGAGATGTACTTGCAGCGACAAGGGATAGATTCGTATGGAGGGCCATGATTGCCAACGCCATGCAGCAGAGCACATTGAAATGATGATGATGTATGTATGTAACTTTCATAACACTATTTCCTACCGGTTCCC
>CM060305.1:80246234-80251234 GCA_030674185.1 Monoplex corrugatus
AGGACCAACCAATCGAAACACACACACACACACACACACGATCGCGCGCGCGCGCGCGCCACACACACACACACACACACGTGTGTGTATACATACATTATATATATATATATATATATATATACATACAATATATATATATATACACATATATGTATATATACATATACATACAATATGTGTGTGTGTGTATGTGTGTGTGTGAGTGTGTGTGTGTGTGTGAGTGTGTGTGTGTGTGTGTGTGTGTGTGTGTGTGTGTGTGTGTGTGTGTGTGTGTGTGTGTGTGTGTGTGTTACTGTAATAGCTCAAAAACTTTTAGAAGAAACTGAGAAGAACCCTGGACAGGTAATGAAGGGGAATAGATAGACATACAGAGTAAGAAAGACAGACAAACCATGAGGCTACAAACAAAACAAAAAAAGAAAAAATACAACACACAAAACACAAAAGAATTCAACTATTTTATACAACAAAACAATACAATAACCATCTCCCAAATAGATAAAAATCAAAACCGCAATTTCACCTCAAAATCTCACACTAACTGAAGCAACCATCATCCGTTCACGTGCCTCTGCTTTTTTTTTTTTTTTCTTCATTTTTTCCCCTCCATGGAAAAAGAGAGGGAAAGCGGCAAGTAATTATCATGAGCTATTTCAGATGACAGGAATGTTCTTCCTTTAGAGAGAGAAAAAAAGATGTCAAGCCGAGATGTCTCCAGACTTGACGAAATGTTGCTAAGGAACAGGAATAAAACCAAGAAGGGACAGGAACCAGAAAAAGAAGGTCGATAATATTCCTTGTAATTACATGGCTAGTATTATAGAGGACATGACAAAACCGCAGAGTTACAAAAATTAATACCCTGCGGGGTACTCTCGAAAAGCAAAATCTCACCACCAAAATCTGTTAAGCTGCAGGGAACATTCTGAGAACGAAAGGGGAAAGCCTTATGATAAAATCTATCGATCTTTCTTGTACTTATGAAATATCCAATAAAGGGCATGCAAGAATTCAACCAAAACCAATCAAATACACCGTGCGCACTGAGTTCATAAAATCACAAAAGGGAAGCAACTGCAGTCCAGTGAAGTAATCAAAAGTAATAGGACAAAGAAACAGTAACAAAGGGAGAGAGTGACAGAGAACGAGAAAGACACAGAAAGAGAGAGAGGTGAGAGAGAGAGAGAGAGAGAGAAAGAAGGAGAGAGAGGGGGAAGAGAAAGGAAAAGAGAGGAAAAGAGGAGAGACAGGGGTACAGAGAGAAGAAAGAGAGAAGAGAGAGAGAGAGAAAGAGAACAGAGAAGAGAAAGAGAAAGAAAGAGAGTGTCGAAAGAGACAGAGGGAGAGATAGGGAAGAGATAATGAGAGAAGTTAAGAAAGAGAGTGAGGGAGACAGAGACACAGAGACAGACTGAGAGAGACAGGGAGGGATGGAGAGAAGGAGAGAAAGAGAGGAGGGACTGGATGGGGGTAAGGAAAAAGATTCAGAGAACAGGACAGAGACAGAACAGAGAAATGAAAGAAAGATGATATCATTCCGCCACCAAGAGTGACAAACAATATACAAGACACCGGGAATCCCAACCTGTTCATAGAATGAAACAACACCCACATAATCACATCGAAACAGTCATAATAATTTACACCTTCATCGGCACAAAAACTGCTAACCACAAGACATCTTCACCCATTCGCATGCCTGTGCTTCTTTCACGTTCCCCACGACGAAAACGAGGGAGAAAGGGGCAAGTAATTACGGTGAATCATGTTGGACCGCAGATTACGGGAATGCTCTCCCTTGGAGATAAAAAGACGTCACACCGAGAAGTCTCAAGATTCCACGAGACGTTGTTGAAGAACCAGACTGAAAGGAAGGAGAGGACAGACGATAGCAAAAAGGGTCGATAATATTCCTTGTAATTACATAGGGGGTATTATGAAAGCCAGAGAAAAACCTCATGGAGATGAAAATTAATACTTTACAGAACTCCCCACCCCCCACCCCCCACAAAAAAAAAACAAAAAAAAAGCAAAATCCCGTAATCAAAGTTTTTAAATCGCGGTGAGAAATTCTGAATTTTTTTTAACCTGCACGTAAATAATTTCAGAGTTTTCTTCATTTGTTTGTTTCACAGTTATTTGTTTATACTTTATGATTCTCAAAACAAAACTTAACAATTATGCCAAAGATATAATCAGTTACATAACAGATGAAAGAATCCCCTGTGCCCTCATAAAGCAAACTGGATTATAACAGTCCCAAAAGAGTGCAATTAGATTGGACTGAATTACTCAGTCAGAATAGAACACAGAAAGGACAAGAGACAGAAAGACAGACAGACAACATGGCTAATACTAGGAAAAACAACATAAGCCCACACAGTTGAAAACATGGCTACAACTGCAGTGAAATACGCATAAATAAAAGACCCAATCAACAGATAATAACATGACATAACATAGCAGAATAGAACAGAAGAAAATAGAACAGAACAAAAAAATATGAAAACAGAATAGAATGTAATGTATTGTAATGTCGTGTCGTGTCGTGTCGTGTCGTGTCGTCGTGTCATGTCGTGTCATGTCGTGTCATGTCAAAGCTAATTAGCTGGTTAGATAGATAGATAGATAGATAGATAGATAGATAGATAAATAGATAGATAGATAGATAGGTAGATAGACAGACAGATAAACAGATAGATATCTCTGTGTGTGAGTGTGAGTGTATGTGTGTGTTGTGTGGTGTGTGTGTGTGTGCGTGCGTGGGTGTGTGTGTGTGCGTGTGTGTGTGTGCGTGTGTGTGTGTGTGTGTAACATATCTGTACAACATCACATGACATATATGTATATGAAACCTTTAGAAGAAACAGAGAGAAACCCAGGAGCGAGAATGAATGCGAATGGAGAGATACTCAGACAGAGAAACAGGGCAAACATTGCACACACACACAAAAAGACGACATACAAACCACATAAGATTCCAACCATTTCATAAAACGAAACAACACAATAACCATCCCAGAAAATTGTTAACAACAAAGCTGCTACATCACCCTAAACTCCCACAGAAACCAAAGACTGCATCATCCATTCATGTGCCTCTGCTTTTTCCCTATTTCCCCGTCCAAGGAAAAAGAGAGAAAAGGGGGCAAGTAATTACCACGAACTATTTTAGATGACGGGGGTGCTCTCCCTTGGATAGAAAAAAGAGGTCATTCCGAGATGTCTAGAGACTTCACGAGATGTCGTTGAGGAGCAGGAATCAAGCCGAGGAGGGACAAGAGACAGAAAAAGGAGATCGATAATATTCCTGGTAATTACATAGAGAAAACAGGAAAAAAAACTAAAAACCTGTAGGGATCTAAACATTAATATTCGTAAGAAACTCTGGAAAAGCAAAATCTCAGTACTAAAGTCCCTAAACTGCAGGGAAAATTCATAAAACTTAGGGGGTAAAACCATACGATTTTATTTATTCGCTTATTTCATTATCTCTTTAGCCAATGAAATAACCATTTACAACAAGTATGAATTCAATCAAAACCATTCACATACATCATGATAAAGTGGTTTAAATAATTCTTAGAAAGGAAGCAATTCCATTACATTGGACTACTCAAACATGATAGAACAGAGAAACAATAACAGACAGAGGGAAGAGAGAGAGAGAGAGAGATAAAGAGATAGATAGATAGATAATTAGAGAGAGAGATAGATAGAGAGAGAAACAGAGAGAGACAGACAGAGACAGAGAGACCTTGAGAGAGAGAGAGAGAGAGAGAGAGACAGACAGACAGACAGAGAGACACAGAGAGAGACAGAGACAGACAGAAAAAGAGACAGAAACACACACACATACACACACACTCACACACTCACACACACATACACACATAAACACACACAAACATACACACACACACACACTCTCTCTCTCTCTCTCTTTCTCTCTCTCTCGCTGAAACTCTTCAAATCGATTCACACTGGGTGAACCAGACACGACCAACAGTCTAACAAAACAAGGAATCTGCTGCAGGAACTGCTGCATTTCAATTCAGATGCTTTTTCGCTAATCTTCCATCCTCGCCCCTCTTAACATACTGGTACCCACGCAACCACCTCTACGCCCATTTTCCATAAACCACCACCACCATCATCAAAAACTCCTGTCTCCTTCCAATAAACACCCGATTAGTGCGACCACCAGACAGTGATATCAAACTGAACATGTTAATATTACAAATAGCAGACAGCGGAGGAGCATCAATGAGCTGGATGTGGTCCGGGCTCCCTTGGAGTGTAACGTGCTTTGGATCAGACTCGCATATATGGAAAACTTCTCCTCTAAGGACCGTCTGCTGTGCTGTCCAGGTCTCTCCATATTGAGTTGTTTTTCTTTTTTGTTGTTGTTGTTTCTTTTGTTTTGTTTCGTTTTATTTTGTTTTGTTTTTGCTATTACATACTAAAACTAGACAGAATCAGACAAGATTGTAACAAGACGGTCAAGACATTCAAGCAATCTCCATTGTAATACAAAAATGTTTAAGAAAACCCAGATTTTCTAATTCTCAAAACCAACTAAAGATTGACCTGAATCGAAGACGGTCTTTTCATTTAAACAGGATGCCAATAATGTGAAAAGGTCCTGAGAAACCGCTGTTCTCACACTTTCCTAAAAATACAGTGCAGATTTTAGACCCCATTTTGGTTCCGTTTGTCTTTGACCTTGGTGCCATAAATTTTCAATTGTTTGAATCCGTGACTACTCAAAATCCACATCTATGAGCCAAATGATATGAAGACCTATCGCAAACGACATACGCACACCTCTGTCCTTGATATGAACCAATCCAGCCCCCTCCCCATTTTTCCTTTTTTTTTTCTCTGTCTGTCTGTCTGTTTATCTATCTGTCTGTCTGTCTCTCTCTATCTCTCTCTCCCTCTCCCTCCCTCTCTCTCTCTCTCTCTCAACTTTCCGATGAGGGGAATTTGAATGA
>CM060305.1:80263734-80268734 GCA_030674185.1 Monoplex corrugatus
CACAGGGCGAAAAAAGGTAAGAAAGAAGGAGAGTGAGAGAGAGAGAGAGAGAAAAAAAAAAGGGAAAGAAAGAATGAAAGAGGGGAAAAAAAAGGAAAGATAGACAGACAGACAGACAGACAGACAGACAGACAGACAGAGAACAACATGCGGACGACGTGGTGTCAAATATCACCTTACATCACAACGCATAAGGAACGAAGGAGAGGGAGAGCTGGGACATTGAAGCAGAGGAGAGTAAATAGCAAAGTGTTTAATGACTTCTTCCTGAGTTCAGGCCACCGGTCTGGAAGCTATCAACAAAGAGGCTTGTCTCTCACAGACAGAGAAGAAGAAAGAGAGAGAGAGAGAGAGAGAGAGAGAGAGGAGAGAGAGAGAGTAGAAAGAGAGAGAGTAGACAGAGAGAAAGAGAAAGACAGAAAGACAGAGAGAGAGAGAGAGGAGAGAGAGAGTATAAAGAGAGAGAGTAGACAGAGAGAAAGAGAAAGACAGAAAGACACAGAGAGAGAGAGACAGATAGATAGAGAGAGAAAGAGAGAGAGAGAGAGAGAGAGAGAGACAGAGAGAGAAACAGAGAGAGAGAGAGACAGAGAAAGACATACAGAAAGACACACAGATAGACGACAGACATATGGCAGACAGATGCATAGACAGAGAGAGAGAGAGAGAGAGAGAAGGGGGAGAGGGAGTGAGAGAGGGACAAAAACAGAGAGACAGACAGACAGACATCAAGAGAGAGGGGAGAGGGAGAGAGAGGGGGATGGGGATGGGAGACAGAGAAAGAAAGAAACTTGAAACTTGAAAACATTTCATGACTCAAGAGTAGTAGCAATGGTCCTACTGGATAAACAGAGAGAGAGAGAGAGAGAAAGAGAGAGAGAGAGAGAGAGAGAGAGAGAGAGAGAGAGAGAGAGGAGAAGAGGGGGAGAGATTTCTGAAAAGGTGAAAAGCGTAATGACCTTTTTTTGAAATATATCAACAAAACACTGCAGATTTCCCCTTTTTCTCACATCAACTTGAAACATCGCTTGCTCCATGATCAATATATGAATGTCGTATTTATTGAATTGATTGCCGTTACTCAATGGAATTTGGGTGCTCTGGACTGGAATGAACTGTTTGCTGATTGGGTTGGTTGGTAGGTTGGTTTGTTGGTTGGTTGGTTGGTTGATTGGTTGGTTGGCAAAATTTCAGCCAACTGTTCTTTGTCGTACAAACACAAAAGAACAACAAATAAATACACAAAATTATACAGCTAGCTTCTCAAGCTATTTTTCTGTGCTTCAGGTTTCTTGATTTTGATCATTCGTAGCAGAAACCAGACTGGCATAACTACGACAGGAAAGGGGTACTGCGCTTCATCTTTTAACAGGTCAAGGTCATGACCCGTGCGCAGAAGCATCCAAATGATGATGCTGTGACTGTTTCTTCATCCAGCTGGTTCCAGCAAAGGGAATAGTACGTAGCTACGGTTTGCATGGAGGGCCGTGATCGCCAACGCCATGCATCAGGGCACATGATGATGATGGTGGTGGTGATGATGATGATGATGATGATGATGATGATGATGGTTTGCTTATAGTCTCTCTGGTTGCAGTCAGTCATTGTCTTCATGAAAACATAAATTTCTGTGGTGTATAGTTTGGCTTCATTTGCCCCGTCACTCCACGAACATGAACAGCTGTATCCATACGCACGGAAGCTCCAACAAATTAACAAGCACTCCATAAAATAGCACTCGTCAAGGTTTCCAGCAAACAAGCAAGCAAGCCAGAAACGGCCGACTGAAGAGGCAGAAGCCTGGAAACAAAATGAAAAGCAAATGAAGCCATCATTATGTCCAAGCCGACGAACAGCAAAAAGTAAACGCGGAAGAGAACACGGTAGCAATTTGCTGGTCGTAACACGCCCCGCCGACCGAGAGAGAGGAAGTGCGCGCGCCACAGAATATAATCCCTTCACATCCTTAACAGATGGAGTAGCGGGTGGGCGTGGGATTAACTCCAGTTACACACCAGCCCGTTATGATCCTGGAAAGCGTATTTCTATGAAACCCAAGCCCCATGGGAGTTTCCATGGGATTTTTCAATCTCTCCCCACCCCCAACCCCCAACCCCTAAAAGGACAAACACAGAAAGAATGATTCGGATTGAATATGCCATGATTTTCACTGAGTCGGCATCTGTCCTGAAAAGAAAAGATACTGAATGTATCTATTTTGGCGTTTTGGTGAATTTCCGCTACGTGCGAAGAAGAGAGAGAGAGAGAGAGAGAGAGAGAAGAGACAAGATGAGACAGAGACAGAGACAGAGACAGAGAGACAGACGGACAGACTGACAGACACAGACATAGACAGACACAGACACAGACTGAGAGGGAGACATACAGACAGAGACAGAGAGACAGGCAGATAAAAAGACAGAAAGACAGACAAACAGGCAGACAGACGGAGACAGGAACAGAGTGAGAGAGAGAGAGAGAGAAAGAGAGAGATACAGACAGGCAGACAGACAGAAAGACAGAGAGAGACAGAAGGACAGAGACAGAGAGAGATGGAGACAAAGAGAGATGGAGACAGACAGAGAGAGACAGAGACAGAGAGAGACAGAGACACAGAGAGATGTTGGTTTAAACCAGTGCTGGAGACTGTTCAAGTTTATTCAAGTTGGAATTTTTAATTTCTATGACAACATTTGATGATTACTCTTTCATCAATCCACGTTTGGTAAGTAAAGTGTGCCATAGTAAACTCGCACCACATACTCACCATTCTCACAATTTCTCGGAGCACAAATCTGCCAAGTATCTAACAGATAATATATTTGTCCATGGTCTGATCAAACACACTCATCCTCCGTTAAAGAAAATCTTTGACTTGACAAGGGATCTATCGAAATATCTAATCTGACCAACAAAAAGTATAAAATCATGCACGAAATCAAGCAGGAAATTCAGATTGGTTACTTCGAGTATATCTCTTGATATGCAAAGAGATTATGTGGATTTGAAGTGAGAGGCACACTAAGGAAGACCTGGCTCAACGGTGTGCAGTAGAATTTAACGTCACACCATATTTTACCTCTTTTCCAGGTTGCTGCTGATCATCAGTTCTATATTAACGTATTAACTAAGAAGATACAAGAGGACAGATAATAAAAGAATAAGGAGAGGAGGACAACAATAGCAACAATACAAGATGGAGGAAAGGGGGTGAAGAAGAAGAAGAAGAAGAAGAAGAAGAAGAAGAAGAAGAAGAAGAAGAAGAAGAAAAGAAGAAAACGAAGAAAAAGAAGAAGAAGAATAACAACAAGAACAAGAAGAAGAAGAACAAGAATAAGAAGAACAAGAAGAAGAAGAACAAGAAGAAGAACAAGAAGAAGAAGAACAAGAAGAAGAACAAGAACAGGAATAAGAACAAGAGGAACAAGAAAAATAAGAATAAGAACAAGAAGAACAAGAACAATAAGAACAGGAAGAAGTAGAAAAAAAGAAGAGAAGAAGGAAGAAGAAGAAGAAGAAGAAGAAGAAAAGAACAACAAAAAACAACAACAACAACAACAACAACAACAACAACAAGAACAAGAACAAGAATAAATACAAGAATAAGGAGAACAACAGGAAGAACAAGAAATAGAATAAGAATAAGAACAAAAAGATCAAGAAGGAGAACAAAAAGAATCAGAAAAAGAACAATAAGAACAGGAAGAAAGAAGAACAACAACAAGAAGAACAAGAACAAAAAGAACACGAAGAACAAGAAGAAGTTGAGCAAGAAGAAGTAGAAAGGAAAAAAAAAAAGTCTCGTGACAGGAGTAGCAGAAAAAGAAACATTGTTAACTGGCATACCGCTCATATGGCTTGACAGTCTAGTTTTGCTTTTATTCCTCTCTGTCTCCTTCCTCCTTTCCCCTCCAATACTACCGATTTTTTTTTCATACACGACTGAAAGATTGTTGCTGCAAATACTTCGCCTCTATCTCTCCCTCCCTCCCTCTCTCTCTCTCTCACTCTTTCTCTCCATCCCTGTCTGTACACACACACACACACACACACACACACACACACACACACACACACACACACACATACACACACACACACACACACACACACACACTCGAATATGCATATACGCTTTTACATATTCGCAAACAACTGTGGATTTTTTGTTGGTGTTTGTGTTTGTTTGTTTGTTTGTTTGTTTCGTTTTTTTTCGTTTGTTTGTTTGTTTGTGGGAGAGGTGATTAATGTTAAATTTGTAACTCTTTTACAGTATCCCAATTTCTGTTGTTTTAATAAAAGCATATCAGCAACGACAGATACAAACATTGTTTTTGTACTAATGTCTTATTTTGTTCATTTCATTTCATGTCATTTCATTATCATTTTTCTGCTCTTTCACTATATTTCTCCCTGCCAGTGGCTCTCTGCCTCTTTCTCTCTCCCGCTTTCTCTCTTTCCATTCATATCTTTGTAGCCGTCCTCCCATTCTGTTCCTCCACTC
This sequence comes from Monoplex corrugatus, assembly GCA_030674185.1. Classification (NCBI taxonomy): domain Eukaryota; kingdom Metazoa; phylum Mollusca; class Gastropoda; order Littorinimorpha; family Ranellidae; genus Monoplex; species Monoplex corrugatus. The sequence goes on from CM060305.1 coordinate 80,268,239, forward strand.
ACTCTATCTTTCTACCTCCCCCCCTCTCTCTCTTTGTCTGTTCCTCTCTCTTTCTGGCTCTCGTTTCCACTCCTCCCTCTGCCTGTCTCTTTGTTTTGTTTTGTTTTGTTTTGTTACTGTCTCTGTCTGTGCCTCTCTCTCTCTCTCTTTCTCTATCTCTCTATGTCTCTCTCTCTCTTTCTCTTTTTGGCTACTCTCTCTTTCTGGCTACTCTCTCTCTCTCTCTCTCTTTCTGCCTCCTTTGTCTGTCTGTCTGTCTCTCCTTCTCTGTCTCTGTCTGTCTGTCTGTCTCTCTCTCCTTCTCTGTCTGCCTGTCTGTCTGTCTGTTTGTCTGTCTGTCTCACCTTCTCTGTCTGTCTGTCTGCCTGTCTGCCTGTCTGTCTCTTTGTCTGTCTGTCTGTCTGTCTGTCTCTCTCTCTCACACCTTCTCTGTCTGTCTGTCTCTGTCTCTCTGTCTCTGTCTATCTCTCTCTCTCCCTCTCTCACTCTTCCTTCT
>CM060305.1:80281234-80296234 GCA_030674185.1 Monoplex corrugatus
TGATGATGATGATGATGATGATGATGATGATGATGATGATGATGACGACGACGACGAAGATGACGACGACGACGACGATGACGATGATGACAAAATAAGAGTGGAGGAGGAGCAGGAAGAAGAAGAAGAAGAAGAAGAAGAAGAAGAAGAAGAAGAAGAAAAAGAAGAAGAAGAAGAAGAAGATATTGGTGAGATGATGATGATGATGATGCTGATGATGATGACGACGACGAAGATGACGACAACGACGACGACGACGACGACGACGATGACGATGATGACAAAATAAGAGTGGAGGAGGAGCAGAGAAGAAGAAGAGAAGAAGAAGAAGAAGAAGAAGAAGAAAGAAGAAGAAGAAGAAGAAGAAGAAGAAAAGAAGAAGAAAGAAGAAGAAGAGAAGAAGAAGAAGAAGAAGAAGAAGAAGAAGAAGAAGAAGAAGAAGAAGAAGAAGAAGAAGAAGAAGAAGAAGAAAGAAGAAGAAGAAGAAGAAGAAGAAGAAGAAGAAGAAGAAAGAAGAGAAGAAGAAGAAGAAGAAAAAGAAGAAGAAGAAAAAGAAGAAGAAGAAGAAGAAGAAGAAAAATCTGAGTCACTCAGATCACTAAGTAGGCCTTAGTCAAAGAGATGTAGGAATTTCATTACATAATTATGGTGTTGGATTTACTTACAATGATTATGTCCCTTTATGAAGATCCGACAGTTGCCACAAGAGAACAGTCATGCCACAAACTGTAGTCTTCTTCTTCTTCTTTTTCCACCTTTATTTCGTGAAGAATCATTAGGGCGCCGATTTAACCCTTTGACTCCTACACCATGTCCACCAATAGCAAACATGTAACCCTTTGATTCCCTCACCCTATCCACCAGCTCCCTGCAAGAAGCTGGTGGATAGTGTGGGAGAGTCAAAGGGTTAAGTTTTTGTTTTGCTAGCATGGTTGACAAAGCAGGATGTTGGTAGACAGGGTGCGAAAGTCAAAGGGTTAAAGAGAATTGTTCATCACATTCCTCCACTCCACTCCGTTGGTTGTGCGCAAAAAACTCTGCATATGTTTTTCTTCTGTCCATTCAGCGATGCTATCAGTTTATTGTTTGTTTTTTTTCGCCTCCACCCTCCCCTGTCTCCCTCCCTTAACAGTTCCTTGGAGGCTTAATTCAGAAAGGCCACTGAATCCTGTTGCAAGGCTACAACATTGTGGTTTTCCTTCTTACATGTAAAATGGATGTCAACAGATCTTCTTTGGGTCCTGTTCGCTGCTTGATAGCTTAGCACACTTGTTCATTGGTGATACAATCAGTGCTTGATAGCTTAGCACACTTGTTCATTGATGATACAATCAGTGCTTGATAGCTTAGCACACTTCTTCATTGGTGATACAATCAGTGCTTGATAGCTTAGCACACTTGTTCATTGGTGATACAATCAGTGCTTGATAGCTTAGCACACTTGTTCATTGGTGATACAATCAGTGCTTGATAGCTTAGCACACTTAGCACACACTTGTTCATTGGTGATACAATCAGTGCTTGATAGCTTAGCACACTTGTTCATTGGTGATACAATCAGCGCTTGATAGCTTAGCGCACTTCTTCATTGGTGATACAATCAGCGCTTGATAGCTTAGCGCACTTGTTCATTGGTGATACAATCAGTGCTTGATAGCTTAGCACACTTATTCATTTGTGATACAATCAGTGCTTGATAGCTTAGCACACTTGTTCATTGGTGATACAATCAGTGCTTGATAGCTTAGCACACTTAGCACACTTGTTCATTGGTGATACAATCAGTGCTTGATAGCTTAGCACACTTGTTCATTGGTGATACAATCAGTGCTTGATAGCTTAGCACACTTGTTCATTGGTGATACAATCAGTGCTTGATAGCTTAGCACACTTGTTCATTGGTGATACAATCAGTGCTTGATAGCTTAGCACACTTAGCACACTTGTTCATTGGTGATACAATCAGTACTTGATAGCTTAGCACACTTCTTCATTGGTGATACAATCAGTGCTTGATAGCTTAGCACACTTGTTCATTGGTGATACAATCAGCGCTTGATAGCTTAGCACACTTGTTCATTGATGATACAATCAGTGCTTGATAGCTTAGCACACTTGTTCATTGGTGATACAATCAGTGCTTGATAGCTTAGCACACTTGTTCATTGGTGATACAATCAGCGCTTGATAGCTTAGCACACTTGTTCATTGGTGATACAATCAATGCTTGATAGCTTAGCACACTTATTCATTGGTGATACAATCAGTGCTTGATAGCTTAGCACACTTCTTCATTGGTGATACAATCAGTGCTTGATAGCTTAGCACACTTGTTCATTGGTGACACAATCAGTGCTTGATAGCTTAGCACACTTGTTCATTGGTGACACAATCAGCGCTTGATAGCTTAGCACACTTGTTCATTGGTGACACAATCAGTGCTTGATAGCTTAGCACACTTGTTCATTGGTGATACAATCAGTGCTTGATAGCTTAGCACACTTGTTCATTGGTGATACAATCAGCGCTTGATAGCTTAGCACACTTGTTCATTGGTGATACAATCAGTGCTTGATAGCTTAGCACACTTGTTCATTGGTGATACAATCAGTGTACCTGATGTTTAGTACCTTGCGATAACGCTTCGTTTCCATAGCCTGGGTTCGTTTTACCAAATTCTCTGTGAGGGTCCACGTCTCGCATGCATTCAGTGATGGCAGGCATCCCTTCCTTCATGTGATTCTGTCAGTAGACACAAGACTAACAAGACATAACACAGACTCTTCTGAACTAATTCGTTACACCTGGCTGCCTATCCACAACAGGTAGAGGAATAGAGGAACAGGCAGGGGTTTGGGGGGCTTGGGGGGTTTGGGGGAGGGGAGAGTGATTGGGAGGAAATACGAGATACGAGACGCCATGTGTTCTCTGCGAGCAACATCGTCGTGGTTTATGTGGTAAGGCTTTGTAAAACACGATCACTGCAGAGTCGCCGCACGAACGTGTGCGTAGGCACATGCGTGCATGCACACGTACGTACTTAAACACATGCACGCGCACGCGTACACACATAGGAACAGATATGCAGATAAAGATACAACCGGACAAACATCAAAGAGAGGGAACAAGAACGTATTACCATTTCCCAGGGTCTGGCATAGTGGCAAAAGCGAAATAATGCTGCATGTACTCAGTCGTTGCCGATAAAGGATCTGCACTACTACATATAACATATCATAAGAGAGAGAGACAGAGAGAGACAGAGAAAGAGAGCGGGACAGAGAGAGAGGGGGGAGAGAAGAAAGAGACAGAGACAGACAGACAGACATAAAGATACAGAGAGAGAGGGGGGGAAGGGAGAGAGAGGAAGGGAGAGATAGGAGGGGAGAGAGAGAGAGAAAGAGAGAGAGAGACGGAGACAGAAACAGAGACAGACAGACAGAATGAGAGAGTGAGAGAGGGGGAGTGAGGGAGGGAGAGAGAGAAACAGACAGAAAGGGAGGGAGAGAGAGACAGAGACAGAGAGAGACAGGCAGACAGACAGACAGACAGAAAAAGAGACAGAGGAAAGAGAGAGAATAACCATAATTACTACATTAGGAAGATGATTGCTTATAACTCGTATGAAAAATCTATGCTGATGCCAACAGAATGATCGGAACACAGATGGAGAGACAACAAACAGACGTATTGCCCCCTTTGTTCTTTTTATGTTGCGAGAAGAACTCGAGAAAAACGGACTTTTGAAAGTCCACGACTCAATAAAAAGAGCAAGCCCACCTGTTCAGAAAAACAAACAAACAAACAAAGAAACAGACAAACAAACAAACCAGTGGCCCTCCTAAGCATCGAACCTACAACCCCTCCATTATGAATATGGTGTTGTAACCCGCTGCGCCAACTGAGCCACACAAACAGACAGACAGAGAGGCAGACAGGCAGACAGACATGCAGACAGGCGTATAGACGTCTAGACAGATGCTGTCGTCTCATCGTCCGTGGGACTGTACCTGCGGTGCTTCACTAAAGCATCGCAGAAAGCCAGGAACTCGGGTCACAAAGGCATTGCTTGGTAAGACCAGAAGACTCGGCGGAATACTTCCATAATCCCCACCTTCTCAACCTGACTGTCTGCTTCTCCCTCCACTCTCTCCCTCCTTCCCTCCCTCGCTACCCCTCTCTTTCTCTCTCTCTCTCTCTCTTGACCTCCCTATTTCTGTATCTCTGTTTGTTTCTCACTTTGTCTCTGTTTCTCTCCCGCTCTCTGTGTCTGTCTGCCCGTCTGTGTCTCTCTCTGTCTCTCTCGGAGTATATGTCTGTGTCTTTCGGTCTGTCTGTCTGTCTCTGTCTGTTTCTCTGTCTCTCTGTGTCTCTGTCTCTCTCTTTCTCTCTCGTCCGCCCCCGTCTCTCTCTCCCTCTATCTCTTTCTGTATCTGTACCTCTCTCTCTCTCTCTGTATCTATATTTCTGTCTGTCTGTCTCTGTCTCTGTCTGTCTGTCTAAACATTCTGTTTGTCTGCCCTCCACACCACCCCCCCCCTCTCTCTCTCTCTCTCTCGTGTATATAATATTTTGTACATAGATCTATAGCAAACAATTCTCTGTTGTTTGTGACATCTTTTGCTCTGGGCCGAATGTTTGCTATACAGCTACACTCACAGAAATTTGATTTAAAAAATATATAAAAAACACGAATAAGAGAAAACCAAAACTCCCAGTGACAGCCTTTAAATAAATACTATATCGTATCATTTCAGATGCCAGCAGTATTAATTGTGTGATCCAGGCCGGTTTTTGATATATTTTGTAGGTGCCATATTCTTTAAACACTTCCGTTTAGTCACTTCCTGTTCCTTCCAAATTGTATTCAGCTAATTAGTCGTTTCCTGTTCGTTTCATACTGCGTTTAGATAACTAGTCACTTCCTGTTGGTTTTCAAATTGTGTTTAGATAACATGCATTTATGTAGACGAAGACGCATTACTTTGATAACGAACGGACAATGACGGTTCAAGTGCTATTTATATTGGGAAAGATAAGATATAAAAAAAATGTGAAAGAAACTTTTTCCTGTGATAAATAGTTTGTAAATTTCTCTCTTTTGTTTGAATTGTGGACAGACAGAGACAGACAGACAGAGAGAGAGGGGGGTGAGAAAGAGGGAGAGGGGAGAGAGGGACAGAAAAAGAGAAAAAGAAAGGGACACGGGCAGACAGACAAACAAAAACAGGTGGACAAAGAGACAGAAAGACAGAGATGGACACAGAAACAGGAACAGAGAGAGAGACATACACAGACAGAGCCAGAGAAACTGAAACACAGAGAGACAGAATGGGACACACACACACACATAGAGACAAAGAAAGACAGTGACAGAGACAGAGAGACGGACAGAGATTGCCAGAAGGACACACGCTAACACAGTTAAGTTGTGAGGAAGTGAATAAAAGAGAAAAAAAGATGAGTCTTAAGTGTGGAGTACCAATGTGGATTTTTTCCCATTCATTGCATTCTGACAATTCAACATGCGTTCGACCAAAAACCTGTCAAAAATTATCTGGCAGATTCTTTAAAGCATGTTCAAAGTCCTACATGCTGGAAAGGTCTTGAAATGGAAAGAAGGGAAGGTGGAAGAGGTATAGAGGTGGGGAGGGAGAGAAAAGACTTGTGAAACACTATGCTGACATCGCCAGAATGATCGGAGCCGTAAGATGGGCAGCCAACAGGACAGTTTTTCAGGTTCCAAGCTGAGACTAAACTTGAGACTTCAGATCTTCAGGGCAAGGTTCAACTAAAGAAAAAGCGTGAGGAAAAAAAACCTCTCTCTCTCTCTCTCTCTCTCTCTCTAAGTCTCTCTCGCTCTTTTCCCCCCTCTCTCTGTAAGTCTCTCTCTCAATATCTCTCTCTCTCTCTCTCTCTCTCTCTCTCTCTCTTCCCTGTCTCCGTTTCTTTCTCTCTCTCTCTCTTGCTCTTTCCCTCCACCCCGTCTCTCTCTCTCTCTCATTCTCTCTCTCTCCCTCTTGTTCTCTCTCTTTCTCTCTCTTTTTCTCTCTTTCTCTCTCACTCACTCACTCTCTCTCACACAGTCTCTCTCAGTCTCTCACTCGTTCTCTCTCTCTCTGTGTCTGTCTAGTTCTCTCTCTCTTCCCCCTCCCTCTTTCTCTCGCTCTCTCTCTTGTCATTGTCATTGTCTCTCTCTCTATCTCTCGCTCTCACACTCTCTCGCTTTCTCACCTCTCTCAGACCTCTCTCCCATCCTTATTTTCTTTCTCCTCCTCATTTTCTTCTTCCGCTTCTTGTGCTTCTTCTTCTTGATTCCTCTTCCTCCACTTCATCCTCCTCCTTCTTTCAGGAAAACTAGGAAGGGGAGGAGGAGACAAGAGGTGAAAAGATGGGGGTGTAGTCAAAACTGCTCGTTCTTCAAGCGAGAAATTGCCGGCGAGAGTGGCGTAGGAGTCAGGTTTCACCCATTAAAATCTGACACGCCATTGCCGAGACGAGCACGTGGAGAGCAAAAAGGGGAAAGGAAGGAGGTGTGTGGTGTGTGGTGTGTGTGTGGGTGTGTGTGTTGTACGTGTGGGTGTGTGTGTGTGTACGTGTGTGTGTTGTGTGTGTGTGTGTGTGTGTGAATGTGTGTGTGTGTGAATGTGTGTGTGTGTGTGTGTATGTGTGTGTGCATGCATGCGTGTGTGTGTGTTTGTGTATGCGTGTGTGTGTGTGAATGTGTGCGTGTGCACGCGTATTGTGTGTTGTGTGTGTGTGTGTGTGTGTGTGTGTGTGTGTGTGTGTGTAGAAGAGGGGGCAGGAAAGAGGGAAGCCAGCACTTATTCTCTCCCCCCACCCCCCTGTGCTAGGGGTAGGGCAACAAGGCGAGCACCCCGGGGGGTGTAACCCTGGCCCCCAGGGTGAGTGGTGGCCGTGAGATCACGGCCTTGAGCGGTGTTGTGTACCGTAGACAACCTTTCGTCAGTCAGAGACATGAAGAGAGAGACAGATAATTTCTTCCATTCGTTCGATGATGTTCGTAGTTCTGAGCAGATGTTGAATTGTTATAGTTTACGTGGACAGTGTAAGCTGGTGAGAGGGCACAATCACATCTGTACACCGCATAACAGACGCTGTTCAAGAGAAGACGGATTGTAGGAACTGGAACCCAAGCAGCAGACCTCTTTCCCATGCACCGCCTGCAGAAAGAGCTTGTGCTCCAAAATGTCAACGTAAGAGACAATTGGCCTTTGTCACACAAACACAAAAGACAATAAAAACATAAGTTCACTAGATTTAAGACTTAAATATTCAGATAACTTCTCTTCTTATAATCATTCCTGTCTATACTAATGCTTATTCTCCATCCAAACTGATATGGACTCCCATGCGCATTACACATTATCAGACTTTGCGGTGGAGCACGGAGAGAACTCAAGCTGTCAGGTGAGCTGACCATACTACACTATGATGTGCTGTTACACAGTCTGCATTTTAGGTGCATATGCATGCTAGCTGTTATTAATGTTTCCGTGAGCCAGCCACTGACACGACTTACATGATCTTTAACGTGCATATCTGATTTTCTGTAATCGTGTACATACAAAGGGGGTTTAACCACTGGCAGATTTACTCAAATGAAGACAGGCTGTTGATCTGTTTTGTTCCAAAGCATAACCAAGATAATGACAGATAAAGAAAGAGAGAGAGAGAGAGAGAGTGAAAGAGAGAAAGAGAGAATGAGAGAGAGAGAGAGGAAATGAAAGAGAGAGAGAGAGAAAAGAGAGAGAGAGAGAGGTGTGTGTGTGTGTGTGTGTGTGTTGTGTGTGTGTGTGTGTGTGGGGTACTTGCTTGTTGTGTGTCAGAGAAACACACAAAGAAAGAGCAAAAGAGAGAGAAAGAGAGAGAGACAGAGAGAGAGAGAGAGAGAGAGAGACAGAGACAGACAGATACAGAGAGACAGAGTGACAGACAGAGCGTTCTTTACATACTACGAGTATCTACACTGGCAGTGCCTACGGTAGCCACGCGTATGTGTATGGGAATGGGGTATTGGTGGCAGTGAAGAAAGAAGACTATCGCCGGAGAAATGATGGAGTTACCGATCTCTATGACTATGTCTCTGACCTCACACAGACGACCCCAGTGGCACCTGCAGGGTTTGGCAGGACACAGCAAGGCCAGTCTCTAACCTAATGGGACAAATTAGTGTTGGGGCGCCAACCACACATAGAGAGGGAGTGAGAGAGATAGAGAGAGAGAAGAAGAAGAAGAGAGAGAGAAAGAGTTTGAGAGAGAGAGAGAGAGAGAAGAGAGAGAGAGAGAGAGAGATGAAAGGGTGGGGAGGGGAGGAGGCACAAGGAATTTAGGGTTCATCTGACGATGCGGAATGGAGCCATGGGAAGAGTACTTTCCCTTTGAATTTGTGTTAGTATTTTCGCAACACGTAACTATAGAAATTTACAGCCGTATTTCAAGTGATCTGACGCTGTTAAGTTGATGTTGTTGTTGTTGTCCTTGTTGCTGTAGTTGTTGTTGATGTTGTTCGTCTTCTTCTTTGTTGTTGTTGTTCTTCTTCTTCTTCTTCATCATCATCTTTTTCTTTTTTATCATCATCATCATCATTCATCATCATCATCATCATCATCACCGTCATCATCATCTTCCTTTCTTCTTCTTCTCTCATTCTCATTCTTCTTCATTTTCTTCTTCTTCTTTATCATCATCATCATCATCATCATCATCATCATCTTCTTCTTCTCTTTCTTCTTTTTTTCTTCTTCTTCTCGTCCTTCTCAACCTTTGTGTTTTTTCTGTGTTGTCTTGTGTTTCCACCTGCTTTTCCCCTAAGGCAGAACCGACAAAGAAAAAATGTTGTACGACAGACTATAGACAAAACACTGCGATCAGTCCAAGGGGGCGGAGAGAGTTGGATTACGTTGGCTTGATTTTGTTTTTCATTTGTTTTACTGTCTGTCTATTCGTTCGTTTTCTTCTTTGCTTGCTTTGTTTGCTTGTTTCGTCTCCTGGTGACGCTGGGATGTTTTTGTGTAAAATGCAATTTGTTTTCCACGGGGGAAACAAGTTGCCACAGTAGTGCTTCACGTTCTTTTTCTGTGTGCCAGTATTTTTGTTTGCGTATGAAGCCTGGACAATCAACAAGCAAAAAGTCAGAACAAGGCTGCGGCTGCTGAAAGATTGAAGTCTTTCTTTCTTTCTTACTGCTGCTTAAAGCCCAGCCGACCACGTAGAGCTATATCAGGCCTATACTTGTTTCAATACACACAGTACTTCGAGAGGGGAAAAAAAGAACAGAAAAGAAGTACACATATCAATGTATTCGCGCACATAATCTAAGGATACGCCCCTGGCGTTGACCACTCCGTCCAATGTATCACACACGGGATTAAAAAAACATAACTGAACACACATTTAAACATAAGTAAGGACACTAAAACGTACATAGGGCCTAAATTACGTAAAATTGTTTCTGCATATTTCATTTCCCTAAAGCCAAAAATGCACTTAATACATGTACCCAATTAACAATCCAAAGAGAAAGTACGTAAGACTTTATCGAACACATACAGGTGAATGGACCAGTAAGGCAGAAAACGATAGGAAGAAATGACAAAGCAAAGGAACAAGACAGAAACAAAGAGAGTGACAGAAAAAAAGGAAATTTCAAGCACAAAATTTCCAGAAGGGGGGATACTATTTATACTGAAAGAGCCTCCGGCATCCCCACGAGGGACAAAGATTGAAGTGACAAAGTGTAAGGAAAGAAAATTATAATACTGTGTTTCCAGAAGGTGGGGGTACCACTGCTTGATTGTCTGACTGCTACTTATTGTAAAACGATAAAAAAAACAAAGACACAATACAGCAGCGTTTATTAAACATCTGCTTGATATATTCATATCATCCATACTGAAGGAGAATTGGTATTCCCATGGGGTAGTTAGGGGTATAAATCGTGATTTGGAAGCAGCGCAAGCACGTATAGCACACTCATAATATATACCGATACACATGATATTATACAAATTGTGCATACTGCACACGTAATATATACCAATACACACAATATTTATACAAATTGCTCTTTAACGTTATCGTTCAAGCTTACAGAAGCTATTCATTTCACTGCAAACAATCAAACAATACTAGACTTGTTCACAGAAAACAAATAAACAAACAAACAAACAAACAGACAAACAAACAAACAATACAAAAGAAATAAAGGGCACGTCTTGTGATAACTAGATACACGTAATTTCCATTATGCTTTTTTACTGGTTTGTTTCCAGCATCTCTGATGAATAAAAACAAAAAGCAAAAAAAAAAAAAAAAAAAATCGACATGTACATTTACATGCGTATGTGTGAGTGAGTGAGTGAGTGAGTGTGTGTGTGTGTGTGTGTGTGTGTGTGTGTGTGTGTGTGTGTGTGTGTGTGTGTGTGTGTGTGTGTGTGTGTGTGTGTGGTGTAAGAGAGAGCGAAGAGAGAGAGAGAAGGAGAGAGAGAGAGAAAAAAGAGTGTACATGTGTGTTTGTGTGTGTTTGTTTATTTGTGTATGTGTGTGTGTGTGTGTGTGTGCATGAGTGAGTGAGTAAGTGTGTGTGTGTGTGCGTGTGTGTGTGTACAGTGTGTGTGTATGTGTGTGTGTACGTGTGTGTGTGGTGTGTGTGTGTGTGTGTGTGTGTGTGTGTGTGTATGTGTGTGTGTACAGTGTGTGTGTGTGTACAGTGTGTGTGTGTGTGTGTGTGTGTGTGTGTGTGTTGTGTGTGTGTGTGTGTGTGTGTGTGTGTGTGTGTGGAATAATTTCTGAATGTACCAACATCGTGAATTCCATACGACGTAAGAAAAGACCCAGAGTAATCATACTATAAACAGTTTAAGCTTACACGCCGTAAACCTGTGCGAGAAAAAAGAGAGAGAGAGAGAGAGAGAGAGAAGACAGACAGACAGACAGACAGACAGAGACAGAGAGAGAGGCAGAGACAGAGAGAGAGAAACAAGAATGTGGCCTAACTGAGGACCAAACCTACGATCCCTGAGTTGTTATAGCATGGTGTTTTAACCCTTTGACAATCCAGCAGCATCCTGCATCTTCAGCCATGCTAACAAAGCAAAAAACGTTTTTGCTTTGTTAGCATGGCTGAAGAGCAGGATCTGTATCCCCTTGACTCCCTCACCTTATTCCCCACGGTGGATATGGTAACAGAGTCACACTATTCACTAGTTTCCTGCATAAAGCTGGTGGATATGATGAGGGAGTCGAAGATTTAAGATTTTGCAGTTGGTGTGTAGGGTGGGGGAGTCAAAGGGTTAAGATTTTGCAGTTGGTGTATAGGGTGCAGGAGTCAAAGGGTTAAGATTTTGCAGTTGGTGTATAGGGTGCAGGAAGTCAAAGGGTTACGATTTTGCAGTTGGTGTATAGGGTGCGGAAGTCAAAGGGTTCCGATTTTGCAGTTGGTGTATAGGGTGCAGGAGTCAAAGGGTTAAGATTTTGCAGTTGGTGTATAGGGTGCAGGAGTCAAAGAGTTAAGATTTTGCAGTTGGTGTATAGGGTGCAGGAGTCAAAGGGTTACGATTTTGCAGTTGGTGTATAGGGTGCAGGAGTCAAAGGGTTAAGATTTTGCAGTTGGTGTATAGGGTGCGGAAGTCAAGGGGTTAAGATTTTGCAGTTGGTGTATAGGGTGCAGGAAGTCAAAGGGTTACGATTTTGCAGTTGGTGTATAGGGTGCGGAAGTCAAAGGGTTACGATTTTGCAGTTGGTGTATAGGGTGCAGGAGTCAAAGGGTTAAGATTTTGCAGTTGGTGTATAGGGTGCAGGAAGTCAAAGGGTTACGATTTTGCAGTTGGTGTATAGGGTGCGGAAGTCAAAGGGTTAAAACCAACTGCGCTGTCGGGACTACTTGTTCCTCATAACGTGATTTGAAATCAGCGAGAGAGAATTAATTTTGCTTATGTTTGGGCTTTTCCTGTCTTATCTATCGGTACCGCTGTGAACGACATGTCTGTCCTGTACGGCACATCCTGAACAGTGAAGCCAATGTAAAACATGTAACAAGCAAAAAGACGCTGATAGCTCAGAACGGAATCCATTTTCCCCGTGCCTGCAGGCTGATAGAATCCCTCCATTCAAGAACCCCTACCCTCACACCCCCTCGACCCCCCCCCCCCCGGAAATTCCTATCAGTCTCCCTCCCTCCTCCCTATCCTCTGATCCAATCTCCACTCCACCCCTTTCCCTAACGTCCATCCTTGATGACATTTCGCGAGGAATCCTACACATGTTGCAAACAAGAATCCCGACCGTGCCCCCAAACCGCTCAGTCCTAAGGCTGCTAGCTGCTGCCTTTTCCCCTTCCACCTAAACATCAAAAGCTGGGGCCGCGCAATCAGGGGAGGGAGAGATAAGAGACAAGTTCTCCACCGAAGCAAACATGGAAGGCTTCCCCTGCCCCCTACCCCCTACCCCCACCCCCCGGGCCGCTGAAGGGTGACCTGGAGGCCTGTGGGGTGGACAAGGGAGTGTGGGTCCACTTGTTACAGGCCCAGATCAAACGGCCTCCGTCCATGACAAACTGTCGCTTCCTCGCCTCTTCCTTGGTCTGAGTCTCATCCAAGTCAATCAGTTTCACACCGCTCTCACATCAGGCGAGATAAATCAGTACTGAGCCCTTTTTCTTCTTCCTCATCCTTGCCTTCGGAAAAGAGATGAATAGTTTAGGACGGCTCGTGGAGTTTAGCTGTGTTAGTATGTCTGTTTACCAGTTTGGTCACCTGTGCCAACCGATCCCGTTGGAACGTCCTTTTTACTGCCTCATGCATGGCACGACGTACGAGCATGCAAGTCTAAGTCAGCTTAGGATTCTTGACAGTTAGTGAACAGTTTCAGTTTTTTGTTTGTTTGTTTTTTTGGTTTTTTTGTTTGTTTGTTGTTGTTGTTTTTGTTCTTTTTTGTTCTTCTCAGCATAACGTTTCCACGATCGGGATAAAATTTCCACATATCTCAGTTTTCAGTTTTCGGTTTCTCAAGACGACGTCTCCGCGCTCGGAACGAAGTCCATATGCATTAACGTCACAGGTGCCATGTGTATGATGATCATGGCATGCCTCAACGATGAGATGCCCTGTTATGGGGAAAGACCCAGAAATGATCATGGTCACAAGCCTTAAGTCTGCATATATAAACCCTGCGCACTGGTAAAGTCTTGAGCAAGATACTTGCTGGCAGATGCGAGTAAAGTGCACATGGAATTCTCCAAGTGCGGTGACTTCATCTTGAGCAAAATCCAGACTCAAAACTTGTAAGGTCTCGAGGTTCTAACTCACTTACGTGTTCGGTATACTTGTGTCCATATCTGTAGCAATGTGACATTGTCGAACGATCTTCAGCTAATTGGGTTTGATTCAAACTTAAATGAGGCATTTAAAGCATAGATATGAATAAGCTTTGCATATTTTGAAGAGGTACACTGGGCAAAAATAGCTAGTCCATATATACTTTCTCCTTTATAAACCTGGTATATTTTGAACAGGTACATTAGGCGAAAACAGCTAGTCCAAAGTATATTTTCTTCTTGATAAAACTGGCATATTTTGAAGAGGTCCAACCACAGGCTCAGTTGGTTTGAGCGTCGGATTCACATGCTAATGGTTGTGGATTCGAATCCCGGGGTGCACTACATTAAAACTGGCCTTCTCACTGTCCCATCTGGTGTGTCAGTATAGGATTAGGTAAGTCCCCCTTCCCCCACTTCCCTGGGATGGTTATCCCTGTCGGCCATATCTGAGAAGGGTGTCGACGTAAAAACTGAACAAAATCAAAGAGGTCCATTGGCCGAAAATAGCTAGTCTATTGTATACCTTCTTCTTTATAAGCCTGGTATATTTTGAAGAGGTACGATGGCCGAAAATAGCTAGTCCATAATATACTTTTTTTTTCCCTTTGGTTTCTATTTCATTTTGTTGCATTGTCTTTCACATCAGGCAAAATGGCAGGACTGTGTGTGTGAGAGGGGGGGGGGATGAGTGGGAATAACGTCTGATTTCTTATAATACTGTCCATGAGGTTCTTTTCCTTAAAGACAATAGATAACAGGTAACACTGTTTGCTATTCTTTTATAAGAAACTTTCTTTTTATACAGAAAAACAACATCTAAACAATGTCAAATGTATAATCAAAGCAAATCAGCGTGAAAATGCAGACATTTCCCTTCACTCCCTCTTCCCCTTTGTTTTGCTCTTCCTGTTTAACCCCTCGTTTTTTTTTTCTTTGTTTTCTTCTTTTTCTTTCTCTCTTCCTTATTTTGATTCTTGTTTCCTTCGTTCTTATTCCCCTTTGTCGCGTTTTTGTCCTTGTCATATAGAAAAGCCATTTGATATGGCTCGACCATCTTGTTTTTCATTAGACAATATTTCCCTTCTGTGTCCCCTCCCTCGTCCTGGTAGGATATTATGATGTCCCCCTCCAGTCACGTCTGTCTCTTTCAGTGTGTGAGCGTGCGCGCTCGTGTATGTATGTATGTGTGTGTGTGTGTGTGTGTGTGTGTGTGTGTGTGTGTGTGTGTGTGTGTGTGTGTGTGTGTGTGTGTGTGTGTGTGTCTATGTGTTTGTGCATCTGTGTTTGCGTATACGTTCATGTGTGTATGTGGGGAGAGGGACGAGATGTATGTATGTAAGTGTGTATATGGGTGTGCGCGTGCGTGTGCGCGTGCGTGCGTGCGTGAGTGTGTGTGTGTGCGTGTGCGTGTGTATGCATGTATGTGCGTAATACGTGTGTGAGCATGTATGTGTGTGTAGTATATCTGTGTGTGTGTGTGTGTGTGTGTGTGTGTGTGAGTGTGTGTATGTGTGTGTGTGTGTGTGTGTGTGTGTGTGTGTGTGTGTGTGTGTGTGCATGTGTGTGTGTGAAAAGAGAGAGAGACAGAGACAGAGACAGACAGACAGAGAGAAAGAGAAACAGACAGACAGAGAAGGAGAAACAGACAGACTGAAAGACAG
>CM060305.1:80301234-80303734 GCA_030674185.1 Monoplex corrugatus
CAGTACGGCTGTTTGTCTGATTGGTGAGGTCTCTTGTTTTTCCTTTCATGGAGGATTCTCGGCCTAAGCGGGAAGCAGGTGGACAGGGTGAGGGAGTCAAAGGGTGAAGTTTTTGCTTTGCTTGCATGGTTGACAATGCTGGGTTCTGGTGGATAGAGTGAGGGAGTCAAGGAGTGAATGTTTTGCTTTGCTAGCATGGTTAACAATGTAGGAAGCTGGTGGACAGGGTAAGGGAGTCAAAGGGTTAAAAGGTTTTGCTTTGCTAGCATGGTTGATAATACAGGATGCTGGTGGACGGGGTGGGGGGTGTCAAAGTGTTAACGTTAATTATCAGGCCATAAGTGCGACGAATTCTCGGGGGAAACATCGTAAGCCTTTACAACCTACTTAAAGCTTCCCACGCTATGATGGCATACTTTCCCGACAACTCTTGATAACACAAAATGTTGTCGTCTGCGTCTATTTGGAGACGTTGACAGAAGAAGCCCTTCTCTGTGGCACCACATCCTGACGCCATTCGTACTGATAGCACGTGCTACTTGTTAAATAAACACGTGCTATATTGGACAGGATACTGTGACCCTGAGGTAAATGTGTTGATAATTATCTAGGTCTGGATATGTGACTTACTTTGTGCGCGGTGAGTGTGGTTCATCAGCTCTGAAGGGGTGAATATCTCACCTGTTCATTGGTGTGGTATGGTATTAGTCACTTTGTGTACAGATTTTGTGTGTGTGTGTGTGTGTGTGTGTGTGTGTGTGTGTGTGTGTGTGTGTGTGTGTGTGTGTGTGTGCGTGTGTGCGTATGTGTATGTGTATTTCTTTTTTTTCCAATCAGAAAAGGAACACATATACTTCCCATAAAACCTTTCTTATCTCATCCTTCTTTACACCACCCTTTACATCACTACTTCTACACCGCTCGTTTGGGTGGAGCTCATAAGGAATTGTCCGACAAAGATGGATCCCTCTTGAAAAAGAAAAAACCTCTAAACTCTAAACTCAGCAAGCGGTTGAGATGATCAAAGAAATACTGAGCTGTCACCGCTAAAATAACTGGATGGAGCATTAACTCTTCGACTCCCTCACCCTATCCACTAACATCCTGCATCATCATCATCATCATCATCAGGTGCCCTGCCGCATGGCGTTGGCGATCATGGACTTCCATCTGTTTCTATCTCTTGTTGCCCCAAGCATCTCCTCCACACTCCTCGCCTTTAGCCACTCTGCAAGCCCGACTAGTATTTTCTCCCTGGGTCTACCTGGTGCTCTGCTTCCTTTCAGCTTTCCAGGTGTTCCAATTCCCCTTTCCTCATAAAATGGCCTATAAATGTTGCCTGTCTTTTCCTAATCTTCTTTATGAATGATGTTCTTGTGTCTGCCTCCATCAAGACTGTCTCGTTTGTTTGTTTCTTTGCTGTCTATGGAACTCTCAACATTCTTCTTAGTAACCACATCTCGGCTGCCTCAATCTTGTTCTGGCTTTGCTTGTTGACTGTCCACGCCTCACAACCGTATAACATTATCGGTTGTATATAACATTCAAGAACTCTCTTCCTGATGTTAATTGATAGGCATTTGTTGGTAAGAATGCTTGTCATCTTTTTGAATGCTGTTTTGGCTTGGCCGATTCTGCTGGCTATTTCTGATGTGCACCTGCCGTCTGATGAAATGATCGTTCCCAGGTATTTAAACTTATCAACCTGTGTCACGGCTGTGCCATTTGCTGTTATTTTGCATGAGGAGATTTCATGTTTTTTACTGATCACCATGACTTCAGTCTTCCTGCTGTTTAGTTCCAACCCCTTACCTTTGCTTTCTGTTTCTAGTATATTCACAAGGTTTTGTAGGTCCCTTTCATTTTCTGTAATTAGCACTTTGTCATCTGCGCATCGACTGTTGTTTATCATTTTCCCTCCAACCTTCATCAATGAAAGCAAAGCAAAAACTTTGACTCCCTCTCCAAAAAGCTGGTGAATATGGTGAAGGAGTCAAAGGATTAATTTTTTCCTGCTGGTGGATAGGGTGCGGGAGTCAAAGGGTTAATTTTCAATGTTGTTGAATGGGATTGAACTCAAGCTATTGATCAGATCTTAAGTCCACGACTCTAAGGAAAAAGGTGGCAAGATAGTTCAGACGTTCGTCTGCCATTAACTAAACCGGAGGTTCCAAGGTTCGTTTCACCCTGAAGCCTTCACTTGACTCCTCAGTTTGACCGGTAACTCGAATTGAACGTCTAGTTCTTCGGAAAGGGGACAGAAAACGAGTCGGACCCATGTGCCTTCTGGCCTGCACACGCTGAAACAGATCCCACGGCAATTGAAAATTGTGAAGAGCAGGGCATTCACCCAGCTGCACTGGCATAAAATATTGGAGAAATATGTTAATTTCCTAGGTCCCTCCCCTTCATGGCCAGTTAACCTCCTTGCCTATATGAAGTCTTCTTGGTCAAAACAAAAACAAAAGTAAGAACAAAAGCTAGCAAACAAACATACAAA
>CM060305.1:80328734-80331234 GCA_030674185.1 Monoplex corrugatus
ATACACAGAAAGAGAGAGAGAAAGAGAGAGACAGAGACAGAGAGACACAGAGAGACAGACAGAGAGATACAAAAAGAGACAGACACAGAGAGTGAGAGACATAAAGAGAGACAGATGGACAGAGACAGACAGACACACAGAAAGACAGAGAGACAAAGAGACAGAGAGAGAGAAAGAGAGACAGTCAGACAGACAGACTGACAGACAGACAGAGAGATAGACAGACAGACAGACAGACAGACAAGCAGAGACAGAGAGAGAGGGACAGAGACAGAAAGAGTCATACTGACTGGCTCGACAAACGCCAAAATCTGACGCTTCCCACGATTTTGACAATTTAGAACAAAAACGATGACCACTGCAAAAACCATGAGTGAGACTGAGCCAACTGAAAAAAAACAAAAACAACAACAACGGAGATCTAGGGGGAGGGGGGTTCAGCAGGCATACTCCACCAGAAAGTTGTTTTAAAAAGTTAATTGAAAAGAGTGCAATTGTTTTCAAATGTTAATTGAAAACCGTGCAATCTGACGTATTCTGAGGTATCCAAACATGCACAATTTGTGTAATTCTGTAACCAGAGTATGCATTTTCTATTGGCCTAGGGACTCATTAACTTACTAAATGATTTACGGCCTACACTCATGTGAATGCAACATACACAGCAGGATAATTGCCATTGAAATGTCAAAAATGTCAACAACAACAACAACAAAATAAAATAAAAAAGAAACAAACAAAGAAAAAAGAAAAGAAAGAAAAGAAAAAATGAAGAAAACCCCCCCCCCACACACAGCACAAATAACACACACACACACACACACACTCATATACTCACACACACAAACACACAAACACACACACACACATACAAACACACACACACACACACACACACACACACACACACACACACACACACACACAACACACAAACACACATACACACACACACACACACACAGAACCTTGAAAACACACTAGAACTTGAAAAAACGACGATAGTGATTTGCTATGACTGTGTGGTGTGATTTGTTGAGCGCACATGATCATGTTGACAATCTTGCAGACTAGTCGAGTAGTACATTTTACTGTTTCCTCGGTTGTGCAGTTTATTTTGGAGTGACAGAGGAGGCAAGTAAGTAAGCCCTGGAGTTTTAACTTTTCTTATGAATCCATGTTGGGTGACATATTGTCTGCCAACCTCAGCGACCGTGTCAACCTTCGACGTGGACAAGGCAGAACCCTGACTCTGGAGGCTGATGTTACGAATGATCTTGACCACCTCGGCGTTTCCCCAGCAATTGTCATGAACATGAACAGCATCCAATTTTCAAAGTTGATTATTGTTT
This sequence comes from Monoplex corrugatus, assembly GCA_030674185.1. NCBI lineage: Eukaryota > Metazoa > Mollusca > Gastropoda > Littorinimorpha > Ranellidae > Monoplex > Monoplex corrugatus. The sequence goes on from CM060305.1 coordinate 80,330,087, forward strand.
CGTTTTAATTTGCTGAACGTTAAATATATATGAATCCACTGACAGTTTCTTCTCCTATAACGTGCACTGTGGACCAACCCACCTACACATTATTTTTCACTTCTTTTCCCTGGAAATGTTTCTTCTCCACGCTTAATGTCCCTTATCGCTGCCGCCAGTTTGTCTTCAAACTAGCTGTTCCCATAATGATCATTTATGCTATGAGTAGTGAACCGTTTGTTGATGGAATGATTCGCGGATAACGTCGCATTCAGTGCATAGGTTGTTGAAATTTTCTTTTTTTTTTTTCCTTCCGGGGAAGTAAATGAAAAAAGCGAGGAAAAAAGACTTTGATTCTGGAAACATGAAAACACACAGCATGTACGCCCACCGACGAAAGACTACGCAGACAGTATAACGTCTGTGCAGTGTAGTTTAAAACGACCTATATATCCAAGAAAACAGGAATATTACAAATTAACCAAAAACGTTACAAATTAATCAGAAACGCTTCAAATTAAACAAAAACAAATCTAATAATAAAAACTATAAACTACACCTCAAAGACAAACCAAAGTAAAAATTGATAAATAAATAAAACTAGGCTATATAAAATAGAGAAAAAAACAACTGAATCAAAGAGAATAAACAGAGAACCATACTATATAAAATAGAAAAAGAAACTCAAATAATCAAATATAACAAATCCACAACCATCACTGAAGGAACAAGGAAATAACTTTTCAGTTCAGATTGGAGATTAACCAACATTAGAGAGGGTAAGAAACACGTAAACAATCCCAAAGACATCACATTTGCCTCCTTTCTTTCCCAACCACATACATACATACAAACACTTCATGGTTTCATATCAATCACTTTCTACAGCTTAAGCCAAACATCAGGTAAGTCTCGCTGCTTCCCCCCCCCTCCCCCTCCCAACTTTTGAGAGTCTGTACTTTGATATCTTTTGTGTAGACTCAACAAAAAGCCAGCTGGCTGGATATTTCCGCCTGTCTTGTGATTTTTGTGAATTCAACATGCATTCTCATTGTATTTTCGTACGTTTCTGGTTACAACCCTTTCTCGTACAGACCCTATCACACCAAAACAAAACATCTGTATAAAAATGGTGTTGTAGATACAACAGAACTGGGAAAAAAAAAAGG
>CM060305.1:80336234-80348734 GCA_030674185.1 Monoplex corrugatus
GAGGGCACAGTGAGAAAGAGAGAGAGAGAGAGAGAGGAGAGAGAGAGAAGAGAAAGAGAGAGGAGAGAGAGAGAGAGAGAGAGAGAGAGAGAGAGAGAGAGAGGAGAGAGAGGAGAGAGAGGAGAGAGAGAGAGAGAGAAGAAGACGAAGAGGAATAAGAGAAACGAAGGAGAAAGAGAGAGAGAGAAGAGAGAGAGAAGGAGAAGAAGAGAGAGAGGATAGAAGAAGAAACGAGGAAGAAAGAGAAGAGAGAGAGAGAGAGAGAGAGAGAGAAGAGAGAGAGAAGAGAAGAGAGAGAAGAGAGAGAGAAGAGAGGACAGAAAAAGAGAAAAAAAAGAAGACAGAGACAGAGAAGAGAAGAGAAAAAGAGACAGAAGAGAAGAAAGACAGAAGAGACAGAAGAGAGACGAGAGAGAGAGAGAGAGAGACAGAGAGACAGAGAAGACAAACAGATAGAAGACAGAGACAGAGAGAGACAGAAGAAGAGACAGAGACAAGACAGAGAACAGAGAGAGACAGAAGAGAGACGAGCGAGAAGAGAAGAGAGACAGAGACGAGACAGAGACAGAGACAGAGACAGAGACAGACAGAGACAGAGAAGACAGAGACGAGAAGAAAGAGCAGAGAAGAGACAGAGAGAGACAGAGAAGAACGAGAAGAGACAGGAAAACAGAGCAGAACAGAGACAGAGACAGAGACAGACAGAGGGCAGAGAAGAGAGGAGAGAAGAGAGAGACAGGGACAGGAAGGAGAGCAGAGCAGTGAAAAGCGCCACCTGTCCGTGGGAACACCTGGCTGTGTGACAGACTGTCGGGTTCATGTCCACCCCAACACCTTAACACCTTGTGTGGCCTCCCCTGACCTTTACAGATTGGGGGAGGTGGGGGTGGGGATGTTAGGGGGAACGATCATGTTTCACCCCCTACTGCAGTTCTCTCCCTGATTTAGCAAATACTAAAAACTGAGAGAAGCAATCGATGATTTACAAACTCGAGGAAAAAGAAAAAAAAAAAAAGAACAAAACAAATAAACAAACGAATTGAAAAATGTCAAAGACGAAGAATGCATATGCACGCACGCACACACAGACAGATACACAGACACGCACACATACACAGAAACACACAGAGAAACACATAGAGAAACACACACACACACACACACACCACACACAGCACACACACGCGCGCACGCACACACGCATACACACACATATATATACACACATCATATACATATATATATATATATATATATATTATATATATACATATATGTATATATAAATCATATATATATATATATATATATATATATATATATATATAATAAATATATTGCTCTCTTCTTAGTAAGCAAACAGAACGACCACAAACCTAAAACTCCATTCGCCAATTATTCCAATGCACATGCAAATTAGAATCAACGGAATAAAAACAAAACAAAACAAAACAAAACAAACTAAAGAAAAAACACCTCACTCATAAGTATGTCTATCAGGTTTTCTTTAGTAGAACAAACAGAACGAACACAAACGTAAAACTCCATGAATTATCCCAATGCACATGGAAATTAGAATCAACGGCATATAAACAAACAAACAAAACAAAGACAAACAAACAAAACAAAACAAATGAAAACCACCTGAATCATAAGTATGTCTATCAGGTTTTCTTTAAGGTAGAAGAGGAAAAGAAGTCTGACTTTTTACCATAACTTTGGTAGAAAAATGAACAGACTCAATTTGACCGTGGGTGTTCACAATCCAGTAAATTGATCAAGAACAAAATTTCACAAATTTCACGAATCGTACAACAACTGCACACAATGCATTCATAACACTGTAAACCACCGATATATTTTTCATCCCTGTCAACAGACATTTTACGAATTTCTGTGGCTAAAAACATTAAAAAAAAGTTAAAAATACATCCTGTTCGTAAAGTTATAATCTGAAGAGATATCCTCCAGTTATCGAATGTGGCGTTGTCATCTTTCATCTCTTAAGTTTTTCTTTAACTACGTCGCTATTCCAAGACCTTGCCAAAGTTTGGGGTTTACAGGTAAACACTAGCAGATTTGGGTGGATTTTGGATGACGAATTGTGCTATTGAGATGAATCCTTTATCTAACTCAAACAACAATAACAAAAACAAAAACAAACAACAACAACAAAATGCCACCACCACCAACAACAATGCATCATCAGACTCTTTCACAACAACAAATATAAAAATTAATCAATAGCAAAAACAACATTGCATATCAGACTATTTCCCAAAGACTAATATGAATATAAATAAACAAATAAATAGACAAAATAAACAAACAAACGAATAAATAAATAAATAAATAAATAAATAAATACAAACACATAAGTGACGAACCTGACGTTAGAAGCAACACACAATCAAGAACTCTACACCCCCTCCCCCATACCCTTATCCCCCACTCCACCATCCTCGCCATCCGGGCGTCTCCATCAGTGGGCTTTATGGAGGAGGTCACAGTGTCAACTTTGGCAGCCAGAGACGTACGGCAGACACCGGAAGTGACGTCTAAAACACCTTCCAGACTTACGCTCCAGTCAGACGGACCACCCCCACCCCACCCTAACCCACCCCCACCCCTACCCCCTACCTCCTACCCCCCCCCCCCCGCCCACCTGTCCTATAAACTGAAGGCAAGAAAAGAGAGGGATCGACAACCTCTCTGTCTGTGTATTCTTTATCGCTTCCCGAGACATAGAGCGAGAGATCGGTAACTCGCTCTGCGGCACGTGTGTTAAAGCCTTATCGGTATACTAAGCCGTATCGGTATTCCAGTGGTAGGCTGATAAAATACCAGTATAAAATACAGACTAGGTAAAACAAAGTCTAGTTAGGGCCTCAGGACCTTGCCATGCCAGCTCATGGGTTTATGTACAGGCTTTAAGTCTTGTGCCATGATTACCATACACATGGCACCTGTCACAGGCAGGTGCCATGTGTATGGTTATCATGGCACAAGATTTAGTGCATATGGAATTCGCTCCGAGCGCGGAGACTTCATCTTGAGAAACTGAAACTGAATTTTTTTGGTGTGGAAGCAGGTGTTTTCCAGCCCACACATCCCGACTAACAACTCCTCCCCGGGAGCACTTAGTATTAGATTAGTGCGTTCCTGGAGCAACATGTGTGAATTCTTGACAAGAAGGTTAAGGAGGAAGACCGCAAACCGGATCTGTTACATGTATTTCATCACGGGCACCTGTGGTCAGCCAGCGCACATAGCCATGCAAAACATTAATACATTCCACTTGATACTTCATGTACATTCCTTCTGGTTAAGACACATTACAAACTTATTCATACAGAATGAACTAAAAAAAAAATATCTTGCTTAATGCACATTAGGTTGAAACAGGACTGTCAACCGAAATGATAAAATAGCCGGAAATAATTTGTTTGGGGTGCAGAAAAATCTATCACCGTCAGCTTTAAAAGCTGACGAAAGCGAAAGTAGGTCGACATAGGGAGCCAAATTGTATCTAGGAATTGTCAGAAAGTGCATTTATAACTTAATCGTGACTTTTTACTTTTTATTCTGTGAACGTTTATAATCTTCCGAAGCAATATTGGTGTGTGTGTGTGTGTGTTGTGTGTGTGTGTGTGTGTGTGTGTGTGTGTGTGTGTGTGTGTGTGTGTGTGTGTGTGTGTGTGTGTTGTGTGTGGACTTTATCAAACGATCTATACATTGTTCTTCCGTTTCATTTTTTACCAACTAGTGATACTGTTACCTACTAGTGATACTGTTACCTATTTTTAATTTTACACTAAGTACGCTTTGTTGCTAATTTTGATGAACTGCCTATGTTTATAAACAGCATCAATACAATTAAGGACATGACAACCCACCCATCCCCATGAAATGAAAATAAACCATTTTTTCTACTTCTTGCAACTTGGGGCAAAAACCAAAACAAAAAACAATACAAACAAAAACAAAACAAAAATACAAAACAAAAACAATCACACAAACAAACAAAACAAAAACAAAACAAAAAACAAACAAACAAACAAACAAACAAAACAAAAAAACAGAACAAAACAAAAACAATCACACAAACAAACAAACACACACACAAACAAATTAAACAAACAAAAAACAACCGCATAGTATCCTGCTATCCAACGTCTCTGATTGACCCCGGCACTCACACCCCCTGCCGCTCGTGCTTACCTGCACGCACGTGCACTTTATTACATATATCCGGTGCTAATTAATGGTGCAGGGAAAACAAGGGACATAAATCTCACGGCTACCTTCCATCTTTTCAACAATGGGGCTTGTCTGCGTGGTGGGGAGGCGGGTGACACTGGGTGTGTATGTGGGGAAATGGGGTGGGGGTGGGGGGGTGGGGGGGGTTGGGGTTGGGGGGGGGGGGGGAGAGAACAAAAGTGGGCCATGTGTGCCACTCTCCGATTTAAATTGGAGACGAAGCAAACTGTCGCTTTCACACGCTCTGTCTGTCTTTCTCTTTCGGTCTCTTGTCTCTCTCCGAGTCTCTGTCTCTCTGTCTGTCTGCCTCTCTCTCTCTTTCTTTCTTTTTTCTCTCCCCCTACCACTTCTCTCTCTCTCTTTCTCTCTCTCTCTCACTCTCTCTGTCCCTGTTTCTCTCTCTCACTCACTCTCTCACTCTCCGCCTTTCGTTCTCTCCTCCATCTCTCTGTCTCTCATTCAAGGAAAGACCCAGTCTGTCTGTCTGTCTGTCTGTCTGTCTCTCTCTCTCTCTCACACACACACCACACCGCACAACACACACACACACACACACACACACACACACACACACACACACACACACACACACACAATCTCCAAAAAAGTGTTCATTGTCTATTAACCCCTCTCCACATCTTACTCAAACTGCCCACAGCCACACCCAAGTGAAAATGATCAGGGGAGAGAAACATTGGTCACAGGAGGACGATGTATACAACAGGTTTCCCCTTGTCTCCCTCACAACAATTTCATCATTCTCTACGTGTCAAACTCTATCGAATCACCCCAAATCACCGAAGTGGACGGAAGATAGAGCCTTAACACACACATTCTCTTATAAACTGCAACCCGGTGTCTTGTGAATGCTTAATGTAGGGTGAGTCTAAATAAGTTTGAAGAATTCTGTTTTACCAGTCTGAGTTATCATCGTTATTATCGTTTAAGTCGGACCGATGTTTTTTACTCATTTATTATGTTTATTTCATTTCTTTTTTTTTTTAATTTTTTTTTTTATGGAAGTGAATTCTATTTCGGTTTGCTCTGACATTCAAACTGAAAACATAACGTTGATCAATGTAAACAGCAGGATACAGTTCACTAGATGCAGTTTGAATACGGGCATAGTGCGTCTCTGTTTCATACAAAAAAGGCGTGTTCTTGAGTCAGTCAGTGTGTGTGTGTGTGTGTGGGGGGGGGGGGGGTTAGTGAGTAAACGAGTGAGTGAATGAATGAGAGAGAGTGTGTGTGTGTATGTCTGTGAGTAGTAGTGAGTGAGTGAGTGAGACAGAGAGAGAGAGTGTGTGTATGTGTATGTGTATGTGTATGTGTTAGAAAGAGAGAGAGGGGGGGGGGATAGAGAGAAAGACGGATAGACAGACAAACTCAAGAGCCAGAAAAAGAGTCAGAGACGGAGGGACATAGAGAGACAGAGAGAAATTAAGAGAGAGAGAGAGAGGGGGGGGGGGGAAGAAAGAAGAGAGAGAGAGAGACAGTGAGACAAGAAAGACAGAGAGAGACAGAGAGAGAGAGAGAGAGAGAGAGAGAGGAGAGAGACAAGAGACAAGAAAGACAGAGTCACACACACACAGAGAGAGAGAGAGAGAGAGAGAGAGAGAGAGAGAGAGAAAAAGACAGAGACAGAGACAGAGAGAGACAGAAACAGACTGACAGCCACAGAGACAGACAGACAAACACAGAGAGAGGGGAAGAGAGAGGGGGAGAGAGAGAGAGCGACAGACAGACAAACAGAGGGGAGAGAGAGAGGGAGGGAGAGAGAGAGAGAGAGAGTAGACAATGCTGTTATTTGTCCCAAACACAGACCTATCTGCCACTCTTTCAGAACACAACTGATATCATCATCATCATCATCAGCTACCCGAACACCGCCATACACATCTGTCCATACATCCCCGCCTTTCTCTTTCTTTTCTTGGTGAGACTATAGAAGTGAAACATTTCGGTTGACGTGTGTGTGTGTGTGTGTGTGTGTGTGTGTGTGTGTGTGTGTGTGTTGTGTGTGTGTGTGTGGTGTGTGTGTGTGCGCGTATGTGTGTGTGTGTATGTGTGTGTCTGTGTGTGTATGTGTCTGTGTGTCTGTGTGTGTGTGTGTGTGTGTGTGTGTGTGTGTGTGTGTGTGTGTGTGTGTGTGTGGTGGTCTTTGATTTAATGTCTATTCACTAAAGTGATTTTAGACAACAACAAACAAAAAAACAAAACAAAAAGAAGGGGGGGGGGTGGTGATAGAGGAGGAGTGAAGAGGATGTTTGAAAATTGTCAATTTTGGTTTTGTGTGTGTGTGTGTGCGCGCGCGTGTGTGTGTGTGTGTGTGTGTGTGTGTGAGTGCCACATTTCGTACGGGAGACCTTCCAGTGAGAAATATTTGTTTAAAAGACTATTTGACTATCAAAGTCTTTTATGGAAGTACAACGGTGAAAAACAAAATCAAACCATTATTTGTGGATAGAATCAACTATCAAAACTGTCGTTTCGAATGAACGCATGTTTCAGATGTAACATCTTTGAGGAAATAACCACACATTTGAAACAATCTTTCATTCACCACCACCACCACCACCACCACCACCACCACCACCACCACCACCATCATCATCATCATCATCATCATCATCATCATCATCCTCATCCTCATCATCATCATCATCACCACACCACCACCACCACCACTACCATCACCAGTATCTTTTCTTCTTTTCTCTCCATTTTCGTACTCGCCAAAAATGTTTATTTTTGCAAAAGTTCTGGATTGCATAAGAGAAAAAAATATGCATGAAAACGCTATACTAAAAACCCAACAGCATTGAGAACATTTGCAAAGCGATTACGGCAAAATCTAAATCTCAAGATCCAGAACATGAGTGAGTTAAACAGAATGCAGCACACGTTACAATACATTTTGTAAGACATATTTCGCATTAATGACACTCATATTGAAGTTATGGCTCAATATAAAGAATGTGAAGCGATGATACAAAATGATTACAGCTCGATTGTCAGCTGTCGGCTTCGATACTCTTCTCTGGTGTTGATCGTAGGTCCCAATTATATGCATGAACTTCAAAAAAGGCAATTAATTTATATAGCTTGATCATCATTCTCCACGTGCCCCCTCCTTCCTCCACCCACCGATCATCTCCTCTCCTCTCTCCTCCCCATTATCAGTTCTTCACAAGAGCCAGCATCCGTCTCTGTGTAAAGCCCGCGTTCAGGCCATCTTTAACCCTTTGACTTCCGCAAGCTGTCCACCAAGCATCCTGCATTATCAACCATGCTAACGAAGCAAAACATTAATTTAACCCTTTGACTCCCTCATCCTGTCCGTCAGCTTCCTGCAGGAAGTTGGTGGATACGGTGTAGGGAGTTAAAGGGTTAATTTTTTTTTTGCAGTTGGTGGATGAATGAGGAGCGGGAGTCAAAGGGTTAAGCATAGTTGTCGCTGAAAGAGTTTACCCATCTCCGCTACACACTTTGTGGAAGAGCGGAGCCGTCATCTCTCTCCTCTCTCTCTCTCTCTCTCTCCTCTCTCTCTCTCTCTCTCTCTCTCTTTTCTCTCTCTTTTGTCCCATCCTCTCTCTCTCTCTTTCTCTCTCTTTGTCCCTCTCTCTCTCTCTCTTTGTCCCCCCTCTCTCTCTTTCTTTCTTTCTCTCTCTCTTTGTCCCTCTCCCTCTCTCTCTTTCATTCTCTCTCTCTATCTCTCTCTCTCTTTGTCCCTCTCTCTCTCACTCTTTCTTTCTTTCTCTCTCTTTCTCTCTGTCTCTTTCTTTCTCTCTCTCTCTCTTGTCTCTTTCTCTGTCTGTCTGTCTCTGTCTGTCTATCTCTGTCTCTCTCTTTGTCTCTCTTATTCTGCCTGCCTGTCTGTCTTTCTCTCTCTCTCTCTCTCTCCCTCCCTCCCCTCTCTCTGTGTCTGTCTGTCTCTCTGATTCTGTCTGTCTGTCTTTCCCTCTCTGTCTCTCTATCTCTGTCTTTCTGATTCTGTCGGTCTGTCTGTCTGTCTGTCTGTCTCTCTTTTTCTCCCTCTCTCTCTCTTTCTCTCTCTCCGTCTCCCTCTCTCTGTCTACGTCTCTCTCTCTCTCTCTCTCTCTTTCCCTCTCCCTCTCTCTGTCTCTGTCTCTCTGTCTGTTTGTTCGTCCGTCTCTCTCTCCATCTCTCTGTCTCTGTCTCTCTCTGTCTCCCTCTCTCTGTCTGTCTGTCTCTCTTTCCCTCTCTCTGTCTTTCTCTCTGTCTCTGTCTCTGTCTGTCTCTCTCTGTCTCCCTCCTTCTCTCTCTTTCTCTCTCTCTCTCCCTCCTTCTCTCTCTCTCTCTCTCCCTCCTTCTCTCTCTCTCTCGTTGCCACCAGTCCGGAGGAAGATGGAGAGACAACGGTGCTCAGGGGGCGATAACAGGAGCGAAGGGAGGCAATAGCTGTGATGGAGCTAGTGGCAGTGTTTACAGATAAGCCCTGAATTGGGTGACAGTCTCCTCCGGAGCTAAAAACCTGTAGAATGCATGGGGCTAAAAAACTTGCTGCCGATAGACTGGGGGTGTTTGTCCCGACTCTCTCGCCCCCCGAGGTCTTCTGTATATATACACTCTGTCATACTGCATGCGAACCCTTAGATTGCTTCCAGATTTGCGATGGGGTGGGTAGAGAAAGAAAGAGAGAGAGAGAGAGAGAGTGAGGGAGACGGAGAGAGAGAGGGAGAAAAAGAGAGACCGACAGTATCAGAAAGAGAGAGATAGAGAGACAGAGGGAAAGACAGACAGATAGAATCATAGAGACAGACAGACAGAGAGAGAGGGGAGGGAGGGAAAGAGATAGAGAGAAAGACAGACAGGCAGGCAGAATAAGAGAGGCAGACAAAGAGAGAGACAGAGATAGACAGACAGACATGACAGAGACAGACAGACAGAAAGAGACAGCGAGAAAGAGAGAGAAAGAAAGAAAGAGTGAGAGAGAGAGAGAGAGGGAGAGACAGAGACAGAGAGACAGACAGAGGGAGACAGAGGGAGAGGGAGACATACAGACAGACAGGGAGAGAGAGAAAGACCGAGAGAGAGAGGCAGAGAGAAAGGGAGAGGGAGAAAGACAGACAGGGAGAGAGAGGAAGACAGACAGACGGGGAGAGAAAGAGAGACAGAGAGAGAGAGTGAGAGAGTGACAGAGAAAGAGAGAGAGAGAGAGAGCGAGCGAGAGAGAGCGAGCGAGAGACAGAGAGAGAGAGATTTTTTTCCATTCACCCCTGAAAAGTTGTCAAGTTTTCAAATTTACTAAATTATTCTATGCCAACAAAAACATTGTGTCAATACAAAACAAGGGTGACTGCCCACGTTGGAACAAACAGGAATCGGAAAAAAAAACATGAAAATAGAATCAGAACGCGTATTTTAATATCACACTAGATAAGACAGACAGGACCAGCTCGTCAAGACAACAAAGAAATTTGCTTTGTTACTTTTTTCACCGCTAGTTTCGATATTTATTGTTTATTTGTTTGTCTTTTATTTACACGTGGTAAAGGCCAGTTTGCCTAAACTTTGCGCCTGTCTTGTTTTATTACATAAGATAGATCTAATCGTTCTTGTTGTATTTTCGCGTTTTTCTGGTTCCTTATTGTATCAATCGACAATGTTACACGAACGTTCACAACAACAACAACAACAAAACAACAAAACTTGTCTGATGGTCTAATCTACAACCTGTGCATTATCAACATAACGCTTTATAACCAGCATTGAGAGAACGGATCGCTTACAATAGTTGAACACTTTTGAGTAATACACTCAATGATGCATCCGTGAAATGGCGAAGACTCGACTGAGTGGTATCAATCTTCCAAATAAGCCCCTTCGTACACTTAACTCTGGGTAGGAGCCAGGTGGGACCAAGACTGAGGGGATCCGAACCCCCAAGCTTCTAGTCATCAGTCTGTGGCACTAACCACTGCAGCACAATGTCTAGAGGAGTGGAGTTAAAAAATAATATTTTAAGGATCATCGGACCAAGGGAGATGTCCTTTGTGCACACCTTTTTTTGTTTTGTTTGTTTTTTGGTCACATTTTCTATACCATCTTAACGGCCACAGAAGTTGGCACAGTTTTTATTATGCAATAATGATGATGACGATGAGGATGATAATTCTTACGCCATAGAGTTCCATTCAGGATTGAAACTATGTGACAGGGCTGTACTCTACGCTTACTATCATAATATATCCTGGTATCAACCAGGCCCGAGAGATGTAGACACCTGTGGCGCTGGTGAGACGATTTGAACAACACTCTCAATAACGCATCCGTTAAGTGGATGAGACTCAACTGTGTGATCCCAGTCTTTCCAAAGAGCCCAAAGCGAGCTTAACTCTGGGTAGGAGTTGAAAAATCTTGCATTGTTTTTTTAATGGGACTGATGGGGACTTGAACCTACAACTTTCCAGTCGGTAGTCAGTTGCATTAACCGTTGTACCACAGTGTCCGAGAGAGTGGAGTTAATTGCTGTCATGTGTGGGCGTGAGAAATGATGTGTCTAACAAGGGTACACTGTCCTTGCATGAAGTGTCAGATAACATAGTATGAATCATGGAAGCAACATGTTGCAGAAGGTCGAGACCTCTACACCCCTCACACACACACACACACACACGCGCACACACACACACACCACACACACACACACACACACACACACACACACACCTCTCTCTCTCTCTCTCTCACTCACAAACTCTCACACACACACACACACACACACACACACTCACACACACACACACACACACACACACACAGCCCGGATACACACACACAACACACACACACACACCGCGCGCGCGCGCGCGCACACACACACATACACACACATTTGCGTCAGCAAACCAAATGAAGGACAAGGAAGTATGTATGGACTTACATTGAACAGTTTACATTAAGGCGAGTAAAAGACTCCACCTGTCCCAGCCCTCTTTTTTTGTTTTTGTTTTGTTTTTTCTTGTCCTGTGTTCCAGGAACCACAAAAACAGTAGAGTGTGTGGTCTAGTGGTTAAAGAACTATCAACAACGTGAGATCCCCGAGTTCGAAGGAATGATACAAGGTCATGCCGTTATGTCCACGTGCCATTGTGTCCACGTGCCATTATGTCCACATGCCCTTGTGTCCATGAGCCATTATGTCCACATGCCCTTGTGTCCATGAGCCATTGTGCGCGTGTCCACGTGCCATTGTGTCCATGTGCCATTATGTCCACGCGCCATTATGTCCACATGCCCTTGTGTCCATGCGCCACTGTGTCCGTTTGCTATTGTGTCCACGTGCCATTAAGTCTGCATGCCATTATGTCCACGTGCCATTATGTCCACATGCCCTTGTGTCCATGCGCCATTGTGTCCGTTTACTATTGTGTCCACGTGTCATTAAGTCCACCTGCCATTATGTCCATATGCCATTATGTCCATGTGCCATTGTGTCCGTTTGCTATTGTGTCCACGTGCCATTGTCTACATGCCATTATGTTCACGTGTCATTATGTCCACGTGCCATTATTTTCACGTGCCACTGTGTCCACAAGCAATTGTGACCATGAATATCCCAAAAGGGGCATATGCCGAGTCAAACTTGGTCATGGTGACTTTGTATCTTAGTTTATGTGTGTGTATGTGAGTATGAATGTGTGTATGTATGTATGCATGTGTGTTTGTATGTATGTATGTATGTATGTATGCATGAAGGTATGTATGTATATATGTATGTATGTATGTATGTATGTGTGTATGTATGTATGTATGTACGCATCCCTGATGTTTATATGTTCGTATGTACAAACGATTGTGCGTATGTGCATGTGTATATCAGTGCAAGTTCGTGTGTGTGTGTGTGTGTGTGTGTGTGTGTGTGTGTGTGTGGTGTGTGTGTGTGTGTGTGTGTGTGTGTGTGTGTGTGTGGTGTGTGTGTGGTGAGTGAGGGAGGAGAAAGAGAGAGAGACAGACAGACAGACACAAAGAGACCATATCCATATTTATCCCATACAAACTTTATAATTATCTGGTTGTAACGCACGCTGGGGAATCTGAAACAACGTGCGGGTACTGTGGCCCAATTTGGACCATCACAACCCAAACTGGGGCATCATAGCCCGGTTTGGGGTGTATTACGAGCGTTGGCCCCCAACTGAAAGTCCACATGGTAATTGGGCAAAGCGGCACGTGGACACGATGACATGTGGATACAAGAGCATGATGTCATAGAT
>CM060305.1:80353734-80361234 GCA_030674185.1 Monoplex corrugatus
ATGTTTTACGGATGGATGAATGAACGGATAACATCCATGTAACGTACGTATGTGTGAATGGATAATAAAGTGTTATAATCCATGTATCATACGTATATTATATTGTATGTATGATTAAGACCATTATCATTATCATTATTATCATATCTGTTATATTGAATGTACGTATGATTATGACCATTGTCATTATTATTATCATTATCATCAAGAGTATCATCACCATCACCATCAAGTTCAAGTTTATAATGCTTACAATCCAGCCGACTATTATAGCCATATCAGGGCTTACACTACGTCAAATACGACAATCAGGTTAAAATAAAATTATCATCTCATCATCATCATCATCATCATTCCCTCATCACAGTAATATGATAGTTGTAGATAAATGTCAAAAAGCGAAACTTGGATCTCCACATGGTGTCTGTAGATGTGACCGCAGCATTCGACACCATTAGCCAGAAGGGCCTGTGGGAGATACAACGAAAGTTTGGTTGCCCATAGAAGCTTGGTTTCGCTGTTAGCTTTCCTTGCACAATGTCAGGCTGACCATTCTGCAAGAATATGGGGAAGCATCAAAACCCTTCCCAATGCAGACTGGAGTGAAACAGAGATGCGTTCTAACACGATTGCTCTTTTTCATTCTCTTTGGGGCATTGCTAATTGATGCATTCGTGTAATCTGACAGGAATACTTCAAGTTCTCCTCCGATGGAGAATACTCAACCTGCGGAAACTCCAAGCCAAAACCCAAAATGCTCAAAGTCGTCCAGCAGAAAATTCTCTTCACACGTGACTGTACACTGGCTGCACACTCGCATGAAGATATCTAGTGCATCACTACCCTGTTTGCTGCGGCCTGCAAACGCTTTGGCTTCAGCAATATAAAGGCGATGTTTCAGCCAGCATGAACTCAGGCTTCTGCTGCTCCACCACCTTCCATTGTTCTCAACAACCAGGAGATCAAGACTGTAAACAAATTCTGATGCTTGGGTAGTACAGTAAACAGTAATGGATGGACATCTTGATGCTGAAGGCTAGCTCTGCCTTTGGCAAGTTGACGAAGAGGTTGTGGTAAGACCATGACATCAAATTCGTCACAAAGATTGCTCTGTATGGAGCAATAGTCTTGAACACCATGTTGAACTGCTCTGAGGCCTGGACTACCAGCCGACGTCACATTCAACAGCTGGAACATTTCCACCAAAGATGTCTGCACAAGATCTGCTTCACGTAGCAAGATCGAGTGTCCAATCTGTAAGTTCTGAAAAAAAAGTGTGGCTTGCAAAGTATGGAGTCTCTACTCATTTAAGTCTAGTATTGTTGGACAGACCATAGTGTTCGTAAGGAACACAACCGCCTCCCACACGCTTCAGGAAGTGAAGCGAGGACACTGAGGTCATGGAAGACTACTAAATCCGAACAAGGATACTACGAAGGTCAAACTTACAAGCAATGGCATCAACACCGTCAGCTGGGAAGACACTGCCCGCTAAAGATGCGACAACAGTGCACGCTGGCACACAGTCACACGAACCACGCAAAACAGATGCGAATTTAACGTCGGAGAGACAGCCCAAGGCTGCAGAACCCCTTGCTATATAACAGCATCTGTGAAAGAGTATATGTCTCCATGATCAGTCTTGTATTCCACAAGAAAACCCACAAAAAGCGATAAGAGAACAACTCATCCACTGAATCGACGGGAGACTTCACCATCATTCTGTACGTAGATTCTTTCTTTCTTATTTCTTTCCTTCTATTCATCTTTCTTTCTACAGTCATTTATTCATCAATCACAGAGTGTGGGGTGTTTGTGGCTTAGTGGTTAAATCATCTGCCTAAGACAAACCTGGATTCAAATCATGGATCGAGTAAGTAGTTACCTCTCCATGTCTTATCCCTCATCTAAATATTAAGCTGTGGCCAATGTGCTAGTTTTCTGTTTGAGAAGATAAACCCAGGTTTTGTGTGCAGCACTCAGTTAACGCAAGTGAACGATCTCACAGCAAGAAATGAGTTGTCCCTGTCAACATTCTGTAGCAAAATCCACTTTCATAGGTAACCAGAAATACAAAGACACACAGACAAAGACACTGACACAGAGACAAAGAAAGACACAGTGATAGACACAGACAGAAACACAGATACAGAAACAGAGACAAATGCAGATATAGCGACCTGAGACAAACACAGACACACACACACACAACACACGCACAAAATACAAGAGAAAAGAGAAGAGAGAGACAGAAGAGAGAGAGAGAGAGAAGAGAAGAAGGACAACGAAAACAGACAGACACACACAGAGACAGAAACAGACACAGTCAGCTCAGACATAAGACACACAGGACCTATGGAAAGCTAAACTGACACCACCGAATGATTGGAGCATTAAGATAGGCAGGCTGGGATTGAACTCGAGACATCAGATCTTGAGTCTAAGACTCTATCCCAAGAGTCTGTAGACCAAATAAGCTCTAATCCTTGTTGATACACTTTTAGTCCGCGGACAGGTATGCGCGTAAAACAAACAGACAAACACACAGACACAGACTGACAGACAGACAAACACATACACACACACACAAAACACATACATACACACACGCGCACGCACGCACAACACACACATACACACTCTCATACACACACACACACACACACGCACACACACAACACACCACACTCACTCAAACACGCACGCACACACACACAACATACAGAGAGAGACAGAGAGAGAGAGAGAGAGAGAGAGAGAGAGAGAGAGACAGACAGACAGACAGACAGACAGACAGAGACAGACAGAGACAGAGACAGAGACATAGAGAGAGCGGAGAGACACGAGAGAGAGAGAGAGAGAGAGAGAGAGAGAGAAGAGAGAGAGAGAGAGAGAGAGAAGAGAGAGAGAGAGAGAGAGAGAGGACCCTTCACCGGTCGATCCGAATGATTTTTCTCCTGTTCCGCTGGGGAAAAAAGGGGGAAAGTCTAAAAATAAAAAAGAAGAAAAAAAAAAAAAAAAAAGAAAAACAAAACAAAACTAAACAAAAGTAAAACAAAACAAAACGAAAAAGCACGTACACGAAGTGAACTAACTCTATCCCTCACGTCAAAATTACTCAGCCGGAGGCAGAGCGCGCGCGTCGGAAAGGAACGCCGGGTATGTCGCACCATATGCTTTAAATTGCTGGCCGTCAGGGGACATAACTCACGAACACAGCGCCCCCACGAGGCTGACGTCATAAGTTGCCAATTAGCCCAGTGTACGCGTCACTTCCTGTCTTACTGTTGACCTGAACCCGCAAGAAGGTCATGTCCGGGGTCAGAATTTCCATGAAAGGGCTTTGTCAAAACTTGACTGTGCATGGCCCGGAAGCTGTCTCACTCCATGTCTGTTTGTTCCAAGGCAAGTTTCACGTCTGAGGAATACATTTTTCGTTATGGATGGGGAGTAGCAGGGGATAGAATGTGTACGGGTGGATGTATTGATAGATGTATGGATATATGGCAGTACCCACGCGTGCAGGACACCTTCCAGGGCAGTACCTGTGAAAAAGCATGTGCCTCCAGGATCGGGGTCTTGTAATTCATCCACACTGGGCGACAAACGACCAGCATATCCACCCATCCATCGGATAAATGGAACAGTTCATCAATAACTAGACAGACACGCGTAAGGTAGTGCGGGCTACCCGAAAGAGAGATGAAGACGCAGTTTCAGGTTTTCAGTTTGAATTTCTCAAAATGACGTCTCCGCGCTCGGAATGAATTCCATATGCACTAACATCACAGGTGCCATGTGACGGAGAAGATCCAGAATGATCACGGCACAAGCCTTCAGCCTGTACATAAACCCATGAGCTGGCCAGGTCCTGAGGTCCTACCTAGACAGTTCCATAATTCTGAGGTCGCAGGGGAGTGAGGTGACAGTGACCTCAACTTTTCCCGGGGCCAGCGTTATGAGGGCGGCACCAATCCCCTCTCCCTCGCTTCAAATATATATTCATATTCACATATTTTTACCAAGACTTCAGAAAGGCAAGAAGGCTAATTGGTCTTCAAGGGAAGGGACCTGTGAAATCAACCTATCTCTGCAGTGTTTTTTTTTACCAAGGTAGTCGGGCAAAGCCTTTCTCTTCACGATTTTCAACTGCCGTGGGATCTTTAACGTGCGCAGCCAGAAGGCACACGGGTCTGGCTCGTTTTTCGTCCCCTTCCGAAGGACTAGACGTTCAGCTCGATTTTTCGGACAAACTGAGGAGAAAAGTCGAGGCCTCTACAGGGAGCGAACCCTGGAACCTCGAGTTAAGTTATTGGCAGGCGAACGTCTGAACCATTCTGCCACTCTTCTCCCTGTGCGGATGTACGGATAGATGTATGAGGATCCAGAGGAGGGTGAGAGAGGGCTCTTCCATTCTCTCATGATTTGATGGATGGGCTGGACCTGGTTGGTGCATGTTGTGTGGCTATGTCCCTGGGATTATCATCTCCCCACCTTGTCATTCGGTTTGAAAAACAAGCTAACTGATGACTGGGTCCGAATGGGTCATGCAACGCACAGACAGCCCCTCTTTGAAGAAATGGGAGACCCGGAAAAATCTATCCATCTGGCAGGAGGTACCCTGGCAGGATCGAACCCCAACCCTTCCAGATGGAAGTCTGACGTCTTCCACACTTGACTACAGCGCCCGTTGTTAACCCTATGACTCCCGCACCTTGTCCACCTTGTCCACCAGCATAGTGCATTTGTCAATCATGACAGCAAAGCAAAAACTGAGGAAGCAAAAACTTCCTGCAGGAAGCTGGTGGAAATGGTGAGGGAGTCAAAAGGTTAAGTTTTTGCAGTTGGTGGATAGGCTGCGGGAGTCAAAATGTTAACAATAGGACTTCATACCACCACCACCACCACCACCACCACCATCACCACCATCACACCATCACCACCACCACCATCATCACCACCATCACACAACCGCCACAACTACCATCACCATCACCATCACCACCACTAGCAGTTAAACAATGGTAGATTAAGAAGATAGCTTTCAAGTACAAGTCTCCGGTTTCCGCCAAACTCTGTCCCTTCTTCACCTATCCACCAGCTTTCTATCTTGCTAATCGGGATCTACACGTGTAACCCCCTTCAGCTTCCTCATCCGACACCACTCAAGCTTCCTGTAAAGGCGTTTCACTGCCTCACGATGTCTGAATCTTCCGCAAGCTTCTTTCACTCCCTGACCCTATTCGGTAACATCGCAAAGAATTACTGATTCTATGTGAATTTTTTTCTCTTCTTTATTCTGTGTGACGAGTGTTCCCAATCCCTAATTTCATTCATTGTTCTTTGGTACTCTTGTTATGTGATCGGTGTATCTGATATTAACTATCTAACGATGAGGTATTCTCGCGAGACGCTTAACAGACATCAGATACACTGATCATATCACTAATAAACAAGTCGCACCAAATCATCTAGCAGTCCACATCGTAATAAGCTCTGTTACGATGATCTGCTGACATCAGTTGGGGGAAACATTGTTGGTTTGGCCATGTAACATGTTCCAATGGCTTTGCTAAATCAATCCTACTGAGAGAAGGGGACAGAGAGGAAGACCAAAAAAAAAAAAAAAAAGTCAAAAGATTGAAAACATTGCGAAATAAACAGAGAAACTGTTTGCAGAGATCGACAGAGCTGGAGAAGAATGGTGAACTCTTCTTTGGTGGGGCACCTCAATAACACTTCACGAAGGTAAGGGAGAAGGTGTTACGTGTTTAGTTTGATGATGTAATATTCTGGCATTGTAGTGTGCAATAAGCCTGCTGTTGACACGGACCATAGACCATTTGCACATTCTTTCTTTTTTTTCTTGTCATTATTATTATTATTGTTGTTGTTGTTATTATTATTATTATTAACATTATCATTATCATCATTATTTTTATTATATTATGATTATCATTATTATAATTATTATTGTTATCATTATTATAATTATCATTAGTAGCAGTAGTAGTAGTAGTATCATCATCATCATCATCATCATTATTATTATCATTGTTACTACTATTATTATTATTACATTACGATGGTGAAGAAGACACGACACGACAGACACAACTAACCAGCACTCTAAACAAAGCTGGTGGACAGGGTCAGGGAGTGGAAAGGGTCAAGGTAACACGACAGACACAACCAACCAGCATACCAAACAAAGCTGGTGGACAGGGTCAGGGAGTGGAAAGGGTCAAGGTAACACGACAGACACAACCAACCAGCATACCAAACAAAGCTGGTGGACAGGGTCAGGGAGTGGAAAGGGTCAAGGTAACACGACAGACACAACCAACCAGCATACCAAACAAAGCTGGTGGACAGGGTCAGGGAGTGGAAAGGGTCAAGGTAACACGACAGACACAACCAACCAGCACACTAAACAAAGCTGGTGGACAGGGTCAGGGAGTGGAAAGGGTTAAGGTAACACGACAGACACACAGAACAACAAGACAGGGCGGGCATTTGATCTTCCACGGGACAGTAAGACAAAGTGAGCGCGACACAGAGACCAGTTCGCGTGACACTAAGGACAGTGTGTCGAGCTGTAGGCCATGTCACGTGTCAGTGTCACGTACCCTGGCAGTCTGTGTGTGGATGCCACGGCGCCGACCTCGCTTCACTTTGTCACTACTGGCAGCGACCCAAATTAGGGGAGATAGCTATGGAACAGTGTTTGTGTTTTACGGGGAAAAGTCGTTATTTCTTTGTAGATTCAAAACCCAACAGGCGTGATACCGCAGAGGATACGACGCTGGTTGTCCTGTTCGAGCAAATGGTTTAAACATACGCACGAACGAGCGCGCGCGCACGCGCGCACACACACACACACACACACACACACACACCCCACCACACTCACACAAAGAGAGAGAGAGAGAGAGAAAAAAGAGAGAGAGACAGAGAAAGAGAGAGACAGAGACACAGAGATAGAGACAGACAGACAGACAGACAGAGACAGAGACAGAGAGAGAGCTACTCCACCAGCAGGAGGAGAAAAGTTGCCGAATGGTTCAGACGTTCACCTGCCGATAACTACACTCGAGGTTCCAGGATTCGTTTCCAGTTGAGGCCTCGGCTTTTCTCCTCAGTTTGAAAGATAGGCTGATTTCTGTGTCTCTACCCCATGTCCCTCTGCTCGCCCACATCGTAGTTCAGCTCTCCACACGCCTCTAAAATCATTCAAGTCAGGTCACCATGACAGCAGGGTATGATGGGCCACAGAATATTTGACAGTTATTTACAGTGCTATGGTGCTGAGAATGAGGATGATAATGCTGATGCCATGAACTTTCATTTTGGAATAAGACTGTGTAACACGTTAGTACTATGCGTTTGTTTTCATCATATATATCCTGGCATTAACCAGGCCCGAGAGACACAGACGCCTGCTGTGTTGATCATTAGGTTTGTGCAACACTCTCAATAACGAGTTCATAAGTGGATGAG
>CM060305.1:80371234-80376234 GCA_030674185.1 Monoplex corrugatus
CCATGGCCATGCAAAATCAGTCCTCCTGAAAACTGTTGAAGGAGAGAGACAGGGGGGAGATGGACTGACAACTTTGCAGAATGGAAAAAGAAAGCATTTGCAGAGACGTAGGTTTTGGTACATAACCGGCAATCATCATCATCATGTGCCATGCCGCATGGCATTGGCGATCATGGTCCTCCACACGAATCTATCCCCTGTCGCTGCAAATACATCTCCCACCCTCTCTTTTCCAGGGAGAAAATGCTGGACGGACTTGCAGAGTGGCTGGGGACGAGGAGGGTGTGGGAGATGCTAGGGGCAACGAGAGATAGAGACAGATGGAAGTCCATGATCGCCAACGCCATGCGGCAGGGCACCTGATGATGATGATGACCCTCTTTTTCCTCAGCCACTCTGCAAGTCCGTCCAATATTTTCTCTCTAGGTCTAGCTGGTGTTCCCTTTCTTTCCAGCTTTCCTGTTGTGACCAGGTGTTCTAATTCCCATTTCCTCATAAAATGTCCTATAACCGAAAAACATGGAAAATTTAGTCAACAGTTATATAGAACGGTTTCACATTGACACTTCATGGTGTTAAAGGAGAAGAAAGAGGAGGAGGAGGAGAAGGAGAAGAAGAAGAAGAGGAAGAAAAAACGAAACGAAGAAACACAGAAAGAATCTCAGGTAATTTTCGTCAGACTTAGATGGAGCGCATATGGGCTTGTTCGTGTAAGAAAACAAGAAGGGGAAGAGAGAAAGAAATGAAATAAGACCGAAAGAATCCGTCAGATATTTGCTGTCAGATTTGGACAGAGCGCATGCGGATTTGTTCGTACGCAGAGAATTCTCCTCGAACAAACTCCACGTTATCAACAAATCGAATATCAGAAAATGTCGGAGGTGCCACCAGGGGAAATCGAGTTACAGAGGAGGGTAGATTGACTTTCTAAGAGTCTAAGCAACTTGCAGTGATAGTCTTTGGTTTCGTCCCTGGAGACAGCGACCAGAGTGAGCAATAGTGACTTGGTCGCCATCGTCTGCCTAAAAGTCTTCCCGTCTGTTGCAATGTGGCAAGGTTGAAAAATGGCTTGTGTCAGGGATTTTCTACTGTTGTTAAAATGACGGCTCTCTTTTATCTCCTTGGCTCGTTCTCTTGGCCGCTGTCGGTTTCTGTGTCTCTCTGTCCGTCTGTCTGTGTGTCTGTCAGTCTGTCTGTCTCAGTGTCTCCGTCTCTGTCTCTGTCTGTCTGTCTCAGTGTCTCCGTCTCTGTCTCTGTCTGTCTGTGTGTCTCTTATCTCTCACTCTGTCTCTCTCTCTCTCTCCCTTTCTGTTTCTGTCTGTCTGTCTGTCTGTGTGTGTCTCACACACACACACACACACACACACACACACACACACACACACACACACACACACACACACAATATATATATATATATATTACATACATTATTATATATATATATAGGTGTGTACACTTTTGTATATTCATACTATATAGTTAAATGTATTACCTTTTTTAATTTTTTAAAATTTTTTGGGTCTACCTGGTTTACATTGCTACGACTTGGAAAGTTTCATCTCATTTCATTCTAGCTGTCTCTGTCTGTTTGTCTGTCTGTCTGTCTGTCTGTCTATCTGTCTGTCTCTCTCTCACATATATGCGTATACACTTTTATATATTCATAGGTTAGACAGATGCCTTCCTATAATTCCCCCTCCCTCCCTTTTTTTTTTCGACTTGGTTTACATTTCTACCTTTTTTACGTGGATTAGCAACGGCCGATACGAAGTCGGCCTTTGTGCTATTATGTGTACTGTTGGGAAGTATCGTTTCATTTTATTCTCTCTCTCTCTCTCTCTCTCTCTCTCTCTCTCTCTCTCTTCTCTCTCTCTCTCTCTCCTCTCTCTCTCTCTCTCTCTTTCTCTCACCTGGACCATCACTAGTGGAGAGAAATAGCCTTGTTTGAGATATCTGTGCGTTTGTGTGTGTGTGCGTGCGTGCGCGTGAGTGTGTGTGTATGTAAGTGTGTGTGTGTGTATGTGTGTGTATGTGTGTGTGCGTGTGCGTGTGAGTGAATGTGTGTGTGTTTGTGTATGTGAAAGCGCGTGCACACGTGCACTTGTTTGTTTTTTTCTGTACAGGTGCGTGTACGCACGCAAGCGTTTCCTCGTCCGTTCACAACTGTGTTTTCTCTACAGTGAGTTGAGGACAACATAAACATCTAAAGATCGACAACCAAGGATCAACTTAACAAAAGATTTGTGGGATGGTAGCTGTAACTTTTGCGAGGCTGGCTGGTTGACTGGCATTCTTGTCAGATGACCCAAACCACTTTATGCGTTGGTGCGCTGTGTACTGGTTAATTTAATAGATTGATAAGATGTAGCACCACAGGCATCTTATACAAGATGTCTGTGTGTAGCACCAGCCATCTCTCTGACGTCATCGTTTCTTTTGCTTTTGCCAGCAGCACCGCCAGAGACGTCTTATCTCACATATAGTGAGTTTTTCTCTCCCCCCCCCCCACACCCCCACCTCTCCAGGTCTTTGGCCAGAGCCCGGGTCTGGCAATGATCGCCCTGTTCAGTGTTAGGTAAGGACGTGCGGCGAGGGAGAGGGAATGGACACTGCCATCATAATGCCGGCCTTGAGGAAGTGTTGGAGGAAGTGACACTTCACATACCTCTCCTCTGATCACATGCCTCTCCTCTGACCTCAGGATAATGCTACAGACTGTTACCGTAACCACCAACTTCTTGCGTAAAGCTGGTGGATAGGTAGGGTGAGGGGGTGAACGAGTGAAAGAGTTACACATAAGGTGATAAAAGGTACAGGGACTGAAAAAATGAAAATTCTGCAGAAACCTGTTGGATAGAATGAGGGGTTGAAAGGGTTAAATTTTGCAGGAAGCTGATGGATAAGGTGAGGGATTGAAAGTGTTAAAGTCTGCGGAGAGCTGGTGGATAGGGTTAGAGATTGATATGATTAAATTCAGAAAGAAGCTGGTGGGTAGGGCTAGGCCTTGAAAGGGTTAGTTCTTAGGGAAAGTGGTGGTGGAAAGCGCTAGAGACTTAAATGGTTAAGTTTGCAGAAAGCTGGTGGATAGGGTGAGGTACTGAAATTATTAAATTCAGAAGGAAGCTGGTAGATAAGGTGAGGAACTGAGATGGTCAAGTCCTACGGAGAAAACTGCAGACAGGATGAGACCTTGAAAGGGTTACATTCTTCAGGGAGCTGATGGATACGGTAAGCTACTGAGAGGGGTTAAAGTGAAAGTAGAGAAGACACGAGAAGCACGCGTGTCCGACTTGGAATGGCCACTTATGTTCACACAATCACCGGAACTGGCCACTTGACCAACGCAGTGAGACAGACATACATGTCATCATGTTGAACTCTGTCACTGAGTCAATCCAGAGACATTGATAGGGAGATAGGCAACTGACTGGCTCTACGTCACACACTGTCATATGATCCCCTTGTAACATAGACATGAATAGGGAGATAGGCAACTGACTGGCTCTCCGTAACATTCTGTGATATGACCCCTTTGTAACATAGACATTGATAGGGAGATTGGCAACTGACTGGCTCTGTCACACTCTGTGATATGACCCCTTGTAACATGGACATTGGAAGGGAGAAAGACAACCACTTTGTCACACTCTGTGACATCATCACAGACATGACTGGGGAAACAAGCAAATAGCTCTGCCATACTCTGTTATATGATCGCCTCGTAACATAGATGCGGATAGAGAAAAAGACAACCAGCTCTGTCACATTCGGTGACATTATCATCGTCATAGCTGGGAGACAAACAACGAGCTGTGTAACACTTTGTGATATGATCATAAATATGGATAAGAAGACAGACAACATGCTGTGTCACACTATACTATATGGCCATAGACATGATCAGGGAGACCGGCCACTAGCTCTGTCACACTCTGCGAAACGATCACGTCGCTATATAACACAAGGCTGATCTTTTCACATGCGACTACATCTCATCTAACATCGGGAGCTTAGGAGGTGAGTGTCTCGAGAGCGGCCAGGCATTGGTGCTCCAGATCTCATCCGCACCCTCGTGGTATTTCTTGTTCACTTCGGCTTGTGGCTTGGCTGCTGACTTCAGGGAATCAGGCCTGATGACAGCAGGGAAAGACCTGCTGGCTGCTTGGAAAGACGGCAAACTTGGGATCTCATTCGAGGCACGTCAGACCTTGCTGAACAGCAAAATGGGCTGTGTCTGGAGCATCATGCTTGGCCACTTTCGCGGCCGTTCAAACAACCTCTGTGGTTGAAGGAAGACAACGTTGGGAGCTTCCGACTGCTAAGTGTCGAGATTACAGTTAGGGGAAAGGTGCTGACAGCTTTCTCAGCTGGTAGAAGGGCGGGCTTTCGAAAGAGAGATGAAGACCAGAGTGAGGCGAGAGAGGAGTCTTACATTCTCTCTTGGTCCAGAGGCTGGGCCGGTCCTGGTTGGTGTGTGTTGTGTGGCTATGTCCGGGGGATTGTCATCTCCCCACCTTGCCATTTTCGAAAAAAAACAACAACTAGAATTAGGTCAAGCCAAGTCCTGAAATCGTGCAGTGCTGGTCTCTCTATTTGATGTCTCTGGTCCACACAAGAACAGGAATTGACCACTTGACAATCGCACCGAGACATGATTCTGTCACTGAACGGTATCTCCTGTCTCACACCGAGTCAACTGAGTCGGTACGAACTTTGGACTCATTCGCTGAGTCACTACGACAATAGTCACATCCAGAACAGATTTGGTTTTGGAAGGGAAAGCCTTGCATGGACAATGCGATCAACGGACGAAGGAAGGATGTGAAGAAACTTTCATTGTAATGTTCACTTACAATGGTGATGTTCCATAACTGAATTAATTGTTCATTTCCATAATGGTTGTAACATTACTTGAAATATCGTAATGAAATCTGACACGACACAACGCAGCACATCAGAAAACACAAAAACACAATGATCGCTGCAGGACCCAACAA
>CM060305.1:80396234-80403734 GCA_030674185.1 Monoplex corrugatus
ACATGAATACTGTTCACACTCACACAGACATAAAACCTTAGGACTTGAATATTGTTCACATTAACACAAACTTAGGACATGAATACTGTTTACACTCACACAGACATAAAACCTTAGGACTTGAATATTGTTCACATTAACACAAACTTAGGACTTGAATACTGTTCACATTAACACAAACGTTAACACTTTGACTCCGGCACCCTGTTCACCAGCATCCTGCACTGTCAGCCATTGTCAACCATGGTAGCAAAGCAAAAACTTAAGTCATTGACTCCCTCACCCTATCCACCAACTTCTTGCAGGAAGCTGATTGATAGGGTGAGGGGGTCAAAGGGTTAAGTTTTTGCAGTTGGTGGATAGGGTGCAAGAGTCAAAGGGTTAAACCATAGGTCTTGAATACTGTTCACATTAATACAATCGTAAAACTGAACACTTGAATACACAAACTTAGGACTTGGATTATGTTTACAATAACACAAACTTAGGACTTGGATTCTGTTTACACTTACACAAACATAAAACCTTTGGACTTGAACACTATTCACATTAACACAAACTAAGGACATAAATACTATTCACACTAACAGAAAAGTAAAAGCTTCAGACTTCAACACTATTCACACTAACACAAACTAAGGACAAATACTATTCACACTAACACAAACGTGAAACCTTAGGACTTCGTTAGCACAAACGTACACGAAATACTTACCTTTGGGTCTTCAACTGGGTACAAAGACAAACTATCTACAAAAACGACATGCAGACAAATTTACAATTCAGGATCAACACGCAGTTAATAAATCACACAGCAGTAATAGCTGGAGTGGGAAGGGAGATGCAGATAATGTGCATAGCAGAAAATGTAACACTGTTCAGATCTTAAGGTGAGTCGAGTACCTTTCTTTTTCATACCAGTTTGTTATCTCAACTGTAGTCATTATTCGTGTTCAAGTCATATTGTTTAGTGACACAGTGTAAGTCCTACAGAAATTCAAAGACTGAAAGCAGTCATATATATATATATATATATATATATATATATATATATATATATATATATATAATATATATATATAAAAGAATAGCCACTGATAGGGTGTGTAATACCTCACAAGCACCAAGAAAACCAATCCTGAGATTCCAAAACTCAAGCTGCGTAAAACAAAATCTTAAAACATACAGAAAATTGGCTCCAAAGTTCTGCAACACTTTCTGCAGCAGAGTCAGTGGACATCCATCAAATGTTTCTTTCTTCAACCAAGTCAGTAGACATTCACCACAAAAGAAAGTTAAAAGACACAACCGCAGAGGGACAAGTCCACGAAGCAGATCCTCCAGCATTGAACCCACAGCTTGCAATGGATGAGCTCCCTTCACCAGCAAGGGAGGTAAAGCACGGGTAGACAGGACCCGAGACAGTGAGGCCAGGACTAGACTTTTCGCCATAAAACTCGCCTGCTCCAAACGACCCTCATTGCATATTCAACGGCCACCTCCTGTCACTCACGACACAAACGGGTGGGCGACCTTGAGTGCGGAGACAGACGACCTTGAATGGTAAAAGCACACCGTTGTCACGAGACTCACAGGAAACGGAAGTGCGAGGTGCACTTTAGGCAAGAAGAGGTAATGGTTTAGTGAAGGTGAATGCAGACTGAGAGTGTCAGAAAGGTCGGTAAAGCGTTTTCCCATAACCCTGATGTTGTTGGCGAGTCTGGTCTGGAGTTAAGTCAAGAAGGATTCATTGTACTCGGTTAATTCCATATGCACTCCACCCAGTTAGCTGGCAGACTCCTTGAGCTTAAACACAATCCTATGGCAACGTCTTGAAATGAGGAATGGAATCCAGGTCTGTGAAAAACTGACACCACCTGGATGTTGTGAGTAATGAGTAAAAATGGACAGTGAACAAGCCAACTGTTGTGTTGCAGGGTGGTACTGACCTCCAGGCATAACATCTTCAGGTCAATGACAAATATAGACGTATTGTTCCTGAACTCTAAATGAGCAAAACAGCTCGTCTAGAAAGTGACAGATTCTTCTTCTTCTTCTTCTTGTCATCATCACTATCACTATTATTATTATTATTATTGTTGTTGTTGTTGTTGTTGTTGTTGTATTGTAGTTGTTGTTATTATTGTTTTTAATGTTGTTTTCATCATCACCAATATTATCATCATCATCATCATCATCATCATCATCATCATCATCATTTTGTATACAGTATACATTTATTCAGAAAAAGTTGTTCATCAGCAACCTTACAACAAAGTGTGTATTTTCTTGCTTCTCTTGCGGTGTTTATAATATCTGCCTCACTCAAAGAGTGAACAAAGCATCTCCACAGTATATCATAATCATATAGTGCAGTTCTCCAATCTCCACAGTATATCATAATCATATAGTGGAGTTCTCCAATCTCCACAGTATATCATAATCATATAGTGCAGTTCTCCAATCTCCATAGTATATCATAATCATATAGTGCAGTTCTCCAATCTCCACAGTATATCATAATCATATAGTGCAGTTCTCCAATCTCCACAGTATATCATAATCATATAGTGCAGTTCTCCAATCTCCAGAGTATATCATAATCATATAGTGAAGTTCTCCAATCTCCACAGTATATCATAATCATATAGTGCAGTTCTCCAAACTCATTCGAATTCACAGCGCTTAATACTCAATCAGACATTTTAGTGGAACGTAGAGAACTCAAGCTGTCAGGCGAGCTGACCACACTGCACTATATTGTTGCACAGTCTGCATCTTCGCTTGGCGTACAATGCTGGGTGTGTTTATGTTTCCACCAGCCACCTGACTCTGACATGACTTGCAGGGTCTTTGACATGTATATGTCCTATTCTGTGAACGTATATTTACGAAGAGGGTTTTTAAGCACTGACAGATAGATCTATGCATACATCGTGACATGGGAGGTCGGAAAACAAACACAATACAACACAAAACAAAAAACAAAACAAAACAAAACAAAACAAACAAAACAAAACAAACAAAAAACCGCCACAAAACAAAAAAACAAACTTGACCCACCAGGCAGAGATTCATTTTCAGGTTCGTATTGCCTATAGCACAGCCGAATGCCTGAGCCACAAAAGGGCAAGCACCACGTTAAAACCGACACCGAAATTCAAGTCAAAAGACAGCAATCAAAAACCAAGCTCACTATAATCTTTTAAAGTCTGAAATGCAGGTAAAAACTCGTTCTCTCATATATATATAAACACATCAAATGAAATCTATCGATCTCTTGTTAAAACTTGAAAAATGTAAACGTGTCAAGACGGATCGAACTTAGAATCTAACGATTGGCAGTCCAACGTTTTTACCTACTTAGACTACAACACACATATCTGTCTCTTTCAAAGAGCGATCTGCGAGTGTCCATAAGCACCTGAATCATTAGAAAGTGTATGGTGTGTGGGGACTGGGGCTGGCTGAATCCACGACCTGCTCCAATGTCAGAGCCTGTGAAGGGGCCATT
Source organism: Monoplex corrugatus (assembly GCA_030674185.1). Classification (NCBI taxonomy): domain Eukaryota; kingdom Metazoa; phylum Mollusca; class Gastropoda; order Littorinimorpha; family Ranellidae; genus Monoplex; species Monoplex corrugatus. The sequence continues at coordinate 80,399,749 of CM060305.1, forward strand.
ACAGGCATCCTGTGCAGATAGCCCCACTTTTCCCTGCTTACGGGTCATTTTATTTCCCCTGCCCTGCTGCACGGGTCTGGTTGAAATCATAAAAACTGTGTATGTCCTTTAATATCCCATCTTATGTATAAAAGCTTCTGAAAGCTTCTTCGACGTATAAATGGTTTCTCTCTCTGTCTGTTTCTCTGTTTGTCTTTATTTCTATCTGTCTGCCTGCCTGTCTGTCTGTCTGTCTGGCTCTCTCTCTCTCTCTCTCTCTCTCTCTTCTATCTGTCTGCCTGCCTATAAATCTATCTGGTTCTCTCTCTCTCTCTCTCTGTATCCCCCCCCCCCCCGATTTCTCTTTTTCACACACACACTCTGTCTCTCATAGTATTTCTGTCTCTCTGTTTACCTCAGTCTCTCTTTCTACCTCACCACCACCACCACCACCACCCCTTTTTTCTTTTAACCCTTTGACTCCCGCATCCTATCCACAAACTGCAAAAACTTGGACCTTTTGATTTCCTCACCCTATCCACCAGCTTCCTGCAGGAAGCTGGTGGATAGGGTGAGGGAGCCAAAGGGTTAAGTTTTTTGCTTTACCAGCATGGTTGACAATGCAGGGTGCTGGTGGATAGGGTGCGGGAGTCAAAGGGTTAATCTCTCTCTCTCTTGTGGTTGTTATATGTATGAAGATACAAAGCAGCAAGAATAAGCTGTAAGACAGGACCAATTAGAATTGATGCTGTTTCTTTAAGTGATAAGGTGTTTTCAAGTTTGAACTCTCTGTCCCCTGTCTCTTTGTCTGTCTGTCTCTGACTCTGTCTCTGTCTCTCTCTCTGTCTCTCTCTCTCTGTCTGTCTGTCTGTCTGTCTCTCTGTCTCATTCTATCTCTCTGTCTTATTCTGTCTCTCTGTCTGTCTCATTCTCTCTGTGTCTCTCTCTGTATTTCTCTGTGTCTCTCTGCCTCTCTCAGACAGGAAGAGAGAGAGTGTGTGTATTGTTTTGTGTTTGCGTGGCGCGCGCGTGTGTGTATGTATATGTGAGTGTGTATGTGTATGTGTATGTGTGCGTGTGTGTGTTTGTGTGTCCATGTGTATGTAGTGTTTTCATATGTGTGTATGTGTGTGTGTATGTATATATATATATAATATATATATAATTATATATATATAATATATATATATAGTGTGTGTGTGTGTGTGTGTGTGTGTGTAGCATGATACTGTGTGTGTGTGTGTAGTATGATTTTGTGTGTGTGTGTCTGTGTGTGTGTGTGTGTGTGTGTGTGTGTGTGTGGTATGTTTGTGTGTGTGTATATGTGTTTATATGTAGTATGATTATGTGTGTGTGTGTAGTATTATTTTGTGTGTGTGTGTGTGTGTGTGTGTGTGTGTGTGTGTGTGTGTGTGTGTGTGTGTGTGTGTGTGTGTAAGTGTGTGTGTGTGTGTGTGTGTGTGTGTGTGTAGTATGATTGTATGTGTGTGACTAGTTTGTGATTTAACAAACGAACAAAGAAAGAAAGAAAGAAAGAAACAAAAAATTTACAACAAAAATAAAACAAAACAACAAGACAACCCTCCTTCTCCATGCAGACTTTCGTGGCAAATGGCAAAGGATTTCACAAGGTACAACAAACAACGCTCCCTTTAAACAACAACCACAAAGAAATGGGGTGGGGTGTGGGTGGGGGTGGGGTGGGGGATGTTGGGAACCTGGGAACTGAAGGTGGGGAGGGGGGGGGGTCTCGATTACAATTCTCAACCGATTCCCCCTCTCAGCTTTCTCCTGCCTATCATCAATTATTTGAACACGTACCCGGACATATCTTGAATTAACCCGTTGACTCTCTCAACCTGTTTACCAGCTTCCTGTTTTTTATCAGCAATGACAGGAAAGCACAACCTTAACCCCTTTTCACTCCCTCATCTTAATTACCAGTTTGTGTGTGTGTGTGTGTGTGTGTGTGTGTTGTGTGTGTGTGTGTGTGTGTGTGGTGCGTGTGTGTGTGTGTGTAATCCCCCATGACAGCAAAGCAAAACAGAACACACGCATACAACACAAACACACACAGAGGATCAGACACAGACAGACAGACAGACAGACACACACACACACACACGCATGCACACACAGAGACACATGCACACAAACAAACACACACACACACACTCACACAACACAAACACACACACGCACACACACAACACTCACACACATACAAACACACACACACACACACGCACACACATACACACACACACACACTCATACAACGCACACAAACAGACACAAACAGGCACAACACACTCACACACACACACACACACACACACACACACACACACACCATACAATACACACACACAGACACACACACAACATAACACACACACACACACACACACACACACACACACACACACACACACACACACAGAGAAACTTTCACTCCGTCATTCTATCCACAAGCTTCCTGCATTAACACCCACGACAGAACAGCAGAAACTTAACTCTTTGACTCCCTCACCCTAACAACACATCTTCCTGATTTGTTAGTCATGACAGCAAAGCGAAAAATTAACCCTTTTACTCCTTCGTCTTAGCCAAAGCTTCTTGCAAGCGGTCTTACCATCAAATGCTGATCAATTAACATCAGGAAGAGAGTTCTGCAGTGTCAATAGAACCAATATTATTGTACGATTGGAAAGCCTGAACAATCAACAAACAAATCAGACCAAGATCGAAGCAGCTGAAATGTGGTTTCGAAGAAGATTGTGAAGAGTTCTATAGACGGCAAATAAAAGAAACAAGACAGTCTTTACAAAAGCAAACACAAAACGAACGTTATTGGAGAAGATTAAGAAAAGACAAACAACGCTTACTGGACATTTTACGATACAAAATACATTTGAGCACCCAGTCACAACAGGAAAGCCAGATAGAAAGGGAGCAAGCACCAGGCAGACCCAGAGAAACATATCAGATAGTGTTGTAGAGCGGATGGGACCGGAAATGCAGGAGATATACTTGCAGAAACAAAAGATTGATTCGTGTGGAGGGTCATGATCGTCAACACCATTCGCCAAGGCACATGATGATGATGATGATGATGATGATGAAAGCTAAATAAAGTTAACATTTAATCCTTCCACTCCCATATTATTGGCTTCTGCCACAGTCTGAAAAAAAAGAAAAAAAATCCCATGATTCTATCCATCAGCTTTCTTGACTATTGCGCGCGGCGCACGCGCGCGCACGCACACACACACACACACACACACACACAAACACACACACACACACACACACACTATCCCTCCCCCCAACACACAGACACCCAGACACATACATAATACATACATACATACATACATACATACATAATACACATACACACATACGTACATACGTACATCCATCCATCCATCCATCTATCCATCCATCCATCCATCCATACATAATATATACATAAATACACACACATAATACAAATATACAAACATACATAGATACATAGATACATACATACATACATACATACATACATACATACATACACACATATATACATCCATCCATCCATCCATCCATCCATCAATCCATCCATCCATCCATCCATCCATCCATCCATCCATACCCACACGTAACCTCTCCCCCCCCCACACACACACATACACACCCTCCCCCCACCCACCACCCCCACCCCCCCAAACACACACACATCTTTCGTAATCCTGACAGAAGCAGACCAGTGGAGCAACTGGCACTGAATAAAACAGTAGCAGACATTCCACTACAGGTCGATCAGATTTACACTGCACGCACGTTGCATTCTTAACCAGGTTGCAGTAATTAAACTGGAGGAGACAGGCTGGCAGCCGTCAACAATACCACAATCAGGTGCCAATCGGCCAACAAACTCACACATACCTCGGCCGCTTATAGCAGATGGACAACCCACCTGGATTAGGACTCAAGTTAGGGAGGAAGAAGTGAACGGT
>CM060305.1:80443734-80466234 GCA_030674185.1 Monoplex corrugatus
TGGTCAGTTGGCTGGTTGGTTGGTTGGTTGGTTGGTTGGTGTTGATAGGTTTGTTAGTTGGTTTGTTGGTTGGTTGGCTGATTAGTTGGTTGGTTGGTTGGCTGTTTGGTTGGTTGGCTGGTTGGTTGGCTGGTTGGTTGGTTGGTTGGTTGATAGGTTGGTTGGTTGGTTTGTTAGTTGGTTGGTTGGTTGGTTAGATGGTTGGTCGGTTGCTCGGTTGGTTGGTTGATTGGTCGGTAGGCTTGTTGGCTAGTCGATAGGCTTGTTGGTTGGTTGGTTGGTTGGCTGGTTGGTAGGGTTGGTTGGTTGGGTTGGTTGGTTGGTTGTACAGTGAAAAACTGCTCAGCAAAATTTTTATTGCAATTCAGCTCTCTGTACAGATTGCTTTGGTCGGCTGGGTACTAGATTGGTAGGTTTGTTGGTTAGTTATATGGTTGGTTGGTTGACTGGTTGGTTGGTTGGTTGGTTAGTTGATTGGCTGGCTGGCTATCTGGTTGGTTGGCTGATAACTTGTTGGTTGATTGGTTGTTAGTGATTTGGTTGGTTGGTTGGCTGATTGGTCGGTTGCTTGGTTAGTTGGTTGGTTGGTTGTCCGTTGAAAAGCCGCCAGGCAATTGTGTCGCATTTCAGACACCTGTGCGAACTGGCTTGGTTGGTGGGTGGGTTGATTGGTTGGTTAGCTGACTGGTTGGCTAATTGATTGGTTGGTTAATTGACAAAAGAAAAACTACTCTTAAAAAAAAAACATTTCCTAAAAACTAACTTGTTTGATTAATTATTTGATACAGCTTCATTGATTTCGAAACATAGTTATAGTCCAGCTATGGAGAAACATAAGACTGCACAAAGATTTACCAAGAAACTTGCTACCCAGACGTTATAAAACACAAGAAGGAAGCCCACTATTTTGTCATATAATCGATCTCCACCTCCCTTGCCAGTGAAGTTAATGTCTTGTACATTATTGATTGACTCTTTTCCTCTCAACACACTCCCCAACCAACCATCTCCACTCCTCCCTGGCACATTGTCCTTGTTGTCTTGGTTATTTCGGGCAGCTGCTCTTTTCGTGTCACTTGGGACGGAGGTGCTTCTCTATGTCTCTGTCTCTCTGTCTTTTTTTGTCTTTCTGTCTCTGTCTATCTCTGTGTGTCTTTCTGTCTCTTTGTGTGTGTGTGTCTCTCTGCCTCTGTCTTTATGTCTGTCTGTCTTTGTCTCTTGCTCGCTCTCTCCTCCCCCCCCCCCCTCTCTCTCTCTCTCTCCCTCTTTTGTCTCTGTGTATCTTCCTCTGTTGTCTCTCTTGTCTTCTCTGTCTCTCTGTCTGTCTCTCCGTCTGTCTGTCTGCCTGCCTGTCTGTCTGTCTGTCTCTCTCTCTCTCTCCCCCCTCTCTCTTCTCCTCTCTGTGTCTCTGTGTATCTTCCTCTGCTGCTCTCTCTGTCTTCTCTGTCTCTCTGTCTGTCCTCGTCTGTCTGTCTGCCTGCCTGCTGCCTGTCTGTCTGTCTGTCTGTCTGTCTGTCTGTCTCTCTCTCTCTCTCTCTCTCTCTCTCTCTCTCTCTCCTCCTGCGCGTATGTATGTATGTTTGTGTGTATGTATGTATGCATGTATGTATGTGTGTATGTATGTATGTATGTATGTATGTATGTGTGTATGTGATGTGTGTATGTATGTATGTATTATGTATGTATATATGTATGTATGCATGTATGTATTGTGTGTGTGTGTGTGTGGTGTGTTGTGTGTGTGTCTGTGTGTATGTGTGTGTGTGTGTGTGTGTTACCAAACAATGTTCAGCAACATTTCCTCAGCTGTCTCTGCATTGATCTTAACTAAATTTTGTATCAAATGTGTGGAATCGTAAAGAAGTCGTGAAGCGCAAGTTGGATGTCTTTGCACTATAGCAAAGGTCACATGGACATAAACCACGCTTAAAATCAGGATTTCAGACCAACATGACTGACAGTGTTCAAGCAAATAGGAATAGGAAAAACACAAAGCAGAATCAGAACACGTATCAAAAATCAATATAAAACAAAATATAACAGTAAGAAAAGACAGACGCAGTCAGCATCTTTCTAAAAATGTTTGTAAACAACATTTCGTCAAAGCTTCTATAAAATATTTACATTAAGTTTTCAGTCTAGCAGCTTTCATTTAAGTTTTTATTACAACTGAAGTCTCTCCAAGGTGGTAGTGATCTTTTTCCATAAAAATGAGATTGTTAGAATGGCTTGACCCGATTGCTGGCATTGTCCTTGTTGTGTTAGATGGATATTTCTTGAAACTGTTTCTTCTTCTTTTGTTGCTGTTCGTGTACTCCTATCCACTAGCGCTTAGCTCGATTTTTTCTACAGACATTCGGCCCAAAAGCTACCTAAAAGAGAGGAAAAACAGAACAAAAGTCAAACATGTAGATTTGAATGAGACTCGAACCCGCACGATAACAGGTACACACAACTTTCACTGTCCAACCATCATCATTTTCCTCATTTCCTTGTTGAGAACCGCTGAGCAGTTTTTACAGTTTTACTACTTTTCGTTCCCGATGGGGAAAATAAACTTTTTTTTTCTTTCTGGGTTTCAGTCACTGTGCTAGGAATATAGACGCTCGACTCTGTTTCTGAAGTGATAAATTCATGCTGGTTCAGTTATAGAGATAATAGTAGACAAAACCATAAATTTGGGAGAATATAAAACTTAATCCAAAACCAAAGTTTCTGCACAGGCCTGGTCTATGGCATGATCATTCTAGATGGTTTTTTTTTCATATTTAGGGCTGCTTGGCTCTGCTGATATATAGGATCAAGAGAGAGAGAGAGAGGGGGGGGAGGAAGGAGAGAGAGAGAGAGAGGAGAGGGAGGAGAGAGAGAGAGAGAGAATGAGTGAAACTGAAACGAAACTGACAAGACTAATATTTCTTTTGGAACCATTCGAGATCATGACACAGAGTACACTGAAACTTGAAAATGAAAAAATATACCAGGGTCAGATATGACATAGGAACTTTTTAAGGCTGGCAAGGCGTTTGTGCCAGAACGCCTCAAAAAAACAGATGAGATTTGTGTTTGGTTGTCGGTGGGTGTCATAGCTCATCGTCATGTTCTCACAGCTCTTAACTTGCACTCCACTCCATCCACCCACCCACCCAAGCCATCCCCCTCTCGTCCAGCTCCTCCCCTGCACCTCCTCCACCACACCATCCCCCAACACACCCCTTTCCCACCACCGACTGTCAATAGGATTTTTTCCCCAAAAATAACCTCTTCACTACCAGGTTTTTGTGCATTGACTGGGAGGGTGGTGTGGGGTGGAGGTTGGGGCTTTCCTGTGATGTAAGACGAATTTACACTGAGCAGCTAGTGGTGTTTGTAATTCAGACCTTAAATTATCTGTTTATTTACTTTATGTAGACTATCTGTTCTTTTCTTTGAAGATAAGATACACAGATACACATGCCATTTATATGTAACCAAGCTGTTCCAATGATAGACTGATACAATACTAGTAAAAAACATAGACTAGGTAAAACATAGGCTAGGTGGGACCTCAGGACCTGACCAGCTTAAGGGTTTATGTGCAGGCTTAAGGTTTGTGCCATGACCACCATACACGTGGCATTTATGATGTTAGTGCATATGGAATTCGTTCCGAGCGCGGAGATGTTATCTTGAGAAACTGAAACTGAAACTGAAACTGAAACTTCCTGATTGGTATAGCGGTACGGTTACCGCTTCCAATACGAATGCATGGGTTTGAACCTTGATCACAAAACTGTGTGTGTGTTGGGTGTGTGTGGGGGGGAGGATCATTCCACCTAGTTATGAGTCACAACCTAATCTTATTCAAGGTTGAGGAAGACAAAGCAGGGAGGATAAGAAGCGGAACACACCCATAAAAAGCTGAACTGAGAGAAAAGAGGTCCCTTACCATTTCATTCCTCAGCTACCCGGCATATTGTCAAGGGCCTACCATTACCATTATCATGATGTGTCGCCTTCTCACCAGGCCTGATTTCAGTCAATTCAAATGAATAAAATAATAGACACAAACTTTGGGTGAACATGCATGGGTAATAAGAGCGTGTCTGCAGACACCAGGAGCACAGACGACATGAAAGAATGAAGGAGGGGACAAGAGAGAGAGAGAGAGAGAGAGAGAGAGAGGGAGGGAGAGAGAGAGAGAGAGGGAGGAGAGAGAGAGAGAGAGAGAGAGAGAGAACAAAAGATAGACAAAGAGACAGACATAGGCAGAGAGAGAAAGAGAGAGAGACAGACGGACAGAGAGAGACAGAGACACAGAGAGAGGGAGGTAGACAAAGAAAGAGGGAGACAGACGGACAGAGAGAGACAGAGACAGAGAGAGAGGGAGGTAGACAAAGAGAGAGGGAGACAGACAGCCAGACAGCCAGACAAACAGACAGAAACAGAGTGAAAGAGAGAGAGAGAGAGAAGGAGAGAAAGAGAGAGAAAGAGAGAGACTGAAACAGAGAGACAGAGAGACAGAGAGACAGAGAGACAGAGACACAGAGACAGAGACAGACAGAGAGACAGAGACAGAGACAGAGAGAGACAGAGACAGATACATACATACATACATACATACATACATACATACATACATACAGACAGACAGACAGACACACAGACAGGTTCACCCCCACCCCATAACCCCTGCTGTGTTGTGAAGGGTGATGTGTGGGATCCCCCACGCACGGTGAATTGAGACAAGTGTCATACGCTCTTCAGAGCTCGGCTGGGGACGAACGTGTGGAGGTATGGGCTGTCAAATCGCAGCTGGGAGAGGAAAAAAAAATGGGAAAGGAAAAAAAAAAAAAAAAAAAAAAAAAAGGAGGAGCAAGACTGCCAGATATAAAAAAAACTGCAAAATATGTTTTCAGCGCCTAGCCATCGTATGGAAATATTTCCCTAAAGAATGCTACAATCATTTTCGTTTTATCATCAAACGGCACGACGGGCTCAGTAGTTAACTAACCATTTGACTGCAACACCCTGTCCACCAGCATCCTGCATGGTCAAGCATGGTAGCAAAACAAAAACTTAACCCTTTGACTCCCTCACCCTATCCACCAGCTTCATGCATAGCAAAAACTTTACCCTTAGACTTCCTCACCCTATCTACCAGCTTCCTGCGCAAGAGAAAAATTAACCCTTTGACTCCCTCTCACCCTACCCACCAGCTTCCTGCGCAGAGAAAAATTAACCCTTTTACTCCCTTACCCTACCCACCAGCTTCCTGCACAGCAAAAACTTAACCCTTTGACTCCCTCTCAGCCTATCTATTAGCTTCCTATATATAGCATACACTCAACCCTATGACTCTCACCCTATTCACCAGCTTCCTGCACAAGAAAACTTAACCCTTTGACTCCCTCATCCTATCCACCAGCTTCCTGCACAGAAAAAAACGTAACCCTTTTGGCTCCCTCACCCTATCCACCAGCTTCCTGCACAGCAAAAACTTAACCCTTTGACTCCCTCACCCTATCTACCAGCTTCCTGCACAAGAAAACTTAAACTTTTGACTCCCTGATCCTATCCACCAGCTTCCTGCACATGAAAACTTAACCCTTTGACTCCCTCACCCCATCCACCAGCTTCCTGCACAGCAAAAACTTAACCCTTTGACTCCCTCACCCAATCTACCAGCTTCCTGCACAAGAAAACTTAACCCTTTGAATCCCTCACCCTATTCACCAGTTCCTGCAGGAAGCCGGTAGATAGGATGAGGCAGTCAAAGGGTTACGGGGTTTTTTTTGCAGTTGGTAAATAGGATGTGGGAGTCAAAGGGTTAAGTGGGTAAGACATCATATTTCCAATTGGAATTTACAGTCGGTAGAAATGGGATCCTCTATTTTACATCCATATTTTCATGTCTGTGGGACCGACTGTGTCTTCTTGGCGGGACAACGTTTTTTGTTTTGTTTTTTGTTGTTGTGTTTTTGTTGTTTTTTTTCTAGCAGGAAGCTGGCTGATAAGGGAAGAGGGTTAAAATGATTAAACAAACGAATCATACAGAAAGCTGGTGGACAGGATGAGGACATGGAGGAAAGATGGTCCAGTAGTTAGCGCATTATGGCAACGTGGCACAGTGGTTAGCCAAAAAGACTATTCACTTGAAGGTCTGGGTTTACAATCCCCATCAGTCTGAAAAAGCATTATCGTGGGACTTTTCAACCGCGACTGTCTCCTATCAAGAGTTAAGTCTGCTTTGGGTTCAATGAAAAGACAGTGGCACGCAGTTTGTCTTATCCACTTTACGGACGCGTCAGCGTATGTGTTGCTGACAATTATTTTCGACACTGCAGGTGTCTGTGTTTCTCAAGCTTGGTTGATACTGGGATGTACTATGAAAATGAACACAGGGAACAGCCATGGCATACAGTTCGAAACGGACCTCCAAAGTGCCGTCACAATCATCTCATTGTCATCACCATAGCACCGTACAAAACAGTCCCTGATTCAGTGGATTTTCATGCCATAATCTCATGGTACCATGAGAGTTGGTGGGTATATAGAGGTGACATGCGACTACATCTCAAACCGAACGGACCAATGATTGGTTGATATTTTCGATTATATGGCAGACGTCATTGCATATGTATAATACTTATGTATGAATTATGATCTCACACAGCGGAATCACGTGATCAACAACCTAAAACTAATAATATCCACCACGTGCGTGGCATAATATCTCTCCATTGTGTGTACACGTTCTGTCTTATCTCCTGGTAAGTCTGGAAGCATATCTTTCCCGAGTGACTGCGTCCAGTTGCTCCGACAGCTGCATGTAGATCCATTCCGCATTTTTTCACACTATTTCCTCAGCAGTTTTGTCTGCAGTGACGGTGAAGAAGAGTTCAACATGCCTCTTTCGATCATGCGACTCTGTTCCTTCAGGTCATGGCTGATACATCAGCATAAGCAAGATGGCTGCCGTACGACCCAAAATATCAACCAATCACTGACCGGTTCGGTTCGAGATATAGTCCCACGTGTAGAGTGTGATGGAGTTGAAATGAGCGACATTGGGGTAGAGGTGACGGGGACGTCTCGATACGTCCCAGGTTCAATAGGTTCCAGGTTCGTCATGTCCCAGGTTCAATACGTTCCAGGTTCGTTATGTGCCAGGTTCAATGAGCGTCCACACACACACACACACACACACACCACACACACACACACACACACACACACACGCACGCACGCACCACACACACACACACACACACACACACACACACACATCAAAGGTGGTACAACTATGCAAAACGGCAGGGCCGAGTTTCGTACTGCGAAATGTAGAGTGAATTCCGTGCGTTGGTGTGGGAACATGGGTGGTTAGTATTACACGGCAAATAGTCGGTGTTGAAAGATGAAGAACATGAGCATTCTTTCTGTGTTCATCTCTCTCTCTCTCTCTCTCTCTCTCTCTCTCTCTCTCTCTCTCTCTCTCTCTCTCTCTCTCTCTCTCTCAGACATACGCACGCACGCACGCACGCACTGCGCGCGACGTTCGCGCGATAAAAATACGCGATGCACGCACGCAAAAAAGAGACGTTTTGTATCTGGGACGCATCGAACCTGGACGTATCGAACCTGGGACGTATGGAACCTAGGACATATGGAACCTGGGACGTATGGAACGTGGGACGCATGGAACCTGGGACGTATCGAACCTGGGACGTATCGAGACGTCCCCGCTCTCATGGTACTCTCAGAGTTGGTAGGTATGGAGGCGTGATGGACAGCCGAAATGAGCGACATAGGGTTAGCAGTGACACAGTAGCAAGTAGCAAGTCGGAACAGCATGAGAAAGGTTCTCAGGAGCTAATGGAGACTAGAGAAAGATGGATGCAGGGAGAAGAAAAGGACCCCCAAAACCAGTATCTCGAAATGTATATAAATCTATATCTTTTCCCCGAAAACCCAGTTAAATAAAATCGTCTCCTGTAAACTATTAGAAAATCGAGAGATAGATCTATTTGGTTCTGGTTGTCAACAACCCTCGGGGTTCTCTATCAACAGACCCACCCCCATCCCACTCCACCCCCACCCCACCACTACCCCACTCCCCATCAGCCTGCCGTGTTATGAATGATGATGTCTGGGATTCCCCCCCCCCCCCAATCCACTGAGACAAGTGTCATACGCTCTTCAGCGCCCGGTTGGGAACGTACGTAAGCTGCAGGACCTGTCAAATCGTTGCTGGAAGAAAAAGTAACTGGGCGAGAAAAATGGCAATTTTTTCAAACTTTTAATTTGAAGAAAAATCGATTTGAAAAACATACAAACATGAAGGGAGAGGGAGGAGAGGGAGGAGAAGAGAGATAGAGAAAGAGAGGGAGCGGGAAGGAGAGAGAGAGGGAGGAGGGAGGAGGGAGGGAGGGAGGAGGAGAGAGGAAGAGAAGAGAGAGAGAGGAAGAAAGAGAGCAGGGAGATGAAGAACGGAGAGAGGGGAGAGGAGAGAGAAGAGAGAGGAGTGAGTGAGAGAGGGGGAGAGAGAGTGAGAGAGAGAGAGAGGGAGGGAGGGAGAGAGAGAATGAGAGAGAAAGAGAGAGAGAGAGATAGTGAGAGAGAGAAAGAGAGAGAAAAAAGAGGAGGGGAGAGATTGAGAGAGAGCAACTAAAAGGGAGGGAGGGGAGATCAGACAGACAGACAGACAGACAGAGACAGAGAGAAAGAGAAAGACAGAGACAAAGACAGAGACAGAGAGAAAGATAGAGACAGAGACAGACAGAGACAGAGAGACAGAGACAGAAAGTGACACACACATATAGAGACAGAGAAATGAAATTAAAAAAGATATCGTTATCATCGTGTGTGTGTGTGTGTGTGTGTGTGTGTGTGTGTGTTGTGTGTGTGTGTGTGTGTTGTGTGTGTGTGTTTGTGTGTTGTGTGTGTGTGTGTGTGTGTGTGTGTGTGTGTGTGTGTGTGTGTGTGTGTGTGTGTGAATATGTGGTGGTGGTGGTGGTCATTGGTTTAATGTCTATTCACTTAAGTGATTTTAGACAAATAAAAAAAAAAAAAGTAAATAAATAAATAAAAAATAATACATGCTAATAACAATGATAATAATGATAAATAAATAAATAAGTAAATAAACAATTGAATAAATGAAAAAAATAAGTACGTAAAAAAAGCGATGTGGGGAAGGGGAATATAAACAGGAAGAGCAAATGCAAATGTTTATGTGTAGTTAGTCATGGTTAAAATAAAAAAAAGAAATTTAAGTTCAAATTCATATCACTTGTAGCCAACTCGAGCAGCAAAATTATATCCGGGATAAAACCATGTGAAAAACAAGTAAGAAGCAAGGACAAGGCAAATGTCGGAGGGAAGCATAAACTAACAAATGAAGTAGCATACTACAACAAATATTTACAATAAACTAGCTAACTGTAACCATGAACAAGAAGATGAACGAATTACAAATATTGAACTATTGGACTTTTTGACAGGCTAACAAAAAATTCGTATGTTAATAATGATGATTCAAATATGTCGGAAATTGTGTGAGTAGAAAGTACCGGAATGAGTCGCTTTACACTAATGCAAGAAAGTAAATGACTGGTCGTTATTTTCTGTCCACAAAGACAGACAATATTTCTGGTGTACTTTGTTTTTAATGCATCGAGTTTCCACCTATACATAAGGGACTGCATAGATCTATTTATGGTAAACTGTTTACTTATTTTGCTGATTATAATATTCACGCTATTAGTATTGTACTTTTTCTGATTATCTTGAAACAGTTTCCAAACATAGGCATCCACTAAGTTATAAGATTCATTCAAGGAGAGAGAAAGCTTTATGTTGTTTGATTCTGGTGAACCCTTAGCTCCTCGTTTGGCGGCCCTGTGTGAATATGTGAATGTGTGTGTGTGTATGTGTGTGTGTGTGCGTGTGTGAGTGAGTATGCGTGCTGATTGATGTGTGTGTAAGTGTGTGTGTGTGCGCGCGCGCTCGCTTTTGTGTATGTGCGAGTGTGTGTGTTTGTGAGTACATGCGTGTGTATGCGAGTGTGTATGCATGTGTAGATCTACGTGTGTGTGCGTGCGCAACATCAACACGCCTGTGACTCTGTCCATGTGAGTGTCTGCACGCATGCTTACGCATATGCATAGACAATCTACACTCACATGCTTACGCATATGCATAGACAATCTACATACTACATTTCCCCCCAGTACTGATGACAGACTGCATAACAAGCGTACATCCCGGTATGGCAATCATATAGTCCCCCCACCCCACCACCCACGCTTTGCCACACAAGGAGGAAGAGACTGAAATTTATGGAGGGGACACACTACTCACTGGGTGGGTTGTAAACTGGAAAGTGGGAAAGCTTGTAGAGGCGTTACAGAGTGTTGAAACAATCGAACACATTGCGAATTGCCGCCGGTACATAAATCTTGTGGCCAGCAGTTTCACCTCTTGTTCTCCTTTACCGGTCATGAACAGCGAATTGTCTATGACACACGTTCAAATAAGACAGGAATAAAGCGTAGGCAGAAAGAAAGAAAGAAAGAAATTGAAGAAACAAAGAAACAGAGAGAAGAGAGACAGAGAAACGAGAGACAGAGACAGAGACAGATAGATAAAGAGATTTTGATTTGATTCAGTTTTACGTCAGCACCCACCTCAGGTGATATGGCCGACGGGATAACCATCCCAGGAAAATGGGGCAATGGGGACTTATCTAATCCTATACTGACACACCAGAACAACAATGATGCTAAGAGGGACAGTGAGAAGGCCATATTAATGTAGCGCACCCGGGATTCGAACCCACAACCATTAGCATGTGAATCCGACGCTCAAACAACTGAGCTACAGAGGCCATAGATAAAGAGAGAGAGAGAGAAAGAGAGACACAGAGAGAGAGGGACATGGAGACAGAGACAGAGAGAAAGAGAGAGAGAGAGAGAGAGAGAGAGACAGAGACAAAGACAGAGACAGAGAGAGGTAGAGATACAGACGGAGACAGAGACACAGACAGGCAGGCAAACAGACAGACAACAGACAGAAGACAGAGAGATAGAAAGAGAGAGAGAGAGAGAGAGAGAGAGAGAGAGAGAATGAGAGAGAGACAAAGACATAAAGACATACAGTCAGAGAGACAGAGACAGAGAGATAGAAAGAGAGAGAGAGAGAGAGAAAGAGAGAGAGCGAGACAGAGACAAAGACAGAGAGTCAGAGAGCACAGAGACCGAGACAGAGAGAGAGAGAGAGAGAGAGGGAGAGAAGGAAGGAAAGAAAGAAAAATAAAAGAAAGAGAACAAAAAACAATAACAACAAACAAACAAACAAACAAACAAACAAACAAAGCAGTGAATAGAGCCCTCCATGCCATCAAACTTTATTCTCTCCAGTCCTCCCATTCCTGGCTTGTGTGTGTTTTGTACGTATCTTGAATTTCGATCATGTCAGTGATTGTTTTGGTGAACAATGAGAGCGCTCGCTTAGATTAGATTTATGAATCAAGATCTGACATCGTGTGAATGTCGTTATTATTGTTAGTAAAAAAAAAAAAAACACAGGAAGAGAGAAAACGAAGAGAAAAAAAATCAGAGAAAGAAAGAAAGAGAAGGAAGAAACAAACAAACAAACAAAACCAACAAACAAATAACAAAGAAAGACAGAAAGAGAGAAAATGGTTATTCCCGGCGGCCATATCACCTGAGGTGGGTGGGTGTCGACGTAAAAAAAACTGAACCAAATCAGTCAATCAATCAATCAATCAATCAATCAATCACTCAGTTTTATTCTGATTTCACTAATTAAAGCACTAAAAGGATAATAATAATAGTAGACGATCCCGATGTCAGCGTCTGCATTCAAGAGTCGCTTGGCAGACGAAGGGTTAATGTTGACGAAATCAACAAAGTGCCCAGCCGGCTCGGTTTGAGACAGTCGCATAGTGCAAAGTGACAGGAATCTGCTGGATGGGGGTGATGGACGAAGCAGCAGGGAAGTTTCAGTCTTTTTCTCCTAATTTTGTATTTGGGGTTTGGCTCCCGCACCCTGTCCACCACTATTCTGCATTGCTAAGCGTGCTAGCAAAGCAAAAATGAGACAGGCGCAAAATTTTCAATGTAAGATCACAAACAAACCCAAATACAACAATTAGGAGAAAAAGACTGAAACTTCCCTGCTGCTTCGTCCAGTGTGAGAAAAGGACAAAATGAAATCGCAATGTGTTTGTTAGTAATAGTAAGAAGTGGGGAGAGGGGAGGCAAATATGATGTCAGAGAGGAAGTGAGATGAATTCTGCAATTTGAAAAGTGGTCATGCCATATTAGTGTTGTTTTCCTGCAGGAAGCTGGTGGATAGAGTGAGGGAATCAAAGGGTTGATTTTTTTTTTTGCAGTTGGTGGATAGGGTGCAGGAGTCAAAGGGTATGCAGGAAGCTGGTGGAAAGGGTTAGGGAATCAGAGGGTTAAGTTTTTGCAGTTAGTGGACAGGGTGCGGGAGTCGAAGGGTTTGCAGGAAGCTGGTGGATAGGGCGAGGGAATCAAAGGGTTAAGATTTTTGCAGTTGGTGGATAGGGTGCGGGAGTCGGAGGGTTAAACCAGTGTCATACATACAACGTCTCTCTCTCTCTCTCTGTGTGTCTCTCTGTCTCTCTGTCTCTCTCTGTCTCCCTCCCTCTCTCTCTCTCTGTTGATGGTGTCATCAGTGACATATGTCTGCTGTCTGGTGAAGGCAGCTGACAGCCCTCAACGATCAGGCGAGCTGGGGGTGGGGGGGGGGGGGCAGGTCCTCAGAGCTGTGAGATGGGCCAGCTACAGTAAGGTTGCTGAAAGAGTGGGAGAGGATGGAGAGGGAGACGTTAGGGGCGTGGAGGAGGGGAGGGGGGGGAGGCTGGGAGGGATGGCAAACTAACAATCATTAAAGCAGGGGCAGAGAATAGCCGCCATTCAGTTCCCTGTCGGTGAATGAACTAAGCGACGTGCTGACAGTCAATAGCCGGCTAACATGAAGAAGAGGGATGGGGGGGGAGGGGGAGAGGGGAAGCCTCGCTTCGTCTTCGCTTTCTCTCTCTCCTCCCCAACCCCCACCCCCCTCCCCCTACACACTCCCCCCCCCCACCCCAGGAACAACATGTGTCTAAATGTTGTCTTTGAAACGCTGATCTCCAGAGAGCGGGCCCGTGAAAAGACTTTTGTGAGGCAGAGCTAGAAAAACACACACTGCTACATACAACCTGCCCCCCCCCCCCCCGACTCCCCCGCTCACAATGCGTGTCAAATGCCTTTTAGCCATCTAAGTATTCGCTCAAGTCGCCCATCAGGTCTGGCCCGCCCGGCAGAAAAGAAATTCTCAAACTTTCTTTTTCTTTTCTTTCTTTTTTGTTGGGGGGGGGGGGGGGGAGTACAATAAAGCTCTAAAACGTTCTCTGCTCATCATACAGAAACTCTAAACCGTTTTTTTTTTCTTCATCATACTGAAACGCTAAAACGTTTTATTCATAATAAAGAAACGCTAAAAAAAAACCACTTCTTGCCCTTCGTAAAGAACCACAAAAACGATTAAGTCTTCACAAAGAAACGCTAAAACGTTTTTGCTCATAATAAAGACACGCTAAAAACTTTTTGCTCTTCGTAAAGAACTACAAAAAAACGATTTAGTCTTCATAAAGAAGCGCTAAAACGTTTTTGCTCATAACAAAGAAAAGCTAAAACATTTTGATGTAAATAAACACCAAAAAGGATTTATTCTTCACATAGAACCGCAAAAATGTTCTGCTAATAACAAAGAAATGCTGAAACCTTTTACGCATAATAGAAAAAGATTTTGCTGTAATAAAGAAACGTTGAAACGTTTTGTTCATAATAAAGAAGCTGTAAAAACGTTTTGTTCATAAAAACAAACAAACAAACAAACAAACAAACAAACAAACAAACAAACAACAACAACAACAAAACCGCTACAATGTTTTGCTGGTATCAAAAGGAAAGAAACTCTAAGAAAAAACATTTTGCTCACAATAAAGAAAATCTAAAAACTTTTAGATCTAACTCATAATAAAGAAACATTCAAACGTTTTGCTCATAATAAAGACACGCTTTTATTTAAACATTTTGCTCACAAAGGAACACTTGAAACGTTTACTCATAAAAAAAAAACACACCAAAAACAACCAACAACCTCAAAACGTTTCGCTCATAAATAAAGAAACGCTACAACGTGTTGTTCAAAACAAAGAAACTTTTAAAAAGGGTTGTTCATATCAAAGAAATGCTAAAACGTTTCTTGTTCAAAACAAAGAAACTTTTAGAAAGGGTTGTTCATATCAAAGAAATGCTAAAACGTTTCTTGTTCAAAACAAAGAAACTTTTAGAAAGGGTTGTTCATATCAAAGAAATGCTAAAACGTTTCTTGTTCAAAACAAAGAAACTTTTAGAAAGAGTTGTTCATATCAAAGAAATGCTAAAACGTTTCTTGTTCAAAACAAAGAAACTTTTAGAAAGGGTTGTTCATATCAAAGAAATGCTAAAACGTTTCTTGTTCAAAACAAAGAAACTTTTAGAAAGAGTTGTTCATATCAAAGAAATGCTAAAACGTTTCTTGTTCAAAACAAAAGAAACTTTTAGAAAGAGTTGTTCATATCAAAGAAATGCTAAAACGTTTCTTGTTCAAAACAAAGAAACTTTTAGAAAGGGTTGTTCATATCAAAGAAATGCTAAAACGTTTCTTGTTCAAAACAAAGAAACTTTTAGAAAGGGTTGTTCATATCAAAGAAACGCTAAAACGTTTCTTGTTCAAAACAAAGAAATTTTTCGAAAGAGTTGTTCATATCAAAGAAACGCTAAAACGTTTCTTGTTCAAAACAAAGAAATTTTTAGAAAGAGTTGTTCATATCAAAGAAACGCTAAAACGTTTCACCCTTTATCACAAATACATCTAAGAAAGACATCTTGTTCACAATAAAGCAACGCATAAACGGTCTTCTCATAACAACAACAACAACAACAACAACAACAACAACAACAACAACAACAACAACAACAACAACAACAACAACAACAACAACAATGAAATTATGATTACAGTATTTTTATACGGCGCCAAATCTTGACAATTCAAATCAAAGCGCACTCATGCACCAGGCATACGCATACAAAGATCACCCTTACAATATTTAATACACACAAAGTGAGGGAAACAAGTAGTTGTAGAATTCATTGTTGGGAAAAGAGGTAGATTTTTAACTTGGATTTTAAGGCAAAAAAAAGGTAGGTGTTAGGCCAACAACAATAACAACAACAACAACAACAACAACAACAACAACAACAACAATAGCAATAACAACGACAACAACAACAACAACAACAACCGCCAAAGCGTTTTTCTCATCATAAAGTAATTCTAGATCGTTCTACACATAATAATAAACAAATTCTAAAACAATCTTATATAATAATAATAAAAATAATAATAATAATAATTACAATATTTATATAGCGCAAAATCTTGATAAAATCAAATCTAAGCGCCAAAGAAACGCTAAAGCGTTTTTTGCAAGATTATAAACAAAAACTGAAACGTCTTTCTTGTAAT
Source organism: Monoplex corrugatus (assembly GCA_030674185.1). Classification (NCBI taxonomy): domain Eukaryota; kingdom Metazoa; phylum Mollusca; class Gastropoda; order Littorinimorpha; family Ranellidae; genus Monoplex; species Monoplex corrugatus. The sequence continues at coordinate 80,459,323 of CM060305.1, forward strand.
AACACTTTTCCCTCATAACAAATAAACTCTTTTAAAACTTTCTATCTACTTCTAATAAACATTTTTAACATTTTATTAACGATAAAGGAAACATTTAAACGATGTGCTTATAATAACGAAACCTTCAAAAACATTTAACTCATACTAAATTACGCCACACATGATTTTCAACCTGGTTGAGGAAAGACAGACGTGGAGGACAGAGACCCGGAGAGCAGTGCGGGTAGGGACATCTCGATACGTCCCAGGTTCGACACGTCCCAGGTTCGACACGTCCCAGGTTCGACACGTCCCAGGTTCGACACGTCCCAGGTTCCACACGTCCCAGGTTCCACACGTCCCAGGTTCCACACGTCCCAGGTTCCACACGTCCCAGGTTCCACACGTCCCAGGTTTCACACGTCCCAGGTTCCACACGTCCCAGGTTCCACACGTCCCAGGTTCCACACGTCCCAGGTTCCACACGTTCCAGGTTCCACACGTCCCAGGTTCCACGCGTCCCAGGTTCCACGCGTCCCAGGTTCCACACGTCCCAGGTTCCACACGTCCCAGGTTCCACGCGTCCCAGGTTCCACACGTCCCAGGTTCCACACGTTCCAGGTTCCACACGTCCCAGGTTCCACGCGTCCCAGGTTCCACACGTCCCAGGTTCCACACATCCCAGGTTCCACGCGTCCCAGGTTCCACGCGTCCCAGGTTCCACACGTCCCAGGTTCCACACGTCCCAGGTTCCACACGTCCCAGGTTCCACGCGTCCCAGGTTCCACACGTCCCAGGTTCCACGCGTCCCAGGTTCCACACGTCCCAGGTTCCACGCGTCCCAGGTTCCACGCGTCCCAGGTTCCACGCGTCCCAGGTTTCAGGTGCATAAATCCTGTTTATGCGTGTTTGTATGTACGTCTGTGCTTGTGTGTCTGCGTGCGCACGTGTGTGTGTGTGTGTGTGTGTGTGTGCGTGCGTGTGTGTGTGTGTGAGTGTGTGCGCGCGCGCGTGTGTGTTTGTGTGTATGCACGTGCGTGCGCGCACGAGTGTATGTATGTGTATGCAAGTGCGTGTGTATGTGTATGCACGTGCACGCGCGTGTGTGTGTGTGTGTGTATGTGCGTATGCGCGTGCGCGCTCGCGCATGTGCGTGTATGTGTGTGTGTATGAGCGTGCGCGAGCGTATGTGTATATGTGTGTGTATATGCGCGTGCGCGCGCGCACGTGTGCCTATGTGTTGGGACATATCGAACCTGGGACGCAACGAACCTGGGACGCGTCGAACCTGGGACGCGTCAAACCTGGGACGTATCGAACCTGGGACGTATCGAACCTGGGACGTATCGAGATATACTCGTGCGGGCAGCCAACAATTCAAGGAGTGATAGCCCTAGACTGAAGTGGAGTGTGAACACAGTTTTGCTCATAATAAAGACACGCTGCATTTGCTTATCTTAACGAAACACTTAGACATTAACCCATAATGATAAAACCTATAACGTTGTGCTCTTATTAATTAACCCTTTGACTCCCGCATCTTGTCGCCCAGCATCCTGCATTGTCAACCGTGCTAAGAAAGCAGAAACTTAACCCTTTCACTCCCTCACCCTGAGGAAGCTGGTGGATAGGGTGAGGGAGTCAAAGGGTTAAGTTTTGCAGTTGATGGGAAGGGTGTGAGAGCCAAAGGATTTCAGAAAGTCTAACAGGCTTTACCCATAATGAAAAAAACAAACAAACAAAAAAACCTATGCAGTAAAGCATTTCGTTCAAAAGAAAGAAACGCTGAAAACGTAAAACGCTGTGCTCGTATTACAGAAAGTCTAACAGGTTCTACTCAAGATAATAAAGAAAAAGAAGCGGTTAAACATTTCGCTGAAAAGAAAGAAAATGTGCTCGAATCATAGATCTAGAAAGTCTAAAACATTTTTACCCATAATAATAGTAAATGAAAACAAATATTCAATCTCAAAAGAATGAAACGCTGAAAATCTAAAATGTTGTGCTCGTATTGTGGACATTCTAACAGGTTTTACCCATAATAGAAAAATAAAAAAAATGGCGGTTAAACATTTCAATCAAAAAGAAAGAAACGCTGAAAACCTAAAATATTGTGCTCGTATTAAAAAAAAAGTCTAAAATGTTTTACCCATTTAAAAAAATGCAGTTAAACTTTTCGATAAAAACAAAAATAAAACAAGAGCAACAAACAAACAAACAAAGATGAAAACAAAAAATGTTGTGCTCGTATTATTGTATAGAAAGTCTAAAAGATCTTATACATAATAACACATATATATATATGTAAAAAAAAAATGCGGGTAAACATTTCGTTCAAAAGAAAGAAACGCTGAAACGTTTTGCACACGATAAAGAAACGCTAAAACAATTTGCTTCAGGTAAAGAAACGCTAAAATATTTCTCCTCCTTTCGCTTCTCCTGCCTTCGCATTTATACTTAACTATATATTGACAATGTTTGATTTTTTTTTTATTCATTTTCTTCTTTTTCCTTTCTCCTTTCCTCCATCCTCCAAATCGGTCGAAGCATACGGCAGACGTTCACACTAAAAAACCAAGGAGGGAAAAATCTATACATGATTTAGTGCTACTCTCCTGGGAGACGTTTACCGCGAATCGTGAACAAACAGCCAGGGCCAGTCACCCATATTGTCAGAGAGGTCTTTCGTGTTTACCTCCCTTCCCTTCACTGAGGCTCTCTATAAGTAATGTGTAGGTGATGGGGATGGGTGAGGTGGGTGGGGTCTGAAGACCTCACAAATGAGACCGTTCCTTCAGGGAAAAACAGATTATTATTATTATCATCATTATTATTACTATTATCATTATCATCATTATTATTAATATTATTATTATATCATCATCATCATCATTATTATTATTATCATTATCATCATTATTATTAATAATATTATTATTATCATTATTATTATCATCATCATCATCATTGTTGTTGTTGTTGTTCTTGTTGTTGTTGGGGCGTTCTATGTCATTTCATGCTGATATAATTCATTTAGGGTTGAATTGTGTTTTCATGCATAGATTTTTCTGGAAGTGCAAGTCGCTTATGGACTTGCTTCCCGGGGGTGATGCGCAATGATGATGATGATGATGATGATTATGACGTATTGATGATGACGATGATGATGATGACGACGACGACGACGATGATGATGATGACAACGACGACGATGACGATGACGCAGAGAAGGAAGAGATGATTGATGAGAATAATAATGACGATGATAACAATGATGATGATGATAATATGGAGGAGGAGGAAGTTGTGGAAGAGGAGGAGAAGGAGGAGGAGAAGGATGACGAGGAGGAGAAGGATGATGATGATGATTAGAACAATGATAACGATGATGATGATGATGATGGTGGTGGTGATGATGATGATGACGACGAGGACGACAATGATGATGATGATGACAACGACGACGACGACGACGATGATACGGTGATGATGACGACGATACGGTGATGATGATGATGACGACGACGAAGATGATGATGATAATGATGAGAAAGAGGAGGAGGAGGAAGGGGAGGACACTTATCGCTATAAATTGTCCTTGTATAGCGCTATTCTGCAAACTCAATGGTATTCACGGCGCCTTACCAATAATCAACCTTTTTCGTGAAGCACGCATCGTCTGCATCTTTGGTGGGCGTGCATGTTGGTTGTTTTCATAAACCACCAGACACTGACACGGCTAAGGAGATCTTTAACGTGCACATTTGATATTCTCATGCCCTTACACACGAAGGGGGTTTAGGTACTGGCACTGGCAGGTCTGTCTGGGGATCAGCAAAATTTGCCACATTTTACCCTTCAGAAGTATCTAGGCAGATCGAACCTGATCGAAGTCTGAAATTTATGGCTTCTTGACTATCGATTTATTTCTTGAGATTTCAGCCAAAATGGATGTGGGCAGAAATCAACAATAAGGAAAACAATTCCCATCAGAGACGTCAGAACATCGATTATTCTGTCTCTCTCTCTCTCTCTCTCTCTCTCTCTCTCTCTCTCTCTCTCTCTCTCTCTGCTCTGTGTCTGTCTCTCTCTCTCTGTCTCTCTCTGTCTATCTCTCCCTCTGTCTCTCTCTCTGTCTCTCTCTGTCTCTCTCTTCTCTCTCTCCCTCTCTCTCTCTCTCTCTCTCTGTGTGTGTCTCGTCCGTCTGTCTGTCTGTCTGTCTCTGCCTCGTACCTTTATATCTGCCTCTGTATCTCACCCACCCTCTCTGTTTTTCTCTCTCTCTCTCCTCCTTCTCTTTCTTTCTCTATCTAACTCACTATGTTTGTATGTCTCCCTTCCCTCACTCTCTCTCTCTTTGTGTCTTTTTCTATTGATCTCTGTCTGTCTCACCCCTCTCTTCTCTCTCTCTCTCCCTTTCTCTCTTTCCCTGTCACTTTATAATGTCAACGAATTAACACCATTTATTATTAATACACATGTCACAGTTTTCGAATTAGAAAATGATTACGCACGTTTTCAGATTTCATATTATATTCGATTTTTTGTTTCGCATTTTACACAGAAATTTTGATATGATTGCAGAGTGTGGCAATGTGTATTGTTTAGACCACTTTCAGATGGAGCAATGGCCTTATGTTGAATAAATTTCATATTCCTATTCTCTACGTCTCTCTGGTTGACACAGAAAATTGAACAAACACTGTATGTTGTATTGTGTCGTTGCTTTCTGTTGTTCTTTTGTTTTGTTTTTAACCCACAGAAAATAAATATTACAGAAACAGTCATATCAAATAGGAACCAGAAATAAAGAAACATTTTTATAAGGAGTATTCAATAACACCCACACACATGCACGCACGCGCGCATACATGCACACACGCACGCACGCACGCACGCATGCACACACACAAACGCACATACACACACACACACACATACACACACACACACGGCAGCATAATTTTTTTTCAGCCAACTGGCATTTTGCAAAGCGAACTCAAAAGAAAACAAAGAACAAATGCACAAAACATTGTGGCAAAGAAAGAAAGAAAGAAAGAACGAAAGAAAGAAACAACAGTAGGGAACTTCATAATAATCACACACTTAATCAGTTATGTTTACCACACACATTCACAAACACACACATATACAATGAAGTGCGAGCGTAATCACACACACACACACACACACACACACACACACACACACACACACACACACACACACACCTACACACCACTCTCTCTCTCTCATACACAAACTCACGTACATGCGCTCACTCGCACATACACGCTCATACAAATGCAGACTCAGAACAGACAGAGAGAGAGAGAGAGAGAGAGAGACAGAGAGAGACAATGACAATGACAATGATGCTTTATTTTCCAACGGTAAAAGTTATTGGCTAGAAGCCATTTTTCAAACTTGCCGTTGCTATTCTATACACATGACATGTGTTTACAGCAACAAGTACAGCTCAAGGAAGATACATGTTGAATACTAAATTAGAGGAGAGAGAGAGAGAGAGAGAGAGAGAAGAGAGAGAGAGAGAGAGGAGAGACAGAGAACAGAGACAGAGAGAGAGAGAGACAGAGAGACAGAGAAGAGAGAGAGAGGAGAAGAGAGAGCGAGAGAGAGAGAGAGACAGAAGAGAGAGAGAGAGAGAGAGAGGAGGAGAGAGAAGAGAGACTGGGGGGAGAAGAGGAAGAGAGAGAGAGGGGAGAAGAGAGGAGAGAGAGAGAGAGAGAGAGAGAGAGAGAGAGAGAGAGAGAGAGAGAGAACAAGGACGAACAGAGACAGAGACAAGAAAAAGGGATAGACAGACAGAGACACAATACTTACGTGTAACCATATCCAAACTGTACACACATATCAATATTAGAAAACAGTAAATGAACAATTCGATGAGATCAGAATTGTTCGTCATTCACAAGACACCCTCACCTACTTGGTCACACAGCAGTAGCAGAACACACCGGCTCCACAAGGAGTCCCAGGTTCGATTACTCCATGATATCACAACATGAAATCATGATTCACTCGTCTGACAAAGAGGATACAACTACAAAATCCGCGTTCAAATAAACAGGAACCAGAAAAAAAAAACATGAATATGGAATCAGGACACGTATTTACTACAACCAGACAAAACAGGCGCACATTTTCGACCAACTGCCCTTTGTCAAGCGTAAACGTAAGTTCACAAACGAACAAACAACAAATACATAAACTAGGAGAAAAGACTAAAACTTCAGGACCTGGCCGCACATGGGTTTATGTGCAGGCTTAAGGCGTGTGCCATAATCACCACACACATGACACATGTGATGTTAGTGCATATGGAATTCGTTCCGAGCGCGGAGAATCATCTTGAGAAATTGAAACTGAAATAAAAACTGAAACTAATACTTCCCTGCTGTTTCGTTCAGTGGGAGAAAAAGGAAAGAAAAAGATCCAAACTTTCCTACTGCTTCGTCCAGTAGAAGAAAAAAACACACTAAATTATAAGTCTTTGTCTCCCATTGAACGAAGCAGCAGGGAAGTTGTGTCTTTTTCTCCTAATTTTGTAGTTGTTGTTTGTTCTTTTGAGATTTTACTCTTACGCTTGACAAAGGCTAGTTGGCCAAAAAAATTGCGCCTGACTTTAAAGAGTATACAGTAAAACTTGTCAGTGATGATCATTACACATCTAACACACACTCAGAACTAACGTTTATATACATACACTGCTTTTTAAGAACCTAACACATCTTCACACACAAACACAACGTGGTAAGAACGTTTCGGAGACTTAGTTCACACACAGCTGCCACATAACAATGACATATCATGTCTGTACGCACAAACACTTCTGTCTGTATCAGCACGCAGACACCGACATGAATACTGCGAGCCAGTCGTAAAGACAGCGACAGTATTATCAATCAACAC
>CM060305.1:80471234-80476234 GCA_030674185.1 Monoplex corrugatus
TGTCTGTCTGTCTGTCTATATGTCTGTCTGTCTATATGTCTGTCTGTCTTTTATTCTTCTTCTTCTGTCTATATGTCTGTCTGACTGTCTATATGTCTGTCTGAGTGTCCGTCCGTCTGTCTATGTGTTTGTCTATGTCTCTGTCTGTCTATATGTCTGTCTGAGTGTCTGTCCACCTGTTATCTTCTGTCTGTCTGTCTGTCTGTATGTATGTAGGTGTGGATGTATGTATGCATGTATGTATGTCAGTCTTTGTCTGACTGTCTGTCTGCCTGTCTGACTGTCTGTCTGTCTATCTGACACTGTCTGATTGCGTGTCTGTCTGTGTCTCATTATCATTTTTAAGAGTTTCGATTTACATGGATATTTTTGCCCACACTGTGCAGGTAGTGTGTTCCTGCGTAGTCTGCATACTCTGTCTTTGGTGAGGGTGCACACAAGATTTTTGTTTTTCATAAACTTCCATAAACCACTGACAATGGCTTGTAGAATTTTTAACACGCGTATGTGATGTTCTGCGTGAGTATTCACATTAACCGTTTGTCTCCCGCACCCTATCCACCAATTGCAAAAACTTAAATTTTTTGTTCTCTCGCCCTATCCACCAGTTCCTGCAGAGACAGACAGAGAGATAGGGTGGGGGAATCACAGGTTTAAGTTTTTGCTATGCTAGCATGGTTGACAATGCAGGATGCTTGGTGGACAGGGTGCAGGATTCAAAGGGTTAATCAATAGAGGTGGTGTGGAGATGGCGTGGGGGAGTTAAACACCAACAGATCTACACACGTGTTGACCTCGGAAATTGGAAACTTCTCCTCCCTCCACCCCCCTTTACTCACCAGGCAGAAGTGTCAAGGCGAATCAAACCCATACCTTTTGATTTTAAGTTTAACGTCTTATCCACTTGTTTATTGCACTCGTCATCTGTCTGTCTAAGGATTCTGTAGTTTCTCGGTGTCCGCTTGTGACAATTCTGAATTGTGCAGTTTTTCAACCGTCACTAACATTTTCATTCCTGCATTGTCAACTGTTGGTTTGAGGGAGTGAAAGGGTTAAGTTTTTTTTTTTTTTTGCAGTTGGTGGGATAGGGTGCAGGAGCCAAAGGGTTAATTCGTCCTTTTTGTCATGTTATTTCTGTTTCCTTTTTGTCTGTTTGTCTCTCTCTGTCTCTCTCGTCTGCTCTCTGTCCTTTTTGTCTGCTCTTCTCTGTCTCTGTCTCTGTCTGTCTGTCTCTCTTCTCTCTTTTCTCTCTCTCTTTTCTGTCTGTCTCTGTCTCTTTTCTTCTCTCTTTCTCTGTCTTCTGTCTGTCTGTCTGTCTCTGTCTTCTGTCTGTCTTCCTCTCTCTGTCTCTGTCTCTTTCTTCTCTCTCCTCTTCTCTGTCTCTGTAGTCTTTCTTTCTCTCGCTCTTTCTGTCTGTCTATCTGTCTGTCTGTCTGTCTGTCTGTCTGTTCTGTCTGTCTTCTCTCTCTCTCTCTTCTGTCTGTGTGTGTACGTCACGCTGACGCAATCAGTGAGTGTCTGCTTCAAACAGCTCTGAACACCGTAATTTTTAATCTTTATCATTTCACCATCTTTGTCATTTGATCGCTCTCTGCTTTAGTCTGTGTGTCCGTCTGTCTCTTGTGTATCTATTTGTCTGTCTGTTTGTCTGCTCGCCTGTCTTAGTTTAATGCAGTCAGTAAACGTTCTTTGAGACAGCTCTGAATAGAGTTGCTCGTAATCTTTAACGCTTCTCTCTCTGTCTGTCTGTCTGTCTGTCTGTCTCTCTCCTTCTCTCTCTCTCTTCATTTCTGTCTCTATGTCTCTGTCTCGTCTGTCTGTTTCTTTCTCTCTCTGTATCTCTCTGTGTCTGTTTCTCTCTCTCTCTCTCTCTCTCTCTCTCTCTCTCTCTCTCTCTCTCTCCTTTTCTCTTGATTTCTGTCTCTATGTCTCTGTTCTGTCTGCCTTTCTTTCTTTCTTTCTCTGTCTGTCTCTGTCTCTCTCTGTTTGTTTCTCTCTGTCTCTCTTTGTTCCTGTTTCTCTGTCTGTCTGATTGTCTGTCTGTCTGTCTCTCTCTCTGCCGCTCTCTGTCTCTGTCCCTGTCTGTTTGTCTGTTTGTCTGTCTCTCTTTCTCTCTCTCTGTCTCTCTCTCTCTGTCATTTGATCTATCTCTATTTACATTATGTCTCCCGTTTCTCTATCTGTCTGTTAGTCCGTTTCTTCTGTCTTCAGTCTTGTGCAGTCATTAACCCTTTGACTCCCGCACCTAGTCCACCAGCATCCTGCATTGTCAATCATGCTAGCAAAGCAAAAACTTAACCCTTTAACTTCCTCATCCTATCCACGAGCTTTCTGCAGGAAGCCCGTGGATAAGGTGAGTGAGTCAAAGAGCTGAGGTTTTACAGTTGGTGGATAGGGTGCGGGAGTCTAAGGGTTAAGAATCCGCTTGTGACAGCTCTGAATTCTGTAGTTTTAATCTGTATAATTCTGCCCTCTTTGTTATTTGATTTCTTTGTCTGTCTGTGTGTCTGAGAGATCTGTCTGTATACCTACATCTGTCCCGCTGTCAGTCTCTCTGTTTATAAATGTGATCGGTTTGGATTTTAGTTCTGTATGTCAAGTAAATGTTAGCAATAGCAGATATGGACAACATGTGGGACTGACGAAACGAACTAAAGATGAATGATCCTCCGTTTTTGCAAGCACACACACATACACACACACACACACACACACACACACACACACACACACACACACACACACACATACACACACACACACACACACACACACACACACACCACACACACTTTCTCTCTCTCTCGATCTCCCTGTCCCTGTTTCTGTCTCTGTTGCTGTCTGTCTGCCTGTCTGTCTGTCTGTCTGTCTGTCTCCCTCTCTCTCTGTGTGCGTGCTTTCGTTTGCGCTTGTATTTGTCCATGCATTCGTTCGTGTGTGTGTGTGTGTGTGTGTGTGTGTGTGTGTGTGTGTGTGTGTGTGTGTGTGTGTGTGTGTTGTGTGTGTGTGTGTGTGTGTAGTGTGTGTGTGTGTATGTGTGTGTGTATGGTGTGTGTGTATGTGTGTGTATGTGTGTGTGTGTGTGTATGTGGTGTGTGTGTATGTGTGTGTGTGTGTGTGTATGTGTGTGGTGTGTGTTGTGTGGATGTGTGTGTGTGTGTGTGTGTGTGTGTGTGTTGTGTGTGTGTGTTTGTTGTGTGTATGTGATGTGATTTGTTTTGTGTGTGTGTATGTTTGTGTGTATATATATTATATGTATGTTATGTAGATTGTGTGTGTGGTGTGGGTGTGTGTGTTACGTGTGTATGTGTGTGTGTGTGTGTGTGTGTGTGTGTGTGTCTGTGTGTCTGTGTGTCTGTTTATACGGGTGTTTCACGCTATGAGAATGGTACAGTGGTGACAGCCAGAGAGAGACCTTTTGACAGAGCCGGATGAGAAAGTAGCCATTTGAGAAACACTATCGCTGGTCTGACCTTTCGCTAATCACCATACAAACCAACCCATTTACACACTCACATTTAACATCCCTCTCTCTCTCTGTCTCTCTCTGTGTCTCTCTCTGTCTCTGCCTCTCTCTGTCTCTGTCTCTGCCTCTCTCTGTGTCTCTCTCACATTCTGTCTCTCTGTTTCTCTGTCTCTGTCTCTCTGTCTCTGTCTCTCTGTTTCCGTCTCCGTCTCTCTCTGTGTGTATGTTTCTTAATCTGTCTGTCTCTGTCTGTACGTCTGTCTATCTGTCTGTCTGTCTCTGTCTGTCAGTCTGTCTGTCTGTCTGACTGTCTGTCTGACTGTCTCTCTCTCTCTCTCTCTCTTCTCTCTGTTCCCGTTTGTGTCTGTCTCTCCTTCTATTTGTCTCTGTCTTTTTCTGTCTGCCTCTCTGTCTCTGTCTCTCTTTGTTTTACTGTCTTTCTGTCTCTGTCTCTCTGTCTCTGTGTGCTCTCTCTCTCTCTCTTTTTCTCCCGTCTGTCTGTCTTTTTCCCTCTCCGACTCTCTCTCCTGTTTTTAGGAGTGCAGATGCGATTGTTTTATATGTGTCCGTTTTCTGTCTCTCACGCTTTTGTAAAGCGCTTGGGGTACTGATACTCATAAAAGTCAGTATTACATTGCAATTCAGTTTTAGAACTTCTTTCACATTGTGTGTTGCTTATTCATCCCACGTCTTTTTCTTTCTTTCTTTCTTCTTCTTCTTCTTCTTCTTCTTCTTCTTCTTCTTCTTCTTTCTTCTTCTTCTTTTCTTCTTCTCTCTTTTTCTTCATCTTTTGTTTTCTTCTCTTATTGTTTATGCTCATATTATATTGTAGAATAGCGTAGACTAGCTGTAAGACGGGCCCAGTGCTACTGTCCTTGAGTAATAAAGTGTTTTGAAATTTAAACTCTCTCTGTCTGTCTTCTTCTGTCTGTCTGTCTGTCTGTCTGTCTGTCTGTCTCTCTCTCTCTCTCTCTCTCTCTCTCTCTCTCTCTTCTCTCTCTCTCACTGGAATAAATCTTGTTTTGAAAGTAAGTTTTTTTTACGAATAACTGAGACCTTGTTTTCAAAGTACTTTCTATAAATGTGTGAATCTATTTATATATGCTCTTGTTGTATTACTGAAAACTGACCATGTGACCTTTATTAACTTTCCGTAATGTTGAAAGTATGTTGAAAGTATGCATTACCAAAGACCGACTGAGTAAAGTATTTTTAATTCCGTAACGTTCACGATGTGTTCTCACCCTTTCTAATGGTGCTTTGGCCTTACTGAATATGTTTTTTTTTTTTTAATTTTGATTCTGATTCTCTATCTGTCTATCCTTCGTCCTTTTTTATAAATAGATTAAGAAAGGCAGATAAACCAGTCGCCGTGGTGTAGTGGTTAACGCAACGGACTACCGACTGCAAGGTTGTTGGTTCGAATCCCCATCCCGTACCTTCATAAATCATTGTGGGATTTTTCGGCTCTAACCGGCTCCTACCCAGGGTTGGGCGTGCTATGGGCTCGTTGGGAAGACTGGAATCACACAGT
>CM060305.1:80481234-80486234 GCA_030674185.1 Monoplex corrugatus
GAGAGAAAGAGAAAGAGAGAGAGGGAGAGGGAGAGGGAGAGACAGACAGACAGACAAAGAGACAGAGAGAGAGAAAGACAGAGAGAGACTCAGAGAGAGAGACAGAGACAGACAGACAGACAGACAGACAGACAGAGAGACAGAGAGAGAGAAAGAGAGAGACAGAGAGAGAGAAAGAGACAGACAGACAGAGAGAGAGAGAGAGAAAGAGAGAGAAACTTATTCAATAACACTCTTACACCCGAATACACACCCGAATACACACGCGCACACAAACGCACGCGCACACACACACACACACACACACACACACACACACACACACACACACACACACACACACACACACACACACACACACACACGAACTACAAACCCAAATAAACCAATACACCTCACTGAACAAACTATCGCAGAACACCTATTTTCCCACAAAAACAGAAGCTCCATCGCCAGGGAAAGAAGACAACTGTTGTCTTTAACTGGACACATGGACGTTAAGTGGTAAATCCAGCAATGTTGACCATACAGACTTTAAGTGGTAGATCCATCAATGTTGACCATACTAATTCTAAGAAGAATGTTGAGAGTTCCATGGACAGCAAAGAAAACAAACGAGACAGTCTTGATGGAGGCAGACATAAGAAGATCGTTCATAAGGAAGATTAAGAAAAGACAAGCAACATTTATAGGCCATTTTATGAGGAAAGAGGAATTGGAGCACCTGATCACAACGGGAAGACTGGAGGGAAAGAGAGCACCAGGTAGACCTAGGGAGAAGATATTGGACGGACTTGCAGAGTGGCTGAAGACAAAGAGGGTGGAAGAGGAAGAGGTGCTTGAGGCAACAAGAAATAGAAACAGATGGAAGGCCATGATCGCCAACGTCATGAGGCAAGGCACCTGATGATGATGATGAGATCCATCAATGTTGACCATACGGATTCTAATTGGTAGATCCAGGAATTTGACCATACGGACGTTAAGTGGTAGATCCAGGAATGTTGGTTATATGGACTTTAAGTGGTAGATCCAGGAACGTTGATTATATGGACTTTAAGTGGTAGATTCAACAATCTTGCCATACAGACTTTAAGTGGTAAATCCATTACTCTTGACTATATGGATGACTTTAATTGGTAGATCCAGTAATCTTGACCATACTCGTTAAAAATGATAGATCCAGCAATCTTAACCATATGGGTTTTAATTGGTAGATCCAGCAATATTGACCATATGGGTTTTAAATGATAAAATCTAACGATCTCGACCATACAGATTCTAAGTGGTAGATCCAGTAAGTAAGTAAGGAGTAAGTAAGTATATACGTTAAAAGGTGAATAAATAAATACAACTTAAAGGAGTAAAATAGGGAGTAAAGGGAGAAAATAGTTGATGGACTCGCAGGGCGGCTGAGGACAGAGAGGGTGGAAGATGTGCTTACGGCGACATTCGAGGGCCATGATCGCCAACGCCATGCGGCAGGGTACATGATGATGATAACATGCATACACCCACATGCCCACACACAGACTAGACACACAAAGACATACATTCATACATACACACACCCATATCCAGTCCCCCGTGGGGATGCCGGGGGCTCTTTCAGTATAAACAGTATCCCAACCTTCTGGAAATTGTGTGCTGGAAATTTCCTCTTTTCTGTCTATCTCTTTATTTCTGCCTTGCTTTATGTCATTTCTACCTATCATTTTCTGCCATAATGGTCCATTTACCTGTATGTGTTCGATAAAGTCTTATGTACTTTTTCTTAGGATTGTTAATTGGATACATGTATTAAGTGCATTTTTGGCTGTAGGGAGGTGAGATATGCGGAAGCAATTTTAGGTAATTTATGCCAGTTTTCATATATATTTTGGTGTCCTTATGTATGCTTTTATTTGTATTCAGGTGTGTTTTTTAAATCTCCCCTGTGCGATACATTGGACGAAGTGGTCAAGGCCGGGGGCATGTCCTTAGATTATTTGCGCGAATGGATTGATATGTGTACTTAATTTTCTTTTTTATTTCCTGTTGACGTTTTTATGTTTTGAAGCGGTTATAGCCCTGATATGGCTCTGCGCAGTCGGCTGGGTTTTAAACAACAATAAAAATAACAAGAGCAATAACCCATATCCACACAGCATGATGGCCGACCAGTTAAAGGCAGTTGCCCAGACGATACCTCCCAAGGAATTAGCCTGGCCAGCTATCTATGTTTAGAACCCCGACAGAAATCGATCAAGCCTCCATCGATTAGGCCACCGTCAAGAGCGGAAGAAACAATAGGCCGCCATTAATGATTCAAGAAACAATCAGCAAGGAGGATTGTCTCCCCTTTGTCTCTCCCCTCTCCTTCTTGTCGATCTCCTTCTGGTTTTTTAGAGAGTTCAAAGTTCACACGCTGTTCGAGAGCGATTCATCCAACTCAGACAATTCCATATATGCTCCATCTACATCTGTCTGTATTTAGTTGGCGGAATTTTCGAGCTTGTGCAAATTTTCCTACGCGAGCAGGCGAGGTCTTGAAATTGGGAAGGGAGAGAACTTGACTGATGAAACAATATGCTGGTACGAACAGATTGACTGTAACATTAGGATAGGCAGCGCACAGGTCAGTTTCTTTTTTTTATGTTGCAGGTGGGATTAAGCTAAAGACACTAGATAGTATGTCTATAAAATATACATAACTCTAACAACAGATACCACAAAGAAAAAGTATACATATTTTCGCTTTAAAGAGAAATAAAATACTCATATGTGCCCACTATGCCTATAGCATGGATGCTGATACGAGTGGCATAATGGTTCAGACGTTCGCCGACCAATAACTAAACTCAAGGTTCCAGGGTTCGTCTCCCGCTGACGCTTTGAATTTTGTCCTCAGTTTGATCCCGATTATCGAACTTCTTCTTCTTTGCGTACGCTGCTACACAATCATCTGAGTCCGGGTGATGAATGCAGCCGTCTTTTCCAGCTCCTGTCTGCAGCCATGGAGTTTGGTTGGCAGCGGAGTCTGTCGGCCACACGTCCTGTCTTGCCATCTGGTGAAGGGGACATCTTTGGAGTTTGGTTTCTTGACCACAGGGACAGGTTGGGGAGGGCGCCAGCTTCAGTTTGCGGTACATGTGGCTGTTCAAACTGAACGTCTAGTTCTTCGAAAGGGAACGAAAAGCGAGTCAGAACCTTGTGGTTTATGACCTGCATACGTTAAAAATCCCACGGTAGCTGAAAATTGTGAAGAACAGAGCTTTCGCCCAGCTGCCCTGTTATTAAAACACATGGAGAGATAGGTTGATTACCATAGTCCGTCACCTTGAAAGCCTATTAGTCTTCTTGACTTTCTATAGTCTTGGTTAAAAAGATAAGTGGCGCTGTATTGCGGCGACACGTTCTCAACGGGGAGGGCAGCCCGAGTTTGAAATGGTAAGTCTACAGTGACAAAAAAAATGAATATGTATCTTTCTCATTCCTGCGTATTTTGGGCCTGTCTCTGTGTAGTATGCCAGAAATAAAGTGTTTCAGGGCATGTGATTTTGTTCATGCTGTTCATCGCAAGATGTTCTTGGATCTTCTCTTTTGCATCTTCCTTCTGATGTCCAGCGAAGGGCAGTCCGGGTGATGTTATCCTACTTTCTTCGGATGACGTACTCAATCCATTTGAAGTTCCTTTTCTGAAGACGTGTACGGTACGGCTCTCTCTCTCTCTCTCTCTCGCTCTCTTGTCTCTCTTTCTCCTGTCTGTCTGTCTCTCCTCTCTGTCTATTTCCTCTCGCTCTCTCTCCTGTCTGTCTTTCTCTCCTCTCTCTCTCTCCCCCCCTCTCTCTCTACATATACATGTACGTGTGTGTGTGTGTGTGTGTGTTATGTATATATATATATACATATATATGTGTGTGTGTGTTTGTGGTGTGTGTGTGTGTGTGTGTGTGTGTGTGTGTGTGTGTGTTTGTGTGTGTGTGTGTGTGTGTGTGTGTGTGTGTGCGTGTGTGTGTGTGTGTGTGTGTGTGTGTGTGTGTGTGTATGTGTGTGTGTGTTGAATTTTACGTTTTTCATGCAGTTGATCTTAGTTAGCAGTTAGTTTTTGTCCTTGTAGCTGGTTAAAATCGAATAAAACTTTGTATCTTGCAAAATTACAACAACAACAAAAAATTATAATCTAAATATAACATTAAAAACGACAAATAAACTGTGTAGGTTGTTGAAAAGAATAAACTTTACATTTTGTGAGAAAAAAAAAATTTCGTGTCTTGTTAAAACATAAAACTTCCCGGCTGGTTGAAACCGAACAAAATTTGAATTCACGTTAACAAGCAACACAGTGTGTTGTTCAAAATGAATACTTTTGCGTCTTGTTCGAAATGGAGAGAGAGAGACAGAGGGAGAGACAGAGACAGAGACAAAGACAGAGAGACAGAGACAGAGAGACAGAGAGACAGAAAAAGTTAAGCTAAAAGCATATCCGTCAGAAGAAAGTGTAAGGAGGTTTTTGATGTGTGTTTGTAGAATATTCTTTTGGGCAAGTTCCTACTCAACTGGCAGAGCATGTTAATAATACTTGTTAACACTGAGGCCAAGCCAAAACAGCATTCAAGAAGATGACAAGCATTCTTACCAACAAATGCCTATCAATTAACATCAGAAAGAGAGTCCTTGAATGTTATATAGAACCAATACTGTTGTACGGATGCGAGGCGTGGACAGTCAGGAAGCAAAGCCAGAGCAAGATTGAGGCAACCGAGATGTGGTTTCTCAGAAGAATGTTGAGAGTTCCATGGACAGCAAAGAAAACAAACGAGACAGTCTTGATGGAGGCAGACACAAGTAGATCACTCATAAGGAAGATTAGGAAAAGACAGGCAACATTTATAGGCCATTTTATGAGGAAGGGGGATTTGGAGCACCTGGTCACAACGGGAAAGCTGGAGGGAAAGAGAGCACCAGGTAGACCCAGGGAGAGAATGCTGGACGGACTTGCAGAGTGGCTGGGGATGAGG
>CM060305.1:80491234-80493734 GCA_030674185.1 Monoplex corrugatus
AAGGCCTTCAATTTCTCCATGGGATATGTATATTAAATCCTTTTTCTGTCTCTCTGTTTCCGCATCATCTGTACCGCTTCTGTGTCACTCCCCAACCCCCAACCCCCCCCCCCCCCTCACACACACCCTTCATTTCATCTCTCCAACACAGCTCAAAATCATCGAAACAGAGGTGACCATGACAGCAGGGCATGAAGGGCCACAGAATCTGGGGCATTTTTTTTCACAGCGCTATGATGATAAGAATGGAGGGATGCCAATGGTGATGCCAGAGATCCATTTCCTATTGAGACTGCGTGCTAGGACTGCACCACAGACATCCTTAGGATGCACTCTACGCCAACTTTTCATCATCATGTGCCATGCCGCATGGCGTTGGCGATCATGGTTCTCCACGTCTTTTGTCACTGCAAGTGTATCTCCTTCCTTTTCTGTCCCCATCCACTCTTCAAAACTAATATTTTTTGCCTGATCTACTTGGTGCTTCTTTTTCCCTCTAGCTTTCCTGTTGCGACTAGATGGTCGGCATTTCTCTTGCCTCATACAATGTCCAATAAATAAATGTCGCTTGTCTTTTCCTATTCTTCTTCGTTAATGGTCTGTTTGTGTTTGCTGCTTTCTCGAGTGTCTCGTTTGTTTTCTTGGCTGTCCATGGAACTCTTTAATAACACTCTTCTTAGAAGCCACATTTCAGCTCCCTCAATCTTGTTCTGATTGTGCATGTTGATTATCCAGGCTTCCCCTCTGTACAACTGTATTGGTCCTGTATATCACTGAAAAGCTTTCTTCCTGATGTCAGTTGATAGGCATTTGTTAGTAAGTTGAGTGCTTTTCTGAACTGGCCAATTCTGCTGGACATTAATTTTCTAATGTGCATCTGCCATCTGGTGAGATGACTGCTTCCAGATATTCAAATTTATTCCACGGCAGTTGAATATCGCGAATAACAGGGTTTTCGGCCGGCTGGTCGGATATAAAACATTGTTAAAATGGGTTGATTTCCCATTTTCGTGCCCTTGAAGGTCAGTTAACCCTTTCGCTTTTATAAAACTCTTCGTAAAAAAAAATGGGTGACGCTGCACTGCGGCGAAGTGCTCTCAAAGAGGAGAGCAGTCCAACTTTCACAAAATAACTCCACTGTGACAAAAACAAACAAACAAACAAACAAACAAAAAACATGAATATGAATATGAAAATGATATATGAACATGAAATGAACATGAATATGAATATTACCAGTATCGCACATGAAGACCCATACCACATGAAGACCCATACCAAGGACCAGTATGCCAAATGAAGACCAATACCAGGCTATAAAGGACCAGTATGCCAAATGAAGACCAATACCAGGCTATAAAGGACCAGTATGCCAAATGAAGACCCATACCAGGCTATAAAGGACCAGTATGCCAAATGAAGACCCATACCAGGCTATAAAGGACCAGTATGCCAAATGAAGACCCATACCAGACTATAAAGGACCAGTATGCCAAATGAAGACCCATACCAGACTATAAAGGACCAGTATGCCAAATGAAGACCCATACCAGACCATAAAGGACCAGTATGCCAAATGAAGACCCATACCAGGCTATAAAGGACCAGTATGCCAAATGAAGACCCATACCAGGCCATAAAGGACCAGTATGCCAAATGAAGACCCATACCAGGCTATAAAGGACCAGTATGCCAAATGAAGACTCGTACCAGGCTAAAAAGGACCAGTATGCCAAATGATGACCCATACCAGGCTATAAAGGACCAGTATGCAAAATGAAGACCCATACCAGATTATAAAGGACCAGTATGCCAAATGAAGACCCATACCAGGCCATAAAGGACCAATATGCCAAATGATGACTCACACCAGGCGATAACGGACCAGTATGCCAAATGAAGACCCATACCAGACTATAAAGGACCAGAATGCCAAATGAAGACCCATACCAGACGATAAAGGACCAGTATGCCAAATGAAGACCCATACCAGACGATAAAGGACCAGTATGCCAAACGAAGACGCATGCCAGGCCATACAGGACCAGTATGCCAAATGATGACCCATACCGGAGATAAAGGACCAGTATGCCAAATAAAGACCCATACCAGGCTATAAAGGACCAGTATGCCAAATAAAGACCCATACCAGGCTATAAAGGACCAGTATGCCGAACGAAGACCCATACCAGCCAAAAAAAGGACCAGTATGCCAAATGAAGACCCATACCGGGAGATAAAGGACCAGTATGCCAAATAAAGACCCATACCAGGCTATAAAGGACCAGTATGCAAAATAAAGACCCATACCGGGCGATAAAGGACCAGTATGCCAAATGAAGACCCATACCGGGCGAAAAAGGACCAGTATGCCAAATGAAGACCCATACCGGGCGATAAAGGACCAGTATGCCAAATGAAGACCCATACCGGGCGATAAAGGACCAGTATGCCAAATGAAGACCCATACCGGGCAAAAAAGGACCAGTATACCACATTA